>JAMLFY010000017.1:1147926-1661287 GCA_030441495.1 Dalbergia oliveri
CTCTTTTGTGCTCTAATTTTTGCCTAGGTTGCCCTTCAGGGCTTTCAACCTAGCGAGCATTTCTTTTTTTCTTTTTTTTTATTTTTTTTAGGCAAAATATTTTTCACGGCATCTGAATTGATTGGTTTAGCTAGTACTTTGCCTTCTATATCAGTCAAGATCAATGCTCCCCAAAAATGCATCTTTGACAATATAAGGGCCTTCATGTGTGGGTGCCCACTTGCCTCTGTTATCCTCTTGATTCGGCAAAATTTTCTTCAAAACAAGATCGCCTGGTTGGAATGTTCGAAGGCGAACATTTTTATTAAACGCTTTGCCATCCTTTTATGGTCCATGGCATACCCTGGCATACCATGGCGTTTAGCCATTTTTCCTCAAGCATATTCAACCTCATATCTCATTTAACCCACTCGGCTTCTTCCAATTTAGCTTCTGCTAAGACTCTTAATGATGGTATTTCCACTTCTATAGGGGTCACTGCCTCCATCCAATACACCAGCGATACGGGGT
Source organism: Dalbergia oliveri (assembly GCA_030441495.1). Taxonomy (NCBI): domain Eukaryota; kingdom Viridiplantae; phylum Streptophyta; class Magnoliopsida; order Fabales; family Fabaceae; genus Dalbergia; species Dalbergia oliveri. The sequence continues at coordinate 1,148,437 of JAMLFY010000017.1, forward strand.
TGCCCCAGTTGAGGATCTGACAGAAGTGCGATAGGCGTGTAATGCATAAGGCAGCATGTCACTCCAATCTTTGTAGGTGACCACCATTTTCCCCAAGATCTTCTTGATGTTTTTGTTCGCTGCCTCTCAGCACCATTCATCTTTGGTCGGTAAGGAGCTAAGTTGTGATGCTTGATCTTGAATTGCTCACACAGTTTCGCACCTCTGCATTATTGAAATTAGTAGCATTATCTGTGATGAGTCTTTCTGGTAGACCATACCTACAAATAATGTTGTTCTTTAGAAATTTCACAACCACTTTCCGGGTTACATTGGCGTACGATACAGCTTCTACCCATTTGGTGAAGTAATCAATGGCTACTAGAATGAATCGATGCCCATTGGATGCTTTGGGGCTAATTGGCCCTATGACATCCATGCCCCACATTGCAAAAGGCCAAGGTGATGTAAGAGTGTGCAATGGCAAAGGAGAGGAATGGATTCGATCAGCATAGATTTGACATTTGTGGCACTTTTGACAAACTCTATGCAGTCTTTTTCCATTGTGAGCCAAAAATATCCTTGCCTGAGAATTTGCCGGGACAATGTGTGCCCATTAGCGTGAGTTCCACAAATACCTTCATGGACTTCTGATATGATGGAGCTAGCTTCTTAGCATCAACACATCTCAATAAGACTCCATCATGATTCCTCTTATACAAAACCTCCCAAGAGGAAAAATGACATGGATAGCCGTCTGAGTGTCTTTCTGTCATTCTCATTTGCTAATCCGGATATCTCTCTCCTTGATGAATTTCTTGATATCATAGAACCAAGGTAAACGTCAGGCTCTTCTTCAATGTTAGAAGGATATGGTTCTCTTCTAACAATTACTTGCAAAGGTCTTACTTCCACTTCTAGATCAAGATTGGTCATCATAGCCAAGGTGGCTAAGGCATCTGAGCTGACTGGTCACGGGGCAAGTAATGGAAACTGACATCCTTGAATTCATCTTTTAAGCTCATAAGGTGTTCATAGTATGACAGTAACCTATGCTCTTTGACTCGCCATTCTCCATTGACCTGAAAAATGATTAGGCTCAGTCCCATAAACCTCTAACTCTTGCACCCCAAGGGATATTGCTGCCTTCAGCCCGTTATACATGCTTCATATTCGGCCATGTTGTTGGTACAATCAAATGCCAGTTTCACAGCAATTGGGAACTGCTTTCCATAAGGGATATTAAGACTGCTCCAACCCCATTCCCTCTTATGTTGACTGCACCGTCGAAATACATTTTCCACACTAAGCCCTCTTCTTCCTCATTTTCATTGTTCTTCTACAACTGCTAGGACATCTTCATCAGGGAACTCGTGCTCCATTGACTGATATTCTTCAAGCGGGTTCTCGCCAGGTGATCAGCTATCACGCTTCCTTTTATAGATTTTCTTGTCACATACTTGATGTCGAATTCTGCTAGAGCCACTTGCCATTTGGACATTCTCAGGGAAATGTGTGGGCTTTCAAAGATGCATTTCATGGGGTCTATCCTCGATATGAGCAAGGTCGTATAATAGAGCATGTACTGTCGTAATCTCTTCGCTGTCCACACCAGTGCACAACAAGTCTTTTCAATAGCCAAATACCTAGACTCACAGTCATTGAACTTCTTGCTCAAGTAGTAAATGGCTTGCTCCTTTGAAGGACTCGTCATGTTGACCCAATCCTGCCCCCATAGACCCATGCAACACTGTGAGATATAGTATGAGCGGTCGCCCTGGAGTTGGCGGAACCAAAAGAGGTGGATTTGACAAGTAGTTTTTAACTTTGTCAAAGGCTTCTTGACATCTATCATCCCATCTACCTGAGTTACTCTTCCTCAATAGCTTGAATATCGGCTCACAAGTACTGGTCAAGTTAGAGATGAATCTCGCTATGTAATTTAGACGACCAAGGAAACCTCGCACCTCTTTCTCTGTCTTGGGTGCTGGCATGTTTTGTATGGCTTTGATTTTGTCTGGATCTACCTCAATGCCTTTCTTGCTAACGATGAACCCTAACAACTTTCCTGTGGAAGCTCCAAAGGTACATTTTCGGGTTTAGCCGAAGTTTGTAAATTCTCAATCTTTCAAACGTTTCCTGAGCACCGCAACATGACTCTCTCCATCTTGTGACTTTGCCACCATATCATCCACATACACCTCCAACTCCTTGTGAATCATGTCATGGAAAAGGGTCACCATTGCTCGCTGATACGTTGCTCCAACATTCTTTAGCCCGAATGGCATCACTCTATAGCAAAATACCCCCTGAGTAACAAATGATGTTTTCTCTTTATCCTCTTCTGCCATCAAAATCTGATTGTAGCCTGAATAACCGTCCATGAAAGAGAATAATGACTTCTAGCTGTTATCAACTAGTACATCTATATGAGGTAGAGGAAAATTATCCTTCGGGCTTGCTTTATTCAAATCCCGATAATCCACACACATTCTGACCTTTCCATCTTTCTTCAAACTGGTACTATATTGGCTATCCATCTTGGGTAGAGTGGGACCTCCAAGAAACCTGCATCAAGTTGCTTTTCGACTTCAACTTTGATTTTCAGTGACATTTGGACTCATCCTCCGCAATTTCTCGTTTAGGTTCCATTCCTTCAATCAATGGGATTTTATGAGCCACTATTTCTGGGTCCAAACCAGGCATATCTTTGTAAGACCAGGCGAAAATGTCCAGGAATTCATGGAACAATGCAATCATCTCTTCCCTTCCTGGATTGTCAACTATCTTCACTTCTTTCTTGTCTTCATCAGTACCCAAATTCAGTTTCAACGACTTCATCGTGTGGATTTATCCCTTTTCCATTGAATTTATGATTTTGGCAAATTGTTGGCATAACTCAGGATCTTCATCTTGTTCATTTTCATTCGAGTCCATTGTAATGCAATAACCAGTTAACGGGTTTTCACAATTATTTGCATAAGATGAAAATTTGAAGGAGAAGGATCCCTGGAATTGAGATGAGAAAAATAAGAAAGAAAGAAAAATAAATAAATAAATAAATAAACAAGAAAAACTTAACAAGAAATTGGAAAAGAGAAAAGTTTAACAAGAGAATGAAAAAGAGAAACCACGCATAATCATTATTCAATTGAAATACAAACAGAGATGACTAAAGCATCCATTACTCAATGAAAAATAAATCATTCAGGGTGCAGATTCCATTATTCACTGGCTCGAGGCTAGGGTAGATCAGCTGAGATATTCCTTCAAGGGTGCTAACAGTTTCATCTGCTTCTATCACCATTCCTGTTAGGTCAGGAAATGTATCCCTAATATGTGGGATCTTCTTCTTGGATGTCTCAAAAGACCTGATCACTTGTAGCTTCATATCCAAGGCCAAGTTTTCCAGGATTGTTAGAAGCGAGATTGGATTCTTAATTCCTTGCAGTTGACTCCCTAATCCTTTTCCTTCTTCGAATCCACTTTTACGCATTATACGAATGGCCACTTGATGCGCATCACCTTTTGGTTCCATGGGTTCAGCTATCTCTAGGTTTTGGAATGATACCTAAAATGTCTTCAGACAGTCAATGTATGGCACTGTCACTGGCTTAGTCACTAGCAATTCTTTTTCCCTTTGACAGTAACAAGTTTCCCGCCATCTATAAATTTTACCCTCTGATGAAGTGTTGAAGGGACAGCACCAAGCCTCATGAATCCAGGGTCTTCCCAGCAGCATCGTATACCCGGCTCAATATCCATCACCTGGAATTTGGTCACAAAATAGTGGGTCCAATTTCTAGTGGGAGGTCGATGACACCCATGATTTCCCTCATTGATCCATCAAACGCCTTCACAATTGTCCCGCTTGGTTCAATCAGAGGAATCAACTGGCAATTGCTGTAGTGTGGAGTAAGGGAGCACATTGAAAGCTGATCCCCGTCAATCAGGTACTTTGCAACATTACAGCCTTGGCATTTGAGGGTAATGTGGAGTGCTTTCGGGCGCCTCCTGGATGAGGGAAAACCTCGCTTCGTGAACGTGATGGCATTGGTCATTCTGATTGCATTTACTATCCCTTCAACCCTATCAGGGGTTATGTCTTTAGACACATAAGCTTGATCCAACACCTTTTTAATCGCATTGCGATGAGCCTCCGAAGATAAGATTAGAGAATAGAGCGAGATCTTTGCTTGTGTTTTCTTCAGCTGTTCTACCACATCATACTCACTCTGTTTCATTATTTTCAGAATTCTTCTTCTTCTTCCTTTTCCTGGCTCTTTTCTTTATTCTCCTTTCAGGCGCCACTTGGGCATTTTTCACAGGTATTTCTTGGGGGCTTTTCAAAAATTTCTCTGAGTATAACACCTACCACTCCGAATAATTCCCCCTATTCCTGTAACATTTGTAATAGACTCGATGCAAGGGTTCTGAACAATCTTCATTGCCATATTCAGACTTTGCGGTCACGGAGGGCAAAGGCAAACTAGATACTTTGAAGACGGGTACTTGCTTTGGACTGGGAAATGTCATTCCAAACATTACAGAATTAGATTCTATCACAATTTCATACCTCCATGGAACCGCATGGTTACTTTCATAAGGAAACGGCTTAGGCACCTTGAAAATGAGTGTTGGCTCATAATTGTAGACTTTATAAAGGGGGTGCATGGTGAATCATGTTGATACTTTGTCTATTCCCCTTTGGTATCTCAAGCACCCCTAGCTTAATCATCTTTTCAATGTAGAGCTTCAGCTCTGGACATTCCTCTATGTGGTGTTTCATTTCGGAACACTCACAAAATAGATCATTTTCCTCTCTTTTCACCGTCATTTGCCTTTATCTCCTTCAACTTCCATCTCATAACCTGCCTTCCTCAGTGTTTCCAAGATCTCCTTCATTGAGAGCTTGTCATTCTCTACTCCTTGACTTTCATGTTTCTCATAGCAGATAGAATTCACTTGTCCTCCACTATGATTGGGGAACGGGTTGTTTCTTATGTGCGGCTTTGATTCTTCTTTTAGCTTGATGGCGCCGCTCAATTAAACGCCATACCGCACTTCAAACCCATAACAATCTTCGATTGAGTGCCCGGGAGTTGGAATGATAATCGCAAGTCTGGTTTGGATTGTACCACCGAGGATATGGTGGCATGAAAGTTTTTCAGGACACGGGCCTAACAAGTTGTCCCTACACAACTTAAAGCTCGGCATGGCTCATATGGAAATCAGGTAAAGGTCTATTCTCCATCGGAGGCCTGAGCGTTGTTGGCATTGAATGGTGGAGGGGTTGTAAAGAGATGACTCGTTTGGTAGGCTTGGGGTTGTGTTTGGTGAGGTCTAGGTGTCATTGGCCGTGGATATGAGACATGGTTGATTTGGTGTGGTTGAGGTGTGTATGGTATTTGGGGTGAAATAGCTCTTGGAGATGGATATTGTTGGTGTGGATAAGATGAGTATTGTGTGTGTGGGTAGGTTGGATATTGGTTTGGTCGAGGAGTGGGTTGTTGAGGGTGGATGTAGTTAATGGTGTTCTCCTTCTTCTTAAAATGGGGGTTCTTCTTGTGTTGGGACTCACTTGTTTCTCCTGTTACTTGCTCTAGCTTTCCTTCTTGGATATTGGTTTCAATCCTTTCTCCGATTTCAACCAAATCCACAAACTCTTTGACATGGGTCCCAAGCATGTTCTTGAAAAAGGGACCTTCCAGCGTGAATAAAGTAAGAGCACATTTCTTGCTCTAACATTGGGGGACAACCCTTCCAGCCAGGGCCCTCCATCTCTTGGGCATATTCCTTGAAAGATTCATTCTCTTTCTTCCTCATCCCTTTTAACTGGTCTCTAGTGGGTGCAACATTCAGGTTAAACTTGTATTGGTTTGTGAAGGCCTGAGCTAAGTTTTCCCAACACTTGATCTGAGTTCAGTCTATCTGCATGTACCACTCCCATGCAGCCCCATCTAAGCTCTCGAGGAAAAAGCTTATTAGGAAGTTCTCATCTTTTGACCACATTCCCATCTTCGTGCAATACATGCGTAGATGCATAATCGGATTGGTGCTACCGTCGAATTTGATGAGCTCAGGCATCTTAAAGTCCTTGGGAATGACTACACTAGGAGCCAAACACAGATCATTGATACTCATCGGGCCATAGGGGCTAGGCCCCGCATTCGAAACTGCTCTTGCATGCTTTCCTGTAGTTCATGTTTAAGCTTTAGCCGTTCGCCTCCTTTGCAACCTCATTAACTGAACCATTATCGTTTTGCTTATGAGGAATAGACTCGTCATTGTTATCATATCCTGGTGGGGGATCTTCATGCTCATCGTTTTTGTCATTTCCCTTGGCCATATTTATGGTGTCAATGATGAATTGTTTGAGTTCTGGTCCAAGCATGGACTTCATCATGTCCTTGAGGTCGTCAATTTCTTGACTAGATTCCTTCCTTGGTCATTGTTGTTTCCAGCCATAGCCTTTTTCTTGCCTTTATTCGTCTCGGCCTTCTTTCTCAGCTCTCTCCTTCTCGACTCTAGGCGTAGTTCGTATGGCTCTCTAGGAACACTAGTGTTAGACAAAGCTTTCCTTGACGAAGCAATGTTTGATGGTAACCTCAAGACAAGAAAAGGCAAATAAGTAAAACTCAATTTTTTTATTTTTTGATTTTTTGATTTTTTGATTTTTTTTTTTATATATCTTGTCCAAAGGTCGTCATCAGCTTTTTACGACAATAGAAACGTTCTCCATATCACTAAGTATGGTTGTTGGAGGAAATAGGCCTTTTCAATAGACATTAGCAATGCATAAAATTCACATTTATACTAGGATACCCAATCTCAAAGTAAAAACATGTCTAATTGCTATTCTAAGGGAGTATTTCTCCTCAATAGAAAGCTTCCATTGATATTAAAAGAATTTCATTTCACATGCGTACTAGGATACCAAATCTCAAAGTAATAACATGTTTAATTGCTATTCTAAGGGAGTATTCCTCCTCAATAGAAAGCCTACAATGAAATAAAAAATTCATGGATCTAATACATCAAAAGCTTAGTCCTTCTTTTCTTGAAATCCCTCGCATAACCCTCACACGTTTTCATGAACTCAGTTACTCCTTGTGGTAGATTGAGCAATGGTGCCTCATCTGCTCTTTTGCTTCTTCAAAGCTTCGCACAATTTCAAAACCATGGTGATCTATCTCATTGACCATTCTGGCATGCCTCTTTTTCCACTCTTCCAACTCTTCCCTATTATTTAAAGTTTCATTTTTCCAAAATTGTTTGTGTTCTTGTGCCTCAAAAAGAAAGTGCTGGTATTGGTTTGATGATGCTCTTGCACGAGCACAATCATTTTCTGTTCGAGTCAACATTTGTAACAAGCCTTCTATTTTCCCTCCATCTCTTTTCTTGTTTGTCTCTCTTGATCAATTACCCTTTCCAATTCTCTTCTGACCCTTCTCTTTAGCGACTTTGATCTCTAGTTTTTTTATGGCCATGTCCTTCGTGTTGGCTTCTATTTCTATGTCAACTCTTGTCTTGTTCTGGATCAAGATTTCTTCTCAAGATCTTCCTTTTCTTCTAGAGATCACAGCTTTCTTTCTAAGCTTCGAATTAAGGCATTCCCTTTTCCTGTTCTTGCCCATGTGGATTCTAAAGAGTCTGCGTATTCTTCTTTTAGTCTTTCAATTTCCACATCCTTCTTTTGGCATCGATCTTGAAGAATAATAACCTGGAGATCAGCTTCTTGTTTCTTGTCCTCCAAGAACCTTATTTGTGCTTCCAATATCTCAATACGGGAAGTCATCTGAGCCATTGACTGGAGTTGATCCTGGATTGATTTTCAGGTCCTGGATCTTTTCTTGGGACATCATCTTGCCCTATTCTTGTTTTTCTCCATTCTTCATACTCAAGAGACGAAGTTGGTCGTTGTTTCCCCAATTCATTTTCCCTGCTTCCTTGATGTGTTCCCATGCCCTCTTGACTTTGAGCTCTTGTTTCTTAGTGTGTCTTGACCTTTTTGATATAAGAAACTATAGCCTTCTAGTTGTCCTTCCTGAGGTTTGGTCTATGTCCAACAAAGCTGCTTTAATACCAGGGCGGGGGAATATGATATACAGCCTCTTGGGCCCATTAAAGGTACATGAGGAAAATCCCCAAGCTGTATATAATGCTTTCTCCATGATACCAAGGACACACCCACTTAAAAGTATTAGGGTCAATATCAAAGAATTCTTGCATCCATCCAAGTGCCGGTTGCTATGCTATTGGGATACGATGAAAATTCTTCAAGGGATTAGGCAAACGCCCCATGTGATTTCCACCAGGCACATGTGTCATGACCCACACATACAACATGTGTAAACAACATCGTAACTTTCCCTCTTTCTAACGACATACTTCTACTGAAAGTAAACTATCTGGTAAAATGGCGGGAACTGGATTCGCCCCATAAGTGCAATATCTGAAAAATACGTCCATGGAGGCCTGATCCACAATGTTTGGCGTGAAAGGGAAAAGCACAAGTCCATAAATCAACAAGGCCAAAGTTCGCTTGAATAAATGCCACTCCTTCCATTGGGCCATGGTTTCAAGATGAGATTCAAGGAAATCTTTGCTCAATCCTCGAGTTGTCCCCTTTCCTCCATTACGATCATATCAGCTTGGATCCCAATTAATTTGGCAACTTTTGCTTCACACATAACTCCCTTGATAAAGGTATACACCTGCCTTCTTTTGGATTGGTAGCCTTATCATAGCAAGGTACTCTTCTATAGTTGGCATTATGTCCAGATTTGGCAGTTTGAAACAATGAAGAGGAGCTTTCCAAAATTGTGTGAGAGCACTAAGTACGGGTTCTTCAACTGAAATATCCAACAAGTCTAGTATGTGCCCGTATATTTCTGAAAATCAACTTTTTCTTCATGCGGCATAAGGACTCAAATTTTCACTGTTCCCAAATCACTATAAATCATGGTAACCTTAATATTTCTTGCATTGCTAATGTTATTTTGGCTTTTTTCCATGTCGTGCCTCAAGCTCATGACAACCTTTATACCTGTTTGCACGAAAGTAAAATTAGAAGAAATCCTTAAATAATGCATGTATGCATAATGGATGTATAATGCATGCAATGGATGATATGCCTAAATATGAGTCCTTTTTTTTTAGACTACGTTAAGAATACGACATTGATTTTATGCAAAGAAGGCAAAATTCTTTTCATAAAAGAAAAAGAAATGCATGGATGCGCAATACATATTTTATATGGAATGCATGAATGCAATATTTACAATTGTTATGCATAAGATGAATAAGTCATCGATCATAAGAATTTCATGCATGAAGTGAATGTATAAAAAAAATGCATGTAATGAATAGTTTGAAGTAAAGAAAGAAGAAAAGAATGCTCCTTTTGTGTCCTAATCTTATCCTCAAAAGGTGGATGTTTCTAGGGTCAAAACCTTAATTAGGGTAGCCACTAGGTTCATTCTATTAGTGCACTTTTGGAATGGATCTAGACTTCTAAAAGGCCAGAAAACCCTAGATTACCCCTATCTATGAGATAGAGACCAAGCTCATAAAAGGATCACAAGGAGGGATGGATCCTCTCAATATAACCGATTCATGATCCTGGTAGCAATCTGGGTGGGTCCTGCCAAATGCCAAGTGAGCATGAAGCCCCTCAATGACAATGTCAGGACTCCTCCTAAATCCTCAGGTTGTACAAGCTCGGGTATAGAGCCAAAAAGTGTGTGAAGTTGTGATAGTGCATTGTGTGTAAGGAGCATGCAAACCTTGCAATCCTAAAATTATACACATTCCTACAAGACAAAAAAAACAGCATATATACATACAATAGTCATCTACCCTAAAGTTTGAGTGTCAGATAAATAATATAAACAATTATATACAAATAAATAAAGATAAAATAAACAATTATATAGATAAGAAGGAAATGAGAAGATAAAAATACACAAATAGAAATAAACAAATGTGATGTAAAGGGAAAAAATAAATATTATAAATTATAAATTATTTGCATAATGTACTCTAATAGGCTTGACTTCTTTAGCGTCCCTAGTGGAGTCGCTGTCACAACGTGCCAAGGGCGCCGCGCGGAATGTCGACTGATTTTGAAATAATAAATAAAATAGGAGTCGCCACCAATTTTAATTCTGAAAAATTGGAAAACCTTTTTAATTTGTAAACTGGTCTTTTAAAAAAATTAGATTAGAAGTCTGATTATGATTAGGGAAGGTGAAAACTTAATCCACTACACCCTAATACATCCATATAAATACGGTTACCCTAGAGCTCATTATGCAAATTTGTTTATAATTTTAATAATATTTAATTTTCCCTTAAATAATCATAATTATGTATAAAATAAAATAAAATAAAATAAAATTAAAACAAGGAATAAAAATTAAATGAGAACACAATTTAATGAAAAATTAATTTTGGCTTGATAGTTATTTGCTACGGACGTATCCTCTGGTGCAATGAGGAACTCAAAGCCACGTCGTTCTGTAGAAAATAAGTCTATGTTAATTGATTTTAATTAAAAGAAAATGGAAATGTGTTGGTTGATTTTTTATTTTTGAAAATGATTTTATGAAGAAATTAAAATTCATTTTTGCATAGGATTTAGGATAGCATGACCTATACAATAAACCCTTATATTCTTATAAAACTTGAGGATGATAAATCATACATCAAAATCATAAGTTGTTGCGTGATTGAATATCATTTTTATTTTTATTTTTTTGACAAGCTCTAATTTCAACAAAATTATTTCAGAGATATAAATACCCAATTTAATTTAAGCAAAACACATGAGCGTACACAATAATTAAACTAAAATAAAATTAATTCATGAACACAATTACACAATTAATTTAAACACACAACACATAAACATATAAAATAATTAAACAAAAATCTAATTATATATTTTTTAACTTTAGAAATTCAAATTCACTCAATAAAGAAATAATTAAATCACGCTTTTTATTTTTATTTTTCTTTTTTGAATAATTAAATCACAAATTAATTTATTTAATTCTTATTGGAATGATTTAAGATAGTTGCTAAAAAACATGTCACAACTCTTTTTAATAAGACAAAATACTTAAAGATAATAATAATAATAATAAAATCAAAACTACCTAATCCCCTTAACTTAATCACACTACCCACACCCACATGCATACCTACTCCCACTAACACACAATCACACACACACACACGCACACAATAACACTCTCTTTTCTCACTAACCCACGCACACACGCACAAACTCACCCAAAAAACAAAACAAACTCTCACTGTCACACACATTGAAAAAGAGAAATAGAGAGAGTTAGAGAAAGCGAAAGAAAGGGGGTGAGCATGAGAGAAAGGAGAGAGAATGGGAGGGAGAGCGAGTGAGAAGGAGAGACGATGAAGGAGGGGGAGAGCGAGTAGCTCACGGATCAGGCCGACGGAGAAGAGATGGCGCCGCGGCGGTGCATGGGGGAGGCGGATTCTCGGCGGTGCACATGGAGGATCACGGTTGTGATGAGGGAAGAGGAACATCCAGCGATAGCCGGGCCTCCCTTTCTTCATGTTTTTTTTTTTGGCTCGGTGAAAGGGAATTTCCTGTGTTGTTGATTATGGTTCTCCTGTTTCTTCTTTTTTTCTTTGTTAGTGTTGGGTAAATGGGGGGTTTGGGTTATAATTTATGATTTATTGTTGAAAGGTTTGGGTTTATTGTTTAGTTTGTGTTGCTTGGAAGGTTGGTGAGATTGGGTGTTTCCTGGCTATAATAGGGGATTGGCTTTAGTTTTGTGAAAGAGGTCTTTTTTCAGGGAATTTGGAGGAGGCTTAAAAAGAAAATATAAACTCACTCAGAGTAGTTACCTGTGTTCTAGTTTTTCTTCTCTCTGAGCTTGTTGCAAAAATCCTTTTTGGGTCAAAGATGATGATCGATTTTTTTTTAAAGAAGAAACTGAAGCTCAAATATCCTCAAAAAAAAAAAATGCTTCCCCTGAAGTTCTTCTAATCATGATTTATATATCCATTCTATACCTCATTTTACAACTGTGTGTGAGACATCCCCAACTCATCATCAGAAAGAAAACTTTTCATTTTGTAAACAAAATGATGGTGTCCCGTTGCTTGACTTCCTTTTTCCTTTATTGCATGTGTCATAGTTTCTTTTTCCTTTTGTTGTATTATTCACGACAACGGCCAGAACTTGCAAACTTCTTTTTATTTTTATTTTTCTATTTTTTATTTATTTTTATTTGAGCTGAAATGGGGCTGGAAGAATAAAATAAAATGGGCCGGTAAACTTAAATGGACTGAAATGGATTGGGCTGAAAATGGATCATTTTATGTTGGGCTGAAAGGAAATTAGAATGGATTATTTTGATTACAATAAACAACCAACATAGACACAAATGGATAAACAAATAAATGAAATAAAATAAAAATGGGACAAAATACGTGTTCAAGTGTCATCGTAGTCTCCCTATTGCTACCATTCTCCACCTCCATAGGATCGTGGGTCCGGTCAGGAGGATTGCTAGGAAGGTGACCCCTCAAATAGGTCAACCATGGGCAATGGGGAGAGGTGGCGTGGGACATATACATTGGAAAGTTTCTCAGCCAAGGCAACGAGTGAGCATGAGGAATCTCCTCTACACAAGGGCGAGCACACTTGAAGGCAAAATCATCGATAAAGGGAGTGGTTATGGAAAACCAAAAGCTAGTAATAGGGTGTGTGAAAAGACGATCCAAGAACACGAAGGACAACACAATGACCTACAAAGTGATATGACCGGTTGCCTGGGTCGTAGGGCATCTCCAGGTGGGTGTATCAATATAGATCACGAAGGTGGCCATCAACCTCTGAAGATGAGATGGAAAAGAAAGAGAGAGGGAATGAGAAACTTGTACAAGAATCTCGTAGGGCTTTCACCTCTAAACAATGTCATCACCTTCATCCTTAGGAACCTCAGGCTTTATTATGAAAATAGTGGACATATATATGGTTCATTTATTAAGTTCCAAATACCCTTAACTGAGGTCCATATATTTTAGCATGAATCTTAATGTCATGAATGTATCATACGATATCATGAATGCATGTAAGTGCTTATGCAACACACCATAAGACTTGAATAAATTATCATAGCATAAGGAACATAAAATCATCTTAATATAATCTTTCCTCTTTATTGTCTTAGGTGACTTAGCTTTCTTGTTCTTTTCTAAGAAACCACCCTAATACTCTCTCCTCTTGAAAGTTCTAGGTTATGAGCCCATACCTAACTAGTCGTCACTAGTTTACACTTATCCTCTTGTTAAGCTAATTCCGACTCCAGAGTGTAGGATAGGGGGCATAGGGTCACCTTTCATAACCATTAATTTCTGGAGTCTAAAGGATTCCTTTATTGGATCACCTCTCATAACTATTAATTCTTGGAGTCTAGAGGGTCATTTCCATGTGTCTTATGTCACGTTCAATCTTAGAATGTTATTTAGTGATGCAAACATGAGCATATAATCATAGTTATCATCATAACTTATCATTTAACATTTCATGCTCATAAACTTCATAATTTCTCTAAGTCCACAAATTTGGCGGAATTTTGGCAGCGTAACGGTTTAAACGAGCTTCCTCAAATTTGATTCATGCCATAGAACATATCAATGATGCATCTCAATCATTCATTCATAATCACAACGTGTCACAAATCATCATGTAATTGATCATATAAGCATATATCACATTCTTTGCATATATCCATAAACATGTTATCATCAATATCTCATTGAAAAGTAAACATGCCCTTACCCAATATGCTAGATATCAAGGAGCGAGCTCAGTTAATGCATATGTCATGTTCAATAGGATATATGCAACACAATAGTAATCATTATTTGCACAATTCAAGAACCAAGCATGGATAGTCATCAATACATAATTATGTATAATCACTTCAAATGATATAATTTCCAAACAATTAATATGAACATAGCTCTCACAACATATGATTCACATTAATATCATCAAGTTTTTGATAATTATACTTTAGTCCCAAGAGGGGCAAAACTGTTATTTCTAAAAGTTTGTGGGTCAAAGTGTAAATTTCCTTATTAATGTATTTTCTCAAAAATAATGATTCCCACAACTAATTTACACTTTTAAGAAACCCATAATGCTTTAAAATAATTTAAATTCATCATAAAAACCATTTTGGGTCATTGGCTAAATTTTGTTAGATTTTAGGGGTCAAAGTGCAAAGTTTCACATTTTTTACACTTAATAAGTGCCAAAGCTTCTAAAAATTATTCTTAACATCATAAATCATATTTTGAACACATGGGCACATTCAAAATCATTATTAACTCTAATTAAACCCATTTGGCCAAAATTCCATAATGAAAAGTTCAAGACACAATTTTCTAGTTTGCAAAATGGTTCAACCTAACATTTGCAATTATCCTTTTAAGCACCTAAGACGCCAAAAATAATTTTTACAACAATTATCACTAATTTTTAAGCATGTGAACAGTACCAAATAGTCTGCAAGTCCTGGACATTATTAGAAAATTCAATTTCAAGAGGTTTGGAAATTACCATTTTGATCCTTTCTATTTACTAGTTTTTCCTAAGATGCTAAAAATAATTTTTACAAAAATTATTAATAATTTTTATACATGTGAACAATATCACACAGTACTATACAGTGTTGAAAAGTCCCCAATAGTACTAGAAATTAAAATTACAAAAGCTTTTAAAATTACATTTTTGACCTTTTCCAATTACTAATTTTTCCCAAAAGCCATTCTAAGACATCTAAGGCATATGAAACAATTTTTAATACATTTTGTACTATGTGAATAGTTCCAAACAATGTCCTATAGTGTTAAACAATGCCAAATAGTGCCAAGATTAAAATTACCAAAAATCTTGTAAATTACATTTTTAACCATTTCTATTTACTAGTTTTTCTCAAAATCTATTTTAAGATACTTAAAACACATGAAATCATTTTGTCCCTCTTAGAAATTAATTATTTTCATTCAAATCAGTAGCAAAACTCAAAGTTCCATAAATAAGGTTCTACTTATTCAAAATCACATTTTTTGCTCCTTTTAAATTTCCAATTCTTTCAAAATTCCTTTGTAAACCCAAGACACAAGATTCAAGTCTTAAAATAAAATAAAACCAACTTCAACTCCAATATTTCCATGTGGCCGAAATAAATATATAAACATGTGTCCATATCAAAATTTCTATTTAAAACAAAAGGGTAAGTCTTGAGCTTTATAGACATAAGTGATGACTAGAATCATAAATATGCCATGCAATCTTATTTTAAGTCTTTAACATTATAAAGTGGCAACATGGAAATATAAATATGATGTGCAAGATTTGAAATTTAAACATGAGATGCAAACCCATTTTTAATTCTTTAAGATTATAAGTTGACAACTTGAAATATAAACATGAAATGCAAAGTTTGGAATATAAACATGAAAATGTAAGTTCATTTTTAAGTCTTTAAGATTACAAGGTGACAACTTGGAACATAAACATGATATGCAAGACATTGAAATATAAACATGAAGATGCAACACTAGAAACATAAACATAAATGCAAGTCCATTTTTATATCTTATTAGAACTCAAAAACTCAAGACTTTAAAGAGTAAGACTTGCAACCTCATTAATCTTAATAAAATGAAAATGAGCTTTAGAGTTCATTTCCATGGTTCAAAGAGCCTCATTTCTTGGACTCACCATCAAGCTCAAAAACAAAAAAGAAACCAAATAAGCATTCTTTCTCTCTCTTTTTTTTTTTTTTTGTTTGAAACCAAAGATCAAGTCTTAAGTTTTAGAGGTCATACACATGATGGTCTTACAACCACCATCAAGAACACTCATTATCAAGCTATAGCTTTGATCACCACAAAAATAAAAGAAAAGAGTGGAAATGAAAAGGAAACTCAAGAATAAAATCCCTACCAAGAAGGTTTCTTGGTTGTAAGTGAGAAAGCTTGATCCTTTTTGAGGAAAAGAGAAGAAAAATCTTCTCTTGGGGTAAGATGGGGTTTCGCCAGAGGGGATAAAATAGGAGGAGGATTTTTCTTGTGTTCTTGTGTACGGAAATGGAAAGGTTAGGTGTTTAGGGGTTGATCTATGGTGGTGGTGTAGTGGTTTGATGTTTGTAGCTTGAAGGAAGATCAAGAATGGAGGTTCTTGAAGGTGGAGGAGGAAGAACAAGAGAGCTTGAGTTTAGAGAGAATAATAGTATTTTTTTTTTACAAGTCTTGATGAGCAAGACTTCACCAAAAAATTAGATAGTATGAATGAGAGAGTGTGTAAGTGGTTATGTTGAAAAAAAAATCAACATATGAGAGAGGAAAGGAGGCCAAGGCTGCCGTCATCTAGGGGTGTTTGGGGGAAAATTTCATTTCATTTGAGTATGGGGATTAGGGTTTTTGGGTAATTTTAATTAGGAGATTGGTTAGGAATTGATAATTTGGTGTTAGGAGGTATAATGTGGTAGTTAAGGCTTCAAGACAAGATTAAGGAGTTGTCTTGCAAGTTTAGTTGGGCTAAGCTTGATTAATTTGAAATTCAAACACCAATATGGTTCCTAATCTTTAGAAAAGAAAGAGAGAAAGTATTTTTGTACTTTCTATTTTTTGGTCTCATGAGTCATTTTTGAATAAGAATGTGATTAAATTTTTCCTAGGCAATGTTAGACCCTAATTAACCAAAAATAATTGTTTTGACTCAAAATTAATAAATAAAATTAATTGATCTTTAATTAGAGCCTAATATTGCCTATATTTCCTTAATTACTTTAATTAAGCTTAATTAGTACTAACTAAGAGTAAAATGGTAATTTTATATAGAAACTCCCTGAGACTTCCAGGACCCATCCAGACATCATATAATCCCTTTAATTAGCATTCCCAACTCCTGGGTAATAAGGTCTGACTGTCACTTAATCCGCATTAAATTACCTTAGAGCATTTTGGTAATTTAGAGCACAGGAAAACTAGGAATTGAGATTTCCACATCTATTTTCATCCAAAATACATATAGTCCCCTTCAATCATCAAACTAACCCTTGAGGATAGCTTGGTTCAACCGTCCTTGATTTCAGGCAAAAATGACCTCAGGAGCATTTTGGTCATTTTGCATACAAAAATAAGGATCAAGTTTCACACAGATTGCTATCTAAACCTCATATAACCTCATCCTAATATTAAAACACCCTATTGAGGATGGCCTAGACCATCTGTCCTCGATTCTCATGTGAAAATGACCCTAGGGGCATTTTGGTTATTTTGCACAACAAGAAAATCGAGGCGTTATAGGATGTGCCCATTGGGTCACTAAAACCCTATGAGGTTGTGCTCTCTGAAGTTCTTGGTGAAACAATGAAGAAGTGCAAGTCCATGGCCTTGAAGTCATCACACAGAAACAAAGTAAAGGTAAAGCAATGAGAGTTACTAAAATCTCTAATGATAGAGAAGGATTAGAAGATGAGTCCAAAGAAAAGAAGATGGAGATGAGACCTCCATGCTCGTGAGGAAGATGTGCAAAGCTTGGAGAAGCAGAACAAAGAGAAGAAGAGATATCAACCTAGAAAGGACAAAAAGGACAAGGGGAAGTTGAAAAGTGTAACCTGCTACAATTGTGGAGAAAAGGGACATTTAGATCCTGATTGTCCCAAGCTCAGAGGTCCACAAAAAGGTTCCCTTCAAAGAAGAAAGGGATACTAGCCACATGGAATGATACAAAAGAGGAGAAAAAAGGTTTAGAAAGTCAGGATAAGGTTAAAGATGTTGCAAACCTATGCTTCATGGTAGGCTACTCTTCAAAAGGAGAACATGAGGTAAATAACTCTTCTGAATCTAATCCTTCTTATGATGAATTGCTTGAAAAATCTCAAATCATTTCCTCTCACTATCTCAACCTCAAAAAGAACCATTAGAAAGTGGTTCTAAAGCTTGAGAAAGCCAAATCAGGTGCTCAGAATCTAAGGCTTGAGAAGGAAGAAATAAAAGGAGAAAACAAGTTTTTAAATGTTAAGCTCAAAGCCTTAGAAGTAGAAGTCACTGCAAAAAATTAGAAGACTTAGAAAGTAATTTCTTAACTCAAAATGACTTTAAGACTTTTCAAATTTGATCTTGGAAAAAATGGTAAATGACTCCAAGAATCTGATACTTGGTGGCAAAAGGCCTTGTTTTCAAAAGACTGGATTAGGATATGAGAGTAAGATGGATGAGAAAAGGAAAAGCACTCTCATTAAAGAAAATAAAGAACATAATTTCTTGTACTTTTTACCACAAAGGGACACCCACCTAACAAGTGTTTTATGAGAAAGAAATGGAAAACAGGTTGGAAACCTCCCCCAAGTAAAACTTACCCAAGATGACTTAAGAAAGTCTGGGTACCTAAGTTAAAAACTATTTTTGTTAAAAGTATGTCCTGAGAATGCACATTGACCAGGACAACAAATGGTACATGGATAGTGGCTGCTCTAAACATATGTCCAGATCCAAGAAAGTGGTTCAAAAATTTGAAGTTGAAGAACTCTGGATCGTAAAATTCACTGATGGAGGTAAGGCCAAGGTCACATGTATAGGAAATCTTGTAAGGATGACTCCCACCAAATTTCTTATGTTTTACTTGTTAATGATGGTCTAGCTCACAATCTACTAAGCCTGCCAATTCTGTGACCAAGACTTTAACGCACATGCTTGTGAACTTTTAACTTCTATTTCTAGACAAGTCATTTTATTGGCAAGAGACATGATAATACTTATATGTAAAATGTCTTGCATCCTTCATGGATGATAAGTGGCGATGGCATAAGAAGCTTGGACATGCTCATATGAAGCTTATTTCTGTGTTATCTTAGAACGAGCTTGTTAAAAGCTTGCCAAAGATCAAATATGACAAGGATTCAACTTGTGATTTCTGTGAGAAAAGGCAAACCAAAGCTTCTTTCCATAACAAAAATGTGGTTTGAACCACTAAGCCACTTGAGCTTTTACGTATGGATCTCTTTGGACTAACCAAGATTGCAAGTCTTCCTAAAAAAGATATTGTCTTGTCATAGTAGATGATTACTCTAGATTTACATAGGTTATCTTCTTAGCTTCTAAGGATAAAGTGGTTGAAAAATTTAAAGTTTTTGCAAAATGTGTTTGTGATGAAAAAGATTCTCAAACTACCTCTATAAGATCAGATCATGGAGAGAATTTGAAAATCGTATTTTTGAAGAGTTTTGTGAAAAATGTAGCATCTCTCATGAGTTTTTTACACCTAGAACTCCCCAACAAAATGGGATTACTAAAAGAAAGAATAGAAGCTTGCAAGAGATGACAGGAACCATGCTTTTAGAAAGTGGTTTATTAAAAAGTTTTGGTAGAGGCTATAAATACCTCATGCTACATTCAAAATAGAATCTTTCTAAGGCCAATCCTCAAGAAAACTCCTTATGAGCTATAGAAGGATAGAAAACCCAACATATTATATTTCCATATTTTTGGCTCATCTTGCTTTATTCTTAACACCAAGGAAAAATTCACAAAGTTTGATCCTAAATCTAATGATGGAATTTTCTTAGGATGCTCTTCAATCTCAAAAGCTTACATGGTATTATTGACACCAAATTTTACTAAGTGTTAGATGGCCAAGCTGGTGTTCAACTTGACAACTCAAGGATCAGTTAAGGGTTTAACACATTAGAATTGACAAGTCAAAGCTAAAGTTTGTCATTTAAGACTTGGAAAAATGTAGGATCAAAGGGAGATTAGCTGGATAGCTAGAAGCTAATGACAACTGATTCTCATTTGACGTTCGACAAGTCAAAGTGGGAGCTTGTCACTTGAAAACTTAGAAAAATTTTGAAGATCTTGAGGAAACTATCATAATGACTTACAAGCATTTGTCAATTGGCAGTTATTGACAAATGCTTAGTGGAGGCATGACAAAGTGGTAACTTGTCAATGACAAGACTGAATGACAAACCAAGAAACAATCAAAGCCACATGGACAATATCTAAAGCAGCTAGGGACAAGTGTCAAGATCCTAGAGTCCTAGGTTGTCTATAAATACTAATTTTGTACAAATTGTAAAGGGTTGGAATTTTTACTCAAACACTCACTCTTAAAACGTCTCCAATGACTAAACAAAGCCCCGAGTTCACTGAGTAATTGTTCTTAACCCACTTTCCTGGTTTCTTAGGACTAGGTTGTCTTTGATTTCTATTTTTAAAATCTTTACAATTTCTCTACTCATTTACATTTGTTAATCAATTTACATTCTGTAAGTTCTTCTTCTTGTTTAATCTCTCAAACATAACATTTACACAATCATAACACAAATCACGTACATTACATTCCATGCCATTCTCATTTCTTAGAAAATAGTTTGACACTCGATTCTTTCTGTGGAGAATCCAAGAGGAGTAGCTTTTTCGCTCCCAAAATCGAATCTTGAAAAGCAAAGGTTATCATCCAAACTTCTAAGTTTGTCTATCTATGCCTGGTTTAGAGCAATTGGGCCTCCTGCACAAGGAGATTATCAATTATTTGTTGTTGACAATATAAGTGTTAAATTTCGCTATAAATAGGTATACAACAAGAGAACACTATGTGTTGAAGAGACTATCCACATCAAATTCAAAGAGCTCAAGAAGGACTTTGCTAATGATATGGAAGAGCTAGAAAAGAAGCTTGAGATGCTAAACCACAAGGAACCATCAGAAAGCAAGCAGATGAAAGTATAATCTTTAGAAAGTAAGCTCCAGAACAAGGATAATTCATAAATATTACTCAAAACTTTAAAGCCATCAGAAAGTGACATTTCTGAGCATGAAGACGAGTAATATGAAGATGAAAGAGGAATTGAAGAATATCAAGATTACTAAAACTACAGAGAATTTTATGATCTAAAGCGTTCTCATAACAAAGTTCTCTAGGGGACATTTCCAAGGGTGTGAGAACTAGATCCTCCCTCATAAATATGTCCAACTGTGCTTTCGTTTCCACTATCGAGCCTGATAGAATTGAAGATGCTTTGAATGATCAAAGTTGAGTGGATGCTATACAAGAGGAGGTAGACCAATTTAAGATAAGCAAAGTCTGGACGCTTATGGAAAAGCCCAAAGGAAAAACCATCATTGGAACAAAATGGGTGTTCTGAAACAAGCTTAATCAAGTAGGAAAGGTTGTTAGAAACAAAGCAAGGATGGTTGCACAAGGTTATAATCAACAAGAGGGAATTGATTATGATGAAATCTTTGCACCAGTAGCTAGGCTTGAAGCTATAAGAATACTACTTGTTTTTGCTTCCTTCAAGGGATTCACTCTTTACCAAATGGATATTAAGTCTGTATTCCTAAATGGATTCCTCTATGAGAAAGTTTACGTGAAGCAGCCTTAGGTTTTGAGAGTGAAAACCTTCCTAACCATGTCTTCAAGTTAACAAAGGCACTTTATGGTCTGAAACAAGCTCCCCGAGCTTGGTATGAAGGTTGAGTACCTTTTTACTGAAGAATAGGTTCAAGAGAGGTAAAGTTAACACAACCCTGTTTACTCTTAAGCAAAATACTCACTTTTTGATAGTTCAAATATATGTAGATAACATTATATTTAGTGCTATTGATCATTCTCTTTGTGAAAAGTTTTCAAAATTAATACAAAGTAAATTTGAGATGAGCATGGTGGGTGAACTCAAGTTTTTCCTTGGACTTCAAATAAAACAACAAAAAGAAGGAATCTTGATCCATCAAGAAAAGTATACAAAAAAGATTTTGAAAAAGTTTAATATGGATTAAGCCAAATCAATGAGCATCCCTATGCATCCATCTCAAGTCATCGATGTAGATGAGAATGGTGAAAAGGTATCAGAAAGTAATTATAGAAAAATGATTAGTTCACTTCTGTATCTTATAGCAGTAGACCAAACATTCATTTAAGTGTGGGAATTTGTGCTAGATTTCAATCTAACTCAAACAATCACCCTTAAATGTTGTTATTTAAGATATTTATCTGGTATCTGACTCTTAGTTTATAGTACGAGAAAGGTACATCTTGTGATATTGTAAGGTACTGTGATGCTGACTTTGCTGAGAGGAGTAAAAGAAAAAGCACTGGTGGATGCTACTATTTCTTTAGAAAGAGTCTCATCACTTGGTTGTGCAAGAAACAAAATATCATTCTCTTTCTACTACTAAAGTTGAATATGTAGCTATTGCAACTGTTTACCCAAATGCTATGGATAAGGAACCAACTAGAAGATTATCACCTCAGGTATTCCAAAATCCCTATCTTGTGTGATAATACTAAAGCTATAAATTTTGCAAAGAATCCTATCCAACACTCTAGATCCAAGCATATTGATGTTAAACATCATTTTACTAGAGATTATGTTCAAAAAGGGGATGTTGAGTTAATGTTTGTGAATACTGACGACTAAGTGTCTAATATATTCACAAAACCATTAGTTGAAGATCATTTTTGTGTTTTGAAAAGGCTTTTGAACCTTAAAAGATTTTAAATCTGCGTAACATTCATACATGAATGTCTTTGGCAACTCCCCATCATGGTTCTGAATTGAAGCCTAAACAAAGTCATCTATACAAGATCAGAGAATTAGTTTGCAAGACCATAATATCAGTATGCAAGATCAGAAAGTCAATTTCCAAGCTTAAAAGATCAGATGTTCAGAAAATGGGTTATATGGTTTCATGGGATTCAAACTCTAACGATGGATCAGTTATAAGGAAACTATTTTATCTCTATGGTTCAGAAAGTTGACGAGGTTCAAAAAGTGGTTCCATATTTCTGAAACCACTTTTTCTAGAAGAGTGAAAAAGGCAGGATAATTCCCACTCTTTTCAAGTTTCTCTCTCCCACGTCGCCCCACCTTCAGACTTTATGTCCTATTACTTAAATAACTTCCTACTTCTCATATGCCATATATAACCTTTCTATCTTCCACCTTAAACACTCTCACCTTTATCTAAAATCATTCCACATTCTCAGACATCTCTCTCTTCTCTATAACCTCACCAATTCCTCAAACCCTCAGCCTTTTCATTCAATCCTCTCAAACCTAATTTGTACCATGGCTGAAAGCAAACTTTTTGACAGAAGCATTACACATATGGGAACACTCCACATGTACCAACAACCTTTTCTGGCATTACGTTGATAACTTCTCTTAGAGGAGAGTGGCTCCTGAAAAAGATTAAGTAGAGAACTAATAAACCAGGTTCCTATTCTAATGTAGATTCTTTATTTTCAAGGCTGGGAAAGGTCCCTAGATATCTAGAACGAGCTTTTCCTGGAATGGTGACTATTTTTTACTCAGTTGGAGTTGAAGTCAGAATCTATGTTGAAGACTTTTATCAGGGTATCGACATGGAGATAGGTATCAATGACATCTCCAACATCATCCAAGCACCTACAACTGGAATCAATGCTTATCCCAAGGAGATTGGTTCATGTCTCTGGAGTCTATCCTGAAGAGGTCTCTAGATGTCTTCCTGACCTTCCTAGATACCAACCTGGTGAGATCACAACTACTTTGTTAAGTTCTAGGGCAAGGTAAGTTTTCACTATTGTCCAGTTCCTCTTTTCCCAAGACTAGGATGCACCAACTTGCTAGTTAGGATAGACTGCATGTAACTTTTCTATTTTCTAGCAAAGATGAGGGTAAACTTGCCAAGACTGATTTTCAACTACATGCTCAGTGCCATCTCTAGAGAAAGAGGGAACTGTTCCTGTTCCTTATGTAGTCTTGCTGACGTCTTTCAACACTTGAACTACCCCTTGTCTGGGGAGTGGTTTGAGTACATGGAAGGTACTGAGTATACCTTCAACTCCTTCAAGACTCTAAAGAGAAACATGGTGCACCCACAACTAGTGTCAGGAGGCAGTATCAAAAGCGGCGCGAAGCTGAAAAAAGAAAAGAAAAAAAAGGTGATCCTCATTGAGAGCAGCTTAGAGGACACTCAAGAATCTAGGAAGAATTAAACTCGTATATGACTGAGTCTATACGATAATCAGAATTAGAGCAGAGAAGCAAAGTAAGAAGAAGGAAAACAAGGACCATATGGAAGAAGAATTCTTTTTCATCCAAGTCTTCAGATTTTGAGGTAGAGTCCTCAAGGATGAGCAATTCAATGAAGATTCTAAGACTAGCACACCTTATGCTGCTCCCTCTAAATCTGCTCCTGATGAGCCTTCTATTTCTCCTCCTACCAATGTTTCTACGTCCCTTGCTCCTATATCTACTGACATAGGTAAAGAAGCTACTCAACAGATCACCTCCACAATAATAAGAGTTATCCCTTCCTCAAGCCAACCTTAACCTACACCTAAACTAAGCTTCTCTGAAGTCCAGCTACTACTACATAACTAACGTAGCATGGCTAATAGGTTGGACAAAATAGAAGCTTAGTCGAGAAGACATGAAGCATTGCTATTGGAAATTCTTTGTGAGGCCAAGCAGAGGCTGATAATGGTGTCACCTGGGTTCCAGCTTACCTTTTTTTGTTGATGACAAAAATGGGAGAAGAAAAAGAAATGAAGAAGAGAAGAAATGAAGAAAATCTTCTGTGTTGTGAACTTCAAAGGGATCAAGTTGAGAGGGAGCTTAGTGCTAGAGACTTCATCATTTTGTTTTTAGCATTAGCATTTTTTTTCTCATACATTGTTGTTTGAATTTTTTTTACTATTTCTCTAATATCCTGAACTATTATGAGTGTTGAATGCATGCTCTAATATGCATCATATGCTCTAATGCCTTTAATGTTTAGCTCTGATATATATCTTTGACAGCTCTGATATAGTTTCACGTGTTATTGCAAATGCTCTAATATGTATGTTTTGGCATACAAACTTAAAAGTTTTCTCATATACACATATATGATCTGACACACAATAATGAAATTTCTCTCTCTCTCTCTCTCTCTCTCTATATATATATATATATCTCAAACCTTTGATACACATGTTATCAACTCTTTTTGAGCTTTAGAAACTTCCCTTGTGTGCAAAGTTTATATGTTGCATGTTTTCATACACTTTTGATTGCATCACGTTTCAAAATAAATTGGATAAAAATGTACTGATTATGAATTCAAGGTTCAAGAAAAAATATCATGAGTATTACACTCTTTATTTAATTTCGTATGAGTTTAGAAAGTCAAATGACTTAAAATCAAGTTATTTTTATTCAAAAAGCTTAAATGCTCCATATTTTCAAAATTTGCTCTGATACTTCTCAAAAAATATTTTAATTAACTTTAGAAACCTTCTTAGAAATAAAACAACTCTGATTTTGGTCACTTAAGGTTGCAAAATGTCTTGATTTGATCTACATCACACCTTAAGAATAAGACATTCTGAAAACCCTATCAAATGCATTTTGAAAGAATATAGGTTTATGTTGCTCTACATCTTGTCATATATTTCTTTCAAAATCTCTTCAAAAGATTTTCTAAGAATTGGTTTGTCATCATCAAAAAGGCGGAGATTGTTAGCTCCAAAACCTTTCAGAAAGCCTCACTGCAAAATATTTTGAGTGATAACAAAACCAATTTTGTGAAAATATTTTGAAGAAGGACTAATCCATTACTTGAGTTTCTTGGAGCACCTCACGTTAGCATACTTGTTCTTAAAATAAGAATATTTTTACAATGACATGTGCAAACATGTTTAATTTTATTTAAAGAGGTTTGGAACTCAAAGAAAGTGAAAATAAATCGCGAAATGAATGTTTCTATGCTCAATGCATGAAAGAAAATTCTCAACAACAAGAAACCAAGCTTCAGGTCTTCAAAAAGTATGCCACGACTTTAGAAAGCGAGTTTCAAATGAAGATTTCAATTCAGTTCTAAGAAAAGTGTGTGTACCATCTTCAATCATCATGATCGTGATCATTTCCTTTACAACAAGCTCTGATTGAAGTAAGGAAAATCCAAGGATTATCTAGAAACTAAAATAGCTCTTTAGAAAGTATGTTTACTGGAAACGGTGCACTTTATAGAATTGGGAGGGAAAATTTGAAATTCAAATTTAAAGTCAAACTTGTCAAGGACTGATAGTGACATCTCTTTTCAAATTGGTCAATTGCCCCATATTCTAGAAGGAAAAGTTTAGAAACCTCATTCTGAAAGCAAAAAATAGTTTCTAAAGGTGGACTCATAAACCTCTATTAGACAATGGCTTTTACAACTGCAAAAGTAACTCTGACACGCATAGCTACTCCTCTAGACTTCATTTCTAAGACACAAAAAGAAGATCAACAAGTGTCACTAGGAAAACAAATCAAGGGCAATGGTCATAAATGAAGATCAAGTATAAAAGAAGATATTGTACTTACAATGAAAAGAACTTTTGCTCATCATAAGTGTTGAAATGCTAAAGAAATTTCCTCTCATCTTCTGGAAAACTATTACAGCTTGTAATCAGTTTCAACTTTATAAAAAATCTTTTTTCTAAGTTCTTAGTAAATCATTTGTTCTTCCTAGGAAGAATAGATAGAAAGAAGTCATTCAAATTTTTAGTTCTAATACTATTTTATTCTAAGAAAACTTGAGTGTTTATTAGTTTGAGTGATTAAACCCAAACACATCCTTTGTAACCCGATCCGGTAGTGATTCCGTGATAGAACTTGAAAAGGCTAGTCAAATACTACTTGAAGGTGATAGTAGAGTGAGCTACTAGTCACACTGAGTTAGCTTGAAAAGGCTAAGCAAAGACTACTTGAAGGTGACAATAGAGTAAGCTACTGGTCACGTGGACATAGCTTGGGAAGGCTATAGAAAGATTATCTAATTTTCTAAGGGTTGAGAAAAGGGTTTTTAGTGGAACTAAATGGTGGTTGAGAATTGGATATAGGCAGGTTGGTGGAACCAGGTATAAGAACTCTTGTGAGTATCTCTCTCCCTAAATCTCCTTTATATTTTGTTTTGTGTTTATTATATTTATTTATCTAATAAGCTTATTTAGTCTTGCGTTTAGTACATTTGCTGTAGTTTTGAAAGTTACTTTCTGACACTTCCTGATGTTGTTTTCACTGCATTTCAAGTTCATGCTTGATAGTTTCTATTTAAACTTTTTAGAATCAAAAAGCAAAGGAAAAGTTAAACACGATTCAACCCCCTTCTTGTGCACTTTTCAACCTACACTAAACAATTCCAGTTGAATTTTATCTACTTCTCCATTAACAACACACTTATTCACTCTTCCACCTTGTCATGACCTAATTTGGGCTGCGGCACATGAGAAATTGAATCATCATGTAAACCTTGTGACCTCTATATCGCTCTATATGCATATTTAAAGCATAAAGACCATTGGAAATATAAATCCTTTTTCTACAGACAAATTACCTGTTCTTTAAATCAATATATATAATCATGTCTAAAATCTCATAATTATCTCTATAGTGCATAATTATCGTTCAAAAACATATAATGCTATGCAAAATGCAAACATGATCTCTATAAGGTCCGGGACTCTTGCCTATATATACACTAGAGCACTCTAAACTACACACGAATGCTTCAGCTTAGTGAAGCTCACTAGCTGAACTCTACTCCTGTTAGGAAGAAGGTGGTGGAGATGAATGTATAGTAGCTATGGTATCTAAATGGAGGAAAGGAAAAAGGGTGAGTTTTGTTGCAAAACTGAGTGAGTGAGCTCCGATAACCCCCCTTCATAAGACATCAAGGAATAATAAATAAAATCATAATAATCATAGTAATGAAGTTCTAAAATAGTTCATATCTATATACATGTAAAATTAAGTTAGTTTTTCAAATCCAACAATAGTACTCTAATAGAGAAACAAAAATCTGATTACACATAAAGTATGTGACATAACAAAATCTTTGGTTTTCCCTAATGATCAAGGCATAACAATTCCTCTGCTCTATGGTTCTTAGAGAATTGAAATGTGGAAACCTAACTAGGTTCTATTCTCTACTCTATGAGATTGTGCATAGGACAACTTGGTACCAAGGTTAATGATCAATTCCAGCCATTAACTCGCGTCTATTTTTCTTTGACTATTGTCTATTTCTAAAGCCATAATTCTAGTATTTTCTCTAAAACTCTATATCTAAGTTCCATTTGGATTCAAAGCTTTATCATCTAGCAATATGCTTCTCTAAAAGTCATGTAATATTCATAAAGTCTCTAAATACTTTCATATTCAAATACAAATTCTAAATAAAATCAGTTTAACAATAATGATCTCATGAGTTTTATCAGAAAACATATAGTTCATACAATTCTGAAGATCATAATTCCATAAATGACAGAAGCCTCAAATCTCTTACTAATCTCTAAAAACCATGCTTTAAGCCATATTTCATAAAAATGGATAACATAGAAATCACAAGTTCAAACCCACTCATCTTGGAAGGGTGGAATATAGAGGAACAACACCAACAGATCTCTAGGAAGAGGGAATGGCACTAGTATCTTCCATTGAAACAATAAAACTATAGATTAATTTCAAATAATCCCTAAATAACTCAAATCCAACTCTAATACAAAGGAAGAACTTCACTTCTTTGAGAAGCATGGATATAGGTAGAAAAACACACAAGAAGAGAGGTTGAATCGTGTTTCACTTTTTCTTTCCTTCTAAGCTACGAAAAACTTAAACAAAATACTATCAACCTATAAGCTTGAAGTGCAGTGAAAACGTTAGTTACTTTAGAAAGCTACTTTCTGAATCAGTGAAAAGGA
Source organism: Dalbergia oliveri (assembly GCA_030441495.1). Lineage (NCBI taxonomy): Eukaryota > Viridiplantae > Streptophyta > Magnoliopsida > Fabales > Fabaceae > Dalbergia > Dalbergia oliveri. The sequence goes on from JAMLFY010000017.1 coordinate 1,177,205, forward strand.
TAAAATGCGCAAAAGATAGTTATTTAGTAAACATAGTTTAAAATACACAAAAGTAGTAAATGTAAAGGAGTTAAGGGAGAAAATAATACTGCAAAGATGTTTTTATATTGGTTCGACCAACTTGTCTACATCCAAGCTTTAACAACTGTTGAGTTAAACTAAAACCTTTCTTTTCAAGAAAGAAAAAGGATAGTCTTTAAGTAGCCTTCCTAAGCTCTTACCTATAACCATTAGCTACCTCTATTTTCACAAACTAAGTAGTTTTTTTCAGTCTCTTCAACTGAACCCATGACCAAGCAAGTACACTCTACTCTCACAACCTGAGTTATCTTTGACCAGCCTCTCCAAGCTAAATCGTGATTAGTAGTTTACTTCTACTATCGCATTGCAAGTAGTCTTTAAATAGCCACTCCAAGATAACTTATACTTATCACTACTAGATCGAGGATACAAAGGTTTGTGTTTGGGTTTGCCACTCAAACTAACCTATACTCAAGTTTTTATAAGATTTGCAATAAGGACCTTGAAAAACTTGAATTACTTTTTTCTATGATTCTTCTTAGGAAGAACATATGATCCACTAAGAGCATAGAAAAATATTTTCATAGACAAGGAAACTGATTACAAGATGTAATGAACTTTATAGGAATTGAGAAGAAATTTCACAGCATTTCACCACTTGTGCAATATTCAGATCTCTGTATTTGAAAGCACAACATCTTTATTTATAGATGGTATTCATTTATGATTGTTACCCTTGATCAGTTATCCAAGTGACACATGTTGATCATCTACTTGTGTCTTGGAAAAAGTAGTCTAGAGGAGTAGCTAGTTATCTGTCAAAACTATTCCAGAAGCCGTTGAGATAGAGGTTTCTAAGGTCACCTTCAGAAACTATCTTTTACTTTCTGAATGAGGTTACTGAACTCTTCCTTCTAGAAGTTGAGGTAGTTGACCAAGCGGATAGAAGAGATGACATGCCAGCTTGTAACTAGATTTGACTTTTAAATTTGAATTGCAAATTTCCCTCCTTTTCCTATAGAGTGCACCGTTTCACTATGAAGTGAACTTTTTGAAGTGCGGCATTAGTTCCTTGATATATATATATATATGTGTGTGTGTGTGTGTGTGTGTGTGTGTGTGTGATCTTCCAATCTTCAATCAAAGCTTGTAGATAATGAGATGATTGCGATCATGATGATTGAAGGTTGTAGAACACATTAGCTTCAGGCTGATTTGAAATCTTCATTTGAAGCATACTTTCTGAAGTTGCATTCTACATTCTAAAGATCTGTGCCTTGGTTTCTTGTATATGATGATATTCTTCAGCCAATTAAGCATGTATATCTTCATTTCATGACATAATTTTCACTTTCATTGAGTTCCCATCTCTTTAACGAAATAAAGCATGTTTCCACATGTAAAGTGAAATTATCACTTTAAGAACCATGATATACAAAGGGAAGAACCTGTTTGCTATTTCAAGAAACTCAAGGGAAAACATTAGTCATTCTTCAAAATATTTTCTTTCAGTTGGTTGTGTTATTACTCAAAACATTTTGCATTGATGTTTCTTGAAGGGTTCTGGAGCTAACAATCTCCCTTTTTTTTATGATGACAAACCAATAGAAGAAAATCTTTTGAAGAGATTTTGAAAGAAACATAACATGGTATAGAGCATAGATACAACAAATTTCTTTCAACACACTATATGATGTGATTTTCATACAATCTTTTCTTAAGGCATGATAGAAATATTTAATTGCCTTAAGTGATTCAAATCAGAGTTGTTTTTATTTCTCTTAAAGTTTCTGAAGTTACTCAGAGTGCTTTCTGAGGGGTATTAGAGTAGAGGGAAAAAAAGATATGAACATTTAAGTTTTCTAATTAAAAACAACTTGATTTTTAGTCATTATGACTTTTTTGAAATAAAACATGTGTTTGAATAACATGAGTAATAATTGTGATATTAACTCTTGATTAGATTTCTCATTTAGCACTTCTTTATCTAAACTAATTTTTGAAACATAATGCAATTTGTGTATGAAAATATGCAACATACAAACTTTGCACACAAGAGAAGTTTCTAAGGCTCATAGAAACCTTCTTTCAAATATTATCAATGAAAGACATGAGGTTTCTAAAGCTCAACGGGATTGATCCAAAAAGCATAAGATCATCATTTTTCAAGCTCGTGATATGAAACAGGAAACTTCATATATTGTGTAAGAGCGTATGTTTATGAAAAACAAAACAACTTTTAAAACTATGACATGGCTTGCATATCAACGCACACAAAGATATATATATATATATATATATATATATATATATATATATATATATATATATATATATATATAAAAGTATTTGACATGATATGTTTCAAGCTAATCATTCAGATAGAATACCGAGCTAATAATATGAGCACGCATACATCAACATCAATATATTTGATTGGCTAAGCTAAATTTATCTATCTAGGAGCATGCAGATTATATATGTGCCATGTAAAATGTATTAGAGCAACGACTAAAACCATAACAAGCACAATAAAACATATGTATCAGAGCTATTTAAAACGAAATGTACTAGAGCAAAAAAAAAGATAAACAACTGATTGTTCAAATATCAACACAAATGAAAAAAAAACTTGGAAAGATTCTAAAAAAATGTGTTAGCTCCCCTCAGTGTGCTCCCCTGAATTTCACAGCACAAGATTTTCTTCCCTTCTTCTTCTTTTCAGAAAAGGATGTGCATGAAAGGGAACACCATTGTAACATCCTTTGCTGCTTTATGGATTGACGACTTGTCCCACAAACTAACATGAGTCTTTTCAACGTGCTTTGTCCTCACTCACATGCTTCCTCAAAAAACTTCCTAAGAGGTCATCCATCTCAAAATTGGTCCAAGTCAAGCACGTAACTGTGAGTTCCTTCATGATGGCTACCGAAAGAAGATGCATCTTGTTAGTATAGGTAGTACAAATCAATTCATATAAACCCTTCTTAACTGGATAGTCTCATACCTACACAGTCAGGATCCTCTCATTCAGGTGTGTAATCGGTTCATTCATGTACCCCTCCACTTGGAGGCAAGAGCCGCTCTTGTCCGTGCCTTCTAACAACGATTACTCCCTACCTCGTCATCGGCCATTACATGCTCACCAGCTTCTGCTTGATTTGTCCCTGAACCACACCATACTGGGAGAGGTGAGATCCTTTTGAATTTTCGAGGCAGGGAGTGATCAGGTGCAAGAAGGCACAGACAAGGAGCGGCTCTTGCCTCCGAGCGGAGGGATACATGAATGAACCGATTACACACCTAAATGAGAGGGATCCTGAGACTGTGTAGGTATGGGACTATACAATTAAGAAAGGTTTATATGAATTGATTTGTACTACCTATACTAACAAGATCTTCTTTTGGAGTCCATCATGAAAGAACTCTACAGTTAAGCATGCTTGACTTGGAGCAATTTTGAGATGGGTGACCTCCTAGGAAATTTTCTAGGAAGAGTGAGAACAAAGCATGCTGAAAAGACTTGTGTTGGTTTGTGGGGACAAGTCATCAATCCATAAAAGGCGGGATATTACAAATGGTATCGAGCCTGCACCTCTCCCAGGACGGTGTGGTTCGGGAACGAACCAAGCGAAGCTGGTGGGCATGTAATGCCGATGACGAGCAGGGAGTAATTCGTCGATGCGATAAGGCACGGATAAGGAGTGGCTCTTGCCTCCAAGCGGAAGGGTACATGAATGAACCAATTACACACCTGAATAAGAAGGATCCTGAGACTGTGTAGGTATAGGACTATACATTAGAGGGGTTTATATGAATTGATTTGTACTACCTATACTAACAAGATGCATCTTCTTTTAGGAGCCCATCATGAAAGAACTCCATAGTTAAGTGTGCTTAACTTGGGCAATTTTGAGATGGGTGACCTCCTGGAAGTTTCTCAGGAAGCATGTGAGTAAGGACAAAGCACGCTGAAAAGACTCGTGTTGGTTTATGAGGACAAGTCGTCAATCCATAAAGCAGTAGGGTGTTACAACCATCATCAACCCCGGTGCCTGACCTCTTGAAGAATTTCCAATAGCAATGCCTCGTGTCTTCGTGACTGAGCTTCCATGTGGTCTAGTCGGTTGTTGATGAAGCGTTGCTCTTGCAACATTAACTGAACTTCAATGTAGCTTGGCTGCAATGCCGTTGAGGTTAGCTTGAGGAAGGAATACCATTTTGAATGGAAGATGGATCAGGAACAGGAGGAGCTAGGATGGAGGGTTTCACAATAGGAGTAGGAATAGAATTTGTAGGAAGACTTCAGTTCTTAGGGACTGAATTTGTCTCTTCATGTTTTGAGCATTCTAACTCAAATCTGAAGACTCAGATGAAGAGGAGGATTCTTGGATGTGAGAGCTTGAAGGTTCAGAGGTAAAAGATGATTTTTGTTCATCCTCATATGATTTTTGTCCTAGCCTCGACGTCTTACACCTGCATATGTTACGATCAAGCCATGCTCAACTTTTCCTCAGATTTTTTAGATTCCTTTGAGCTCTCTCAATTTCAATCACTTTTCTTTTTCTTTTTCTTTCACTCTCCTCTGTGTCCACTATGAAAAAGTTAAGAAGTGTATATTTGATCCTTTGACTCTGCCTTCTACTCCGGTTATGGCGGCATGGAGGTTTCCTTAGGGTCCTAAAAGAGTTGAAAAGTACTTAGTACCTTCCATATACTCATACCACTCGTTTGCCAACGAGTAGTTCAAGTATTCAAAGATTTTGGTTAGTAGGATCCCATAGGGAACATCAGTATTTCTCCTCTTTTTCTGTGGAGATGGCACTTAGCATGTGATCGAAGATCAACCTAGGCAAGTTCACCTTCCTCTTTGTTAACAGACAAAATAGTAACATGCAGTCCATTCCCACTAGGAAGTGCATGCTTCCTTGGAAGAAAAGAGAACTGGATAAGAGTAAAGACTTATCTTGCCCTAGAACTCAGCAATGTAGTCGTAATCTCATTAGGTTAGTATCTGGAGAGTCCATGAGACATCTAGAAACCTTCTCAAGAATCCCAAAAGTCATAAAGCGGTCTCTTCAATGAACATCTGAGTCCCTCGCCAGGTGCTTTAATGATATTGGAGAGGTCAGTAATACGTAGCTCCAGGCCAATGCCTCTAATGTAAGAGGTCATTACAAACTTAGACACCTGCACTAATTGACAATAGAAGGCAGTGACCATTCCAATGAAGACCGATCGGTGAGGTTGACAAATCCTTCCCACCCCTGGAAGGAAATAACTTCCAACAGGATGAAGACCTGAGTCATTAGTTCCTATCTTAGCTTTTCCAGGAGCTATTGGCCATGAGAAAATTTCTCTACGAGTGCTGTTGATGCATTGGTTCATCAAACATGAGAAGAGTTCCCATGTTAGCAATGCATTCGTCAAAACTTTTTCCTTTAGCCATTGTAGGATATGGTAGGTTTGTGAGGGTTTGATGAAAGAAAGGTTTAAACTTTGAGAAAGTTTGTATGGGAGAGAGAGAGAAGTTACAGAGAAGGTTTGTGAGTAAGAAAAGATGAAACCTTAAGGTCCCAATTGCGTGAGGTTGAAGATGAAAGTAAAAGTATAGGGTGTAGGGAGTGAGGAGTTATTTAAGTGATGGGACGTCAAAGACTAAGGGTGAAACGATATAGGAGAGATAAACTCAAAGAGTGAGAATTATCCTGCCTTTTCCATATTTTCAGAAAGAGTGGTTTCTGATAATTGAAATCACTTTCTGAGCATGTTAACTTTTTGAGCTTAACTTCCACTTTCTGACCTATGGAGTAATACCTGCTTCCTCAAGATTCATCCATATTCTGATTTTGAGCCCCATGAAACCAAATGTACCTCATTTTATGATCTTCTAACCTTCTTTCTAAGCTTGTAAAATGATATTCTAATCTTGCAAACTAAATCTCTATTCTTGCAAACTGATGTCTTCATATGGGCTTCAGCTTAGAGTAGTGAAGGAGAATACCCAGAGATGTTTGTGTATAAATGTTTATGCAGATTTAAAAGCCTTTAAATTCAAAAGCTTTTTCAAAAAATAAAAGTGATCTTCAACTAATGGCTTTGTGAATATGTCAAACACTTAGTCTTCAGGATTCACAAACATTAACTCAAGATCTCCTTTCTAAACATAATCTTGAATAAAATGATGTTTAACATCGATATGCTTGGATCTAGAGTGCTGAATAGGATTCTTAGCAAGATTAATAGTGTCACGACCCGACTTGGGCATGTGGGAAATCCCGTTCCCACATAAGCTTCGTGACCTGGATTTCTCTATATGCACAGTAAATTATAAAACGTTTAAATCACAAAATATTTTCTACATACAAATCACCTGTTTTAAACATATAACCATGATTTTCAAACTATAGCTTCATATTCTGTTATTTGAAGTTGGATTCATTGTACCAATGAGTATTAAGAAAGTCTACCATTTACAAAACCTTTATAAGTAGTGAAACCATATAATATAGTCCAACCTAATCACATATACATAACATATATCATGCACTATGGTTGGGATCTGCCATCTACACTTGGAGCACTTTATTCTATATAGAAGGCTTCACCCATATAAAGCTTACCAACTGATACTCTAATGCCGTCTGAGGAGGAATGAGACTGAGTAAAATTTGCAACAGTTACTCTATCTGTAAAATAGGAGAAATAAGATGGGTGAGTTTTGTAACCAAAACTTCAATGAGTGGATCCTCACCCAGAATCATACATGGGACAAGAAAGGAGAATACATAAATATTATTAATGCAGCATTCACAAATTATCTATGTTTGTTTCACACAATACAAATAAAATCATAAGTTTGCCAAGATCATAAAGCATAATATTCTCAAAGAATTATAAGAAGAACAGACTATCACTGAAAAATGGGTGCTCATTCCTCGTGAACAAGAGCCCTAACTGAGATCTTAATGGTTTCTCATGAACCACGTCCTCGTGGACTGATTTATTCTCTGGATAATTTATCCTTCGTGGCCTTGGTACCAAGGTTAATGATTTAGCTGTTGTTAACTCAGGCTCTCTTCATTTCAGAAATTCCTTATTCTAAACCAGTTTTTCACAATATTTCATGAAGTCTTCTATCCTAGGGTTCAAAGCTTAATTTCATGAAATCAACAGTTCTAGATATCAGAAAATCATTAATTACCTTGGGAGCTCTAAATCCATGTAACTCTAGTAGTTTGACCTTAGCATACCTGGTTATGAAACCGTGCCAAGGGATCACCCATTGAAGGCACTATGGTTTCAATCCACAAATATGTAGCCATCAACCGTTCCAAGTCATACACAGACTCATATTCTAAAGCTCCTTTATGTCTGAGTTTCTAAATTAAATCCAAATCACAAACTTTCATAAATTTGGGAATTCTAAAACCATAACAGCATTTCCAATAATCACAAGATTCTCCAAGTAATCACATTCATGATTGATTTAACATAAAAATCATGTTAACAACCATGTACCTCAGCAGTTGCAAGTTATTAAAAATTCTACATAAAATCATTTCAACAATTATGGTCTCATGCATTTTTCAAGAACACATTTAATGCTATTTTGAAAACCAAGTCTCATAGCAACAGAAATCTCAACTGTCACAAAATAAATTACAAAATCATAGTTCTTCTTCAAGTTTTGTTGAAAATAACTATAATGACCAACATAGAGGTCATAGGCTAGAACCCACTCACCTGGAGGGGTGGAATATGTAGAAACCACACTAACAGACCTCTAGGGAATGAAATTGACACCACTATCTAACATAGAAGCGCAAAACTCTAAATTAACCTCTAAAACTTCCAAATACCCAAGAATCCATCTCTAACAAGATGAAAAATTTCTCTTCCTTGAGAAGCATGGAGAACCACCCTTAACCCAAGAAAACTTGAAGGAAATAAAGCAAAACTAGCAAAATAGCATACCTTTAAGCTTGAAGGATTGAAGATTCTAAGTTAAACTTGAAAGAAATGGAAGGAAATGGAGTTTTGATAGTGAAAATAGGATGGGAAACAAAGTTTTCATGTAAGGGAGGGAAGCATTTTTGGAATGCTCAACCCGAAGAGAGGGTATTTATATTTCAATTGAGCGCTGCAATGCTCACCAGAGAGCACAAAAATCTTCCCATCCTTCCTGTTCCTTGACCACTAGGCGCTCACAGAATATTTACATTTCTTAATTTTAAGTTAATCTTCCCATTAACTTTAGAACATAAATGTAAATAAAAATACCCCCATTTGGATTCAAATAAAATATTAGAAAAATCAAAATCCCAACAAATCAAAATCTAATTTTTGGGTTTTAGTTTAAATTTAGAATTCTTACGATTTTACAAACCTTTGGGCTAAAAATGAAAGGTTTAAAGATTTTGTAAAATTCATTAAAAATCACTCTTTAACTCATTTTTTTCTAGGAAATAATTACTGGGACTTTTGGTCCCAAGAAAATGGCTCATCATATAACCTTCCAAGGGTGTGTAGGGTCTAGATTCACGAAATTAGGACCCAAAATGACAGATGAGGGTAACTGGCACCCTTCCTTATTCAAAAAATTTTCTAACCTTTTTATTTAAAACCGGGTATTACAAATAGCACTAGTATTATCACAGAAGATAGAAATTGTGGAATATCTCAACTGATAATCTTCTAGCTAGTTCCTTATCCACGTATTTGGGTGCATCAATTTGCAACGGCAACATATTTAGCTTTAGTCAGAGAGTGCAATGATATTTTGCTTCTTGCATGACCAAGTGACGGGCTCTTTTTGAATAAACGTAGCATCCATTGGTGCTCTTCCTCTCTACTCTATCTCCATGAAATCAACATCATAGTAACCTACAATCTTATGAGATGTACCTTTCTCGTACCATAAGCCAAGATTAGTAGTCCAGGATAAATACCTAAAGATTCTTTTGACAGCATTTAAGTGTGATTGCTTTAAGTTAGATTGAAATCTAGCACCACAACCTGAGGTTTTAACTAGCCTCTTGTGATACCGAGGTACAGGGCATAGTAAGGTTCTCTATAGCCTCAGGAGTTTCAGGAACTCACGGGTCCTGAATTTCGCAAAGTGAGGATCCTACACCTCATTGGAGGGCTATATGATAGAACCATATTCTTGGAATTAAAAACCGGTAATGGTTCCTAGAGGAAAATAAGTTGAAGAGTGATTTTTAATGAATTTTATCAAACCTTTAAGTGTTTCGTTTTTAGCCTACAAGTTTAGAAAATCTCAAAATTCTCGATTTGAACTAAAACCCAAATTTTGGATTCTGAGTTGTTGGGATTTTAATTTTTTAGATATTTTATTTGAATCCAAATGGGGGGTATTTCCTTATTTACATTTATGTTTTAAAGTTAATGGGAAGTGAACCTCCTGGAGACCGCCCAACGTCATGGGACCACCCGCGGTCAGGGAAGGCCGTGGGGAAACCTCCTGGAGACCCCAGGCGGTTACCGCCAGGCGATCAATAGAGAGAAGTGCGGTCTAGCTGGAAAGAGAGGGGACCATCAGGCGGTCATTTCACCGCCCAGGCGGTAAAAAGTTTATAAAAAGCAATGTTTCGGGCTCCAGAACGCGCAGAACGTGTTCCCTTCTTCTTCTTCATCAATTTTTTCTCTCTCAAATCCATCATTTCCAAGCTTCAAGGTGAGTATATGCTGTTAGATTATGTCTTTATTTCTTCATAATCTTGGATTTGGACCAATCATTTCTTTCATTGTTATCAATTGGGAGTCATCCCCAATTTTGTTAGAATAAGGATAGAGCCCTCTAGAGATTATTTGAGTTTAATCTAAAGTTATAATTACTCTATGGCAGTTGTTGGTGCCATTCCAAGCTCTCCATTGGTGGGGCCCACATACTCCAGCTTCAAACTGTGAGTGGGTTCAGATCCTATGATCCTTATGTTGATCATTAGAGTTAATTTCAGTAAATTATGACGTGGCCATATGATATTAGAAATGAAAGCATGAAATATATGTTTTTCTAAAAACTCATGGGACCATTATTGTTAAAAGTGATTTTTATTAAAGAGTAAAAGTATGAATATGATTATATTTAGAGATTTATGAAATATTACGATGATTTCCAGAGTAGAGCACAAGTATATGATAGGGTTTTTAGAGAAAATAAGTATTTTTATGATACTCAGAAGTATGGAATTCAATATGATTCATAACAATTGCCAAGATTCATATTCTGTGGGCTTGAAATCGGAATGCCTGCAAAGAGATGATCCCTTGGGCATGATTTCATAGTCAGTTATGCTAAAGTTGGATTGTTAAGTCATATGAGACCAAAACTTTCAGAGTTTCAAGAGTTTTCATGTTTAAATAATTTTATACATAATAGAGATTTTATGATTTCAAGAATAGAGTTTTAAGAGAAATGATTAGAGATGTTGTAATGATTATATGAATTTCAGAATTTATTGATTTTATATACTAGAGCTTGAGAACTCTAGGATAGAAGACTTTGAGAAAAGATTTAGATTTCTGATTGAGTTAGAGTGGCTATAAAGAAGGCTGTGTGTTAACGGTAGTTAATCCGTTAACCTTGGTATACCAAGTCGCCCAGGCCAGGAATCAGAAATGGGACCTAGTTAGGTGCCCAGAGTTTAGAGATATTGTTATGTCACATGAATTGTGCATAACCAGAGATTTGTTTCTCTAGTAGAGTCCTGTTATTTATGTTTTTCAGAGAATATTGATGCTTTTAAGAGAATATTTGATTTAAAAGCTGTTATGTATATGTAGAAAATGATTTCTCGATAAGTAAGAATTTAGAGATGTTTTCTATGAATATAATTTCAGATATTGTACTAACAGTCTGATGATTATATATGATTATTTATGTTCTTGGTTGTCCCATGAGAGGGTTATGGGTAAGGGCCTGCTCACTAAGTTTTAGATGAAACTCACCTCTCTCCCTTCTTCCATTCCAGATACGTTAGCTGCTACGGGTCCTTCTGATCCACCTTATTCCCAGTAGAAAGTTCCAGTTGGCGAGCTTCACTTTGAAGTGAAGTATCTTTTGGTATTTTGTTTAGAAATATAGTGCTCCAGTGTACGTGACGGGGGTCCCGGACCATAGAAATAGAGTGGCATTGATTTATCATGATTATTTTGTAATTACATGATTTCAGTTTTCATGTATACTTTGTATAGGGAGACTCATATATTTTGAGGCACAAGGATATGTTAGAGTTTGAGAAATGATTGTTTTCTAATTTCAGAGAACTATGTTAGAAATGATTATGATATGCTATTAATGATGATTATGTTTTCAAAGATCCAAAAGTTTCTTAGAAATGGAAATGATGTTTATTAAATGGATTGAATATTAAATATGCATCCAGAGAGACTCAGAGTTCATGAGGCTTACGTGGAGATGGGATTCCCCACGTGCCGGTCATGTTCCCAAGTCGGGTCGTGACAAAAGTGGTATCAAGCAAAGGGGTTAGGCTTGGTCCCGACGTGGGAACTCTCACGTGACTGTGCGAAGCGTCGCTCTCTCCACGGGCTTCCTGCTGGAGCGAGTGTGGTAGGTACCCATCGTTGCCACACTGGCCCAAGGCCAACGTGACGATGCCATGCTGGCACAAGGCCAGATGGGCTGACAAAAGTGGTATTAGAGCATTAGGTTTCCCTCATGTCAGAGCAAGTGTCCATGAGTAGCACATCGTTTATGTGAATGGAAGCGCGTTGTACTAACGAAGCGTTACTTGAGGCATTTAGGAATGGTTAGTTATGTCTAGGTTCAGAGATAGAGTATTGTCTTCCTTGTCATGATCTATATTCCTTATCTCTTGTTATGGTTATGGCCAGCCAGGCCACCAGCTCACAAAGTGTCCGTTCAAATAGGGAGTATATAGCCAGGGTCGACAAACCCCACTACTTCAGTTCAATCTTATGAGTTAGGGACTAAGGATAACCCGATTGCTTCAGTTGGTCTATAAAGAGTGTGAAAGTTGGAGCCATTGAGGCGTTAACGAACCTTCATGTGCTAGACATGTCAGATTTTGATGTTATCCTAAGCATGGATTGGCTAGCTTCATGCCATGCCATGATTGACTGCTATAGTAAGTCCGTGAAGTTTGATGTTCCTGGAGGCGAGCTCCTAGAGTTTAAGGGTACTAGTTGTTCGGTCCCAACCAGCTTGATTTCGGCCATGAGTGCCTTGAAGCTCATGGATAGAGGAAGTTATGGGCTTGGCTTAAGTTAGAGACATAGATGCAGGTAATGCCAAGTTTAGAGTCTGTCCTGTGGTTTGCGAGTTCAGGGAGCTACAGGGATGCAGAGAGAAAGATAGAGTTCGGGATAGAGGCTGAAGCCGAGAGTCAAGCCTATTTATTTTCCTGTATCGGATGGCTCTCGAGAGTTGAAAGAGTTAAAGGATAAATTGCAAAATTTGCTTGACAAGGGGTTCATCAAGGAGTACCTCGCCTTGGGGTGCTCCAGTGTTGTTTGTTAAGAAGATGAATTAGTCTATGAGAATGTGTATAGACTCCTGTAGTTGAACAAGGTTACAATAAAGGGTACCCCTTGCCACGTATTGATGACCTATTTGATCAGCTCCAAGGAGCTAGGTGTTTCTCTAAGATCGACCTTCATTCGGGTTATCACCAATTGAAGGTGAAGGGAGAGGATGTACCCAAGACGACCTTTAGGACACGCTATGGACATTATGAGTTTTTAATGATGTCCTTTGAGTTAACCAATGCCCGCAGCTTGCATGTATTGATGAACAGGATTTCAGACCGTTCTTAGATCAATTTGTGATTGTCTTCATTGATGATATCCTAGAATATTCTAGAGCGAAGAGGAGCATGAGCACCACCTTAGGATTGTCTCCAGACATTAAGGGAGAACCAGTCGTATGCCAAATTTTCTAAGTGTGAATTTTGGCTTGACCAGGTGGCATTCCTTGGGCATATAGTGTCCAAGGATGGTATCTTAGTTAACCCAAAGAAAGTTGAGGTCCAACAATGGCCAAGGCCTTCGACAGTCTCAAGATCCGGAGTTTCCTTAGTTTGGCGGGTTACTGCGGAGATTCGTTAAGGATTTCTAAAGGATAGCGGTGCAATTGACTAAGTTGACTCGGAAAGGTGTTAAGTTTCAATGGTCAGATGCTTGTGAAGAGAGCTTTCAAAGGCTCAAGACCTCTTTGACCACGGCTCCTGTTCTTGTGTTACCTTCAAGCACGGAGATTCTTGGCGTTCTGTGATACCTCTAGAGTTGGACTCGACTGTGTCCTTGTGTAGCATAGTCGAGTAGTGGCTTATGCATCTAGGCAGCTCAAGAGGAATGAATAAAACTATTCGACACATGATCTAAGATGACGCAGTGGTTTTTCCTTAAAGATTTAGAGGCATTACCTCTATGGTGAAGCATGTGAGATCTTTACTGATCATAAGAGTTTAAAGTATATCTTCCAACAATCTCAGGAAGCGTAGATGGCTAGAGTTGTTGAAAGACTACGACTGCACCATATCTTATCATCCGGCCAAGGCTAACGTGGTAACCGATGCTTTGAGTAGAAAATCTATGGGTAGTTTAGCCCACATAGCGCCCTTGAAACAACAGTTGATAAAGGATATCCATAAGTTAGAGGCAGAGGGAGTCCAGTTTGGGCTTGATGATTCAGGAATCTTTCTTGCTCACATTAAGGCCCAGTCAACCCTGGTAGAGAATATTAAGGCACGGAGAGGGAAGACCCCAGGTTGGTTAAGCTTATAGAGGATGTGCATAGAGAGAGAACCCTGAGTTTGTCCTGGATGTGAAGGGTGTGTTGCACTTTAGGGATTGTCTATGTGTACCCGATGTGCGTGAGCTAAAGAAAGAGCGATGGAAAAGTCCCACAGGTCAGCGTACTCTGTCCATCCTGGTTCAGCAAAAACATATCAAGATCTTAGACAGCTATACTAGTAGGAAGGAATGAAGAGAGACATTGGTGACTATGTGGCACGATGTTTAGTGTGTCAGCAAGTCAAAGGGGCACCAAAGACCTCTGGGCTTGTTACAAAAGATAAAGGTCCCATAGTGGAAGTGGGAGAGGATAACCATGGACTTTGTAGTCAGTTACCTCGAACCACTAGAAGCTTCGATTCCATATGGGTGATTGTGGATAAATGACTAAGTCTGCTCACTTCCTACCAGGTAAAGACGACCTTCAGTAGCACAGTATGTCCAGCTTTACATAGATGATGTTGTTAGACTCCATGGTGTGCTAGTGTCGATCATATCAGATTGAGGGTCTCAGCTCACTTCCGATTCTGGAGAGCATTTCAAGAAGCTCTCGGGACTAATGTGGACTTGACCACAGCTTTCATCCACAAACAATGGCCAGGAGAGAGAACTATCCAGACTTTAGAGGACATGATCAGAGCTTGCGTATTAGACTTCGGTGGGAGTTGGTGTGACCACTTGCCACTAATAGAGTTCTCTTATAATAACAGTTATCAAGCTAGCATCCAGATAGCACCGTTTGAAGTGCTGTATGGTAGACTGCAGGTCTCTTATAGGATGGTTTGAACTTGGGGAAGCTAAATCCCTAGGCCCAGATCTAGTACAAGAGACTCTAGAGAAGGTTCAATTGATTAGAGAATGGTTGTTGAGGCTCTAGATAGAAGTCCTATCCTGATAACAAACGTAGAGACCTAGAGTTCACTGTGGGTGATCATGTGTTTCTGAGGGTGTCTCCCATGAAGGGAGTAGTGAGGTTCGGTAAGCGGGGTAAGATAAATCCACGCTATATTGGCCCATTTGAGATTCTAGAGAGAGATGGAGCGGTAGCCTCCGACTGGACTGCCTCCCAATTATCAGAGATCCATTCTGTTTTTCATGTCAGTATGCTCAGAAAGTATATGCCCGATCAGTCTCACGTGCTCACTCCACAAGCGGTTCAAGTTGATAAGAGCTTGTCATATGAAGAGGAACCGGTTGCCATCATGAATAGACAAATCAAGAAGCTTCGCTCAAAAGAAGTGGCCTCGGTAAAAGTTATCTGGAGGAATCACTCTAGCAAGGAAGCTACTTGGAAGCCGAAGAAGCCATGAGGATCAAGTATCCACGTCTTTTTCCTCCTCAAGGTATGTTTTAAGATTTGGGGACCAAATCTCTTTTAAGGGGGAGAATGTGATACCGAGGTACAGGGCCAGTAGTTAAGGTCTCTATAGCCTCAGGAGTTTCCAGACTCACGCGGGTCCTAAATTTCGCTAAGTGAGGATCCTACACCTCATTGGAGAGCTATATGATAGAACCATATTCTTGGAATTAAAAGTCCCGGTAATGGTTCCTAGAGGGAAAATAAGTTGAAGAGTGATTTTTAATGAATTTTATCAAACCTTTAAGTGTTTCGTTTTTAGCCCACAAGTTTAGAAAATCTCGAAAATTCTAGATTTGAACTAAAACCCAAATTTTGGATTTTGAGTTGTTGGGATTTTAATTTTTTAGAATTTTATTTGAATCCAAATGGGGCATATTTCCTTATTTACATTTATGTTTTAAAGTTAATGGGAAGTGAACCTCCTGGAGACCCCAGCGGTCATGGGGTAGGCGTCGGCGAAGGCTGTCGTAGAGAAACCTCCTGGAGGTGCCCAGGCGGTCAACGAGAGAAGTGTGGTCTCAGCTGGAAAGAGAGGGGACCGCCCAGGCGGTAAAAGTTTATAAAAAGCAATGTTTCGGGCTCCGGCGCAGAACGCGTTCCCTTCTTCTTCTTCATCAATTTCTTCTCTCTCAAATCCATCATTTCCAAGCTTCAAGGTGAGTATATGCTGTTAGATTATGTCTTTATTTCTTCATAATCTTGGATTTGGACCGATCATTTCTTTCATTGTTATCAATTGGGAGTCCTCCTCCAATTTTGTTAGAAAAAGGATAGAGCCCTCTAGAGATTATTAGAGTTTAATCTAGAGTTATAATTGCTCTATGGCAGTTGTTGGTGTCATTCCAAGTTCTCCAGTTGGTGGGGCCCACATACTCCGGCTTCAAAGGTGAATGGGTTCAGATCCTATGATCCTTATGTTGATCATTAGAGTTAATTTCAGTAAATTATGACGTGGCCATATGATATTAGAAATGAAAGCATGAAATATATGTTTTTCTGAAACTCATGGGACCATTATTGTTAAAAGTGATTTTTATTAAAGAGCAAAAGTATGAATATGATTATATTTAGAGATTTATGAATATTATGATGATTTCCAGAGTAGAGCACAAGTATATGATAGGGTTTTTAGAGAAAATAAGTATTTTTATGATACTCAGAAGTATGGAATTCAATATGATTCATAACAATTGCAAATACATATTCTGTGGGCTTGAAAATGGAATGTAAAAGAGGTGATCCCTTGGGCATGATTTCATAGTCAGGTTATGCTAAAGTCAGATTGTTATAGTCATATGAGACCTTTTAGAGTTTCAAGAGTTTTCATGTTTAAATAATTTTATACATAATAGAGATTTTATGATTTCAAGAATAGAGTTTTAAGAGAAATGATTAGAGATGTTGTAATGATTATATGAATTTCAGAATTTATTGATTTTATATACTAGAGCTTGAGAACTCTAGGATAGAAGACTTTGAGAAAAGATTTAGATTTCTGATTGAGTTAGACGGTGGCTATAGAGAAAGGTGTGTGTTAACGGGGTTAATCCGTTAACCTTGGTATACCAAGTCGCCCAAGGCAAGAAAATAGAAATGGGACCTAGTTAGGTGCCCAAAGTTAGAGATATTGTTATGTCACATGAATTGTGCATAACCAGAGATTTGTTTCTCTAGTAGAGTCCTGTTATTTATGTTTTTAGAGAATATTGATGCTTTTAAGAGAATATTTGATTTAAAAGTTGTTATGTATATGTCCAGAAAATGATTTCTCGATAGAGTAAGAATTTAGAGATGTTTTCTATGAATATAATTTCAGAGATATTGTACTAACCAAGTCTGATGATTATATATGATTATTTATGTTCTTGGTTGTCCCATGAGAGGGTTATGGGTAAGGGCCTGCTCACTAAGTTTTAGATGAAACTCACCTCTCTCCCTTCTTCCATTAGATACGTTAGCCTACGGGTCCTTCTGATCCACCTTATTCCAAGGTAGAAAGTTCAAGTTGGCGAGCTTCACTTTGAAGTGAAGTATCTTTTGGTATTTTGTTTAGAAATATAGTGCTCCAAGTGTGCGTAAAGGTAGGTCCAGGACCATAGAAATAGAGTGGCATTGATTTATCATGATTATTTTGTAATTACATGATTTCAGTTTCATGTATACTTTGTATAGGGAGACTCATATATTTTGAGGCATAAGGATATGTTAGAGTTTGAGAAATGATTGTTTTCTAATTTCAGAGAACTATGTTAGAAATGATTATGATATGCTATTAATGATGATTATGTTTTCAAAGATCCAAAAGTTTCTTAGAAATGGAAATGATGTTTATTAAATGGATTGAATATTAAATATGCATATAAAGAGATTCAGAGGTCATGAGGCTTACGTGGAGATGGATTCCCACGTCATACATGTTTCCAAGTCGGGTCGTGACACTCTAAGCTAAACCTGAGTAGTCTTTGGCCAACCTCTCTAAGCAAAACATGAGTAGTCTTTGATTAACCTCTCCAAGCTAACAGTGATCAATAGTTTGCTTCTATTATCGCATTATAAGTAGTTTTTAACTAGCCTCTCCAAGCTAACTTACACTGATCACTACTGGATTAAGGATACAAAGATTTGTGTTTGGGTTTGCCACTCAAACTAACCTACACTCAAGTTTCCGATAAGATTTACAATAACAGACCTGGAAAAACCTGAATGACTTCTTTCTATGATTATTCCCGAAGAAGTGTGATATACTAAGAGCATAGAAAGAAGATTTTTACAACAAGGAAACTGATTACAAGATATAATGAACTTTATAGGAGTTGAGGGGAAATTTTCACAACATTTCACCACTTGTGCAACGTTCAAATCTCTGTATATGAAAGCACAATATCTCTATTTATATATGGTCTTCATTTATGACCGTTGCCCTTGATCATTTATTCAAGTGACATGTGTTGATCATCTACTTGTGTCTTGGAAAAAGTAATTTAGAAGAGTAGCTCGTTGTCTGCGAGAAGTTTCAGAAGCCATTATAAGATAGAGGTTTTTTAGGTCACCTTAGAAACTACTTTTTACTTTATGAATAAGGTTTCTGAACTCTTCCTTTAGAAGCTGGGGTAATTGACCAAGTCAACATAAGAGATGACGCGCAAGTATAACTGGATTTGACTTTTAAATTTGAATTGCAAATTTCCCTCATTTTCCTGTATGCACCGTTTCACTGTGAAGTGAACTTTCTGAAGTGCGATATCAGTTTCTTTATATGTGTGTGTGTGTGTGTGTGATCTTCCAGTCTTCAATTAGAGCTTGTAGATGATGAGATGATTGTGATCATAATAATTAAAAGGTTGTAAAACACATTAGCTTAGAAGTTGATTTGAAATCTTCATGCGTACTTTCTCTAGTTGCATTCTACATTTGAAGATCTGTGCCTTGGTTTCTTGTATATGAGGATATTCTTCAACCCGTTAAGCATGTATACCTTCATTTCCCGATACAATTTTCACTTTCATTGAGTTCCTATATCTTTAAACGAGATAAATCATGTTTCCACATATAAAGTGAAATTATTTTCGCTTCAACCGTGTTATGCAAACAGAAGAACATGTTTATTATTTCAAAAAACTCAAGGAAAAACATTAGTCGTTCTTCAAAATATTTTCTTTAAATTAGTGGTGTTATCACTCAAAATGTTTTGCATCGTTACTTTCAAGAAGGGTTATAGGGCTAACAATGGAAACCTCTATGCTAACCCCCCAAAGCAAGGAAAGATAGAAGCATAAAGGAGCAAAATAAATAAAACAACATACATTTAAAATTGAAGTTAGATTAGAGAGAAAGGGGAAAAAAATGGGGTTTGGAGGTGAAAAGGGTGGAAGGATGAGGTTTTTGTATTTTGGTGAGGAGAGGAGAAATTCTAGTCTAGAAACTCAAAAATTGGGGTTTTTATGAAACTTTGAGCGCTGCAACACTCATTTGAGCATGCAATGCTCATAGAGAGCATTCTAGAAGAGCACTGCCATATCTTGGACCACTGCGGACACTCTTCAAAGTGCTTGTTTTTGTTGTCCTTGATGCCTTACCCTCTGAGCGGTGAGGACTCTAGAGTGGTTTTCCCTAAATTTTAAGCTATAAATTCAAGTAGGGTCTTCCAACAACATAAGTAGGTCTTGGGGAACCATATGGCGGCTCGAATTTTCCTAGGGACACGTATACCTAAGATGTTACACAGCTCGTTTATCTTCCTTAGCCTCGTTTTGATCATCACCTTTGTTCTTGCCTATATTGTTTTGTGGTGCATGAGTCTGTTGCATTTTGTCTTTTCCCATTCCTTTTGCAAAGCTTCCTTATACAGCTTTCCATTAACCGTGCACGATGGTTTATAAATAGCAAAATTCCTTGGCTCACAGCACTATAATTGACAACCTTTTTATCTACATTCTTATTTGCCATTCTATCCCAGAAACACCCTTCCTATATTCCTTGACCAGAAGTTGTTGACCCCACACCAACATCTCGTTTAGGTTTGCTATTGCTCTCCTCCACTTTTGTTTTGTCCCTGATAAAAGCAAAAAGGGATTTGGAATATTTTCTAAGTTTTCTTAGGATGAAAATATCCATCACTCGCCTTTACTTTGGAATAGATTATATAGCCACACTTTTGATATTGACATTGGTAGGTTATTAACAAATATAGAGAAAGACATTCTCTCTATATTCCATCCTGTAACACTCTGAAAATTATTTAAAAATTAATTTGAGCTTTATTAGTCATAATTTCAAAAATTTGAGTTTCAGCAACGATAAGGATGGCCCAACGGACATGTTAAACCATTGGGACAGTAAACCCTAGATTCGGAACCAGCAAATACCTAGGACTGAGAAAGAGAGGGTTAAGGTTATAAATGATAAGGAATGAGAAGTTATACCTAGAATTAATTTTCGGGTAATATTTAACTACCCGAGTATGTTTTACCGTTCGGAAGTTTTGATGTGGTTTTAACCGTACATGTTACTTGGTGCCAAGTAATTTTTACCAACCACTTTATCCCAAGTGGATGGCAAGAATTGAAACTTGAAAAGTAAGTTTTAATCATTGCCTTTCATTTATTGTTATTTTACCCGAGTGCCAATATCTCATCCATTCGGAAATTTCAATCCAGTTTTAACACCGAAAGATGGTTTAATCATTATATATGGATAATGTATATCCATTCAAGCCAAGTGTAAGGCTAAGATTTAATCTTGGTTTACAAGATTAAATCCTAGCCATCCATTTGTTTTTCTTTTCTTTAAAGAATTATACATTTATATTATATGATATCTACACTTTAACACAAGATAAATACAAGAAAAGCAACCTTATCACTCCATCATCATCAATTTCAGCCAGCCCACTCAAGAAACACCTCCATTGTTCTTGTTCCCAAACCTTCATTCTCGCTTTCAAATCCCCAAAATACTAGCTCAAAATCACTAAAACACCAAGATCCTTTCATAAAACTTGTTCTATTCATCAAGATCTATCAATCCAACCAATTGGAATTTGAAATCCTCACCACTTCTCACTTTGATATCACATACTCTACTGCCTAAGGGAAGGTTTGGTGTTGGTTTGAGGGCTTTGAAGTGGAAGGAATCAATCTTGGAGCAACTTGGAGTCAAGGATCCATTAGACACCAAAAGTGGGGCATTTTAAACCTCTTTTACTTCAATTCTATTTTTGTGATTTTTCTTACTGATTTCACTAAATATTTTTCATTGAATTGGTTGATAATACACTGATAGTGATGTGTTAATTTTGGTGCAGTGGTTTGATGTTGTGAAAAATCATTTTTCTAAAAGAGATTTTGAACCATACTGCTGGATTTTTGGTTTCTATATGGACAGCCACTGATGAATTTTCTGAGTGAATTTTGGGTATTTTCATAAGTTAGGAAAAATATATGTTGAAGCTAACATCCTAGGCTAGTTCCAAAAATTTCCTTAAGCTCTATTTTTGACTCCTAATGCTTTGAAAAAATCAATAACCGAAATGGTATCCATGCTGCCTGGATTATTGGAATTGAAGCTGCAAATTTGTCTAATTTTTCTACCATAGCAAATCATTGAATTTTCCTTTGCAATTTTTACTAAGTGTTGATAACCTCTTGAAGTGTAATGTGATTTTTATTTTGAATTGACTCAATCATTTGCTAGGGTTAAAAATTATGAATTTCGGGTTCTAACTAGGTTAAGTGGTTCTAGAGCACAAAATTGTCTAATTTTGTTAACATAGTTAGAGAACTATTTTTGCTCTGAAATTTTTATGAGCCTTGTGGACACATTGAAGTGTCCTTGAGAATTTTTATACCCTCTGAATTGATGGTTTGATGTGCAAATAAATTGTGCTACGAATATGTGAAATCTATCATTGTGCTGAAAATGAATTGATGCTTTGAATTGATGAAATAATGGCATCTTGCACTAGTATGACATGAGCATGAGAATATGAATATGAATAATTGAGCATGTGAACTTATTGATGAGGTTAGGCATACAAAGATATGAATGCTTATTACAATTGCTCATTTGCGAAAGAAAAGCATAAGATTATGTTTCTTAGGCTTGAGAAAGTAAATTTGTCAAGGAAAGTAAACCTCACTACCCTTGAATTGAGTCGGGGAAGTAAACCTGACTAGGAATAGGTCTGTGTGAGAATTGGAGAATGTAAATCAAATGATCATGTATAGGGATGGGCTCAGTTCTAAAATGTAGTCTATTATCCTAAAGTAGTCTTTTATCTTATGTGCTAAGTGAACAATTTTAGTATCAATATTGAGGCCAATATGTTAAGTTGTGATTTAGCTATATAGAGTTTATATGATGTTGAGCAGTATATATGTGATTGAATAATAAAAGCTACCCACTTGGAATGATGATTTTAGAACTTTAAAATGAATATTTAATATGTATTATATAATCACATTTTCTTGATAAAACAAAGTGGTTCTGGACGATGACGATGACATTATGATTATGTATTTCAAGGATACCCTCCTGGAATTTCAGAATTCTCACCCCCATGTGATTTTGTGTTTCCATGTCGTCTCCAGGTTATCCAAAAACAATGGGGCTACTGCGTGAAGAACTTCAGGATTGGTAGCTTAGTAGTTGATGTTTTTATTTTACTATACTTAGTGGAATTATATATATGTAAATGTAATAGAGAACATATATGTATTAAAGCTCTTAGAAGAGCTTCCTTTTGTACTTAACTATGTATTCAATAAATGTTGTGTTTCTTTGTTATATATTTTAATAGAATTTCACTTAGTTATTACACACGTTAATCGAGCTTGCTATAGATATTTAAGAAAGGTCCGCTAATTAATAAGTAACAATTCTCAAGTACAATGCCATGACTTAAGGATGAGGTTCTTGGGAGGATGTTACACATCCCGCTTCTACTCCTTTCCTGTCTATTCACTCCATTTTGCATCCTGGAATCCTTCTATCACTATTGTTGCCCGTCGTCTACTCACGCCACTCCATCGAAGGACTCCCCTATGTTTCATTCTCTTGACCTCTTACGTTACGCCACTCCATTTCTTCAATAACTACTATAACCAATTTATTGTGACTCTGAATGCAATCAAAATGAACAAAGGTTAGAAACAAAATTGCATGACCAACTAGTACCTTATCTGTGAATAGTTGTTGTAGGTGTCATGTATTTGTTACTCTACAATTCAACTTAGTGTCCTCAATTTGCCACAGGCCATATATGTTGTAGTAAGCTTGTGCCGACTTGACTCCCATTCGTGATTAGAACTATCAAAATGGATTGTGACTTGCAAGCCAGACAGCTAACCTATTGGATTGCTAAAATTGATCTCACATAAAAGTGTATTGATTTGACCCTCCACATAACTTGTGGGTTAACTAAGTTCAGGTTGGGTTGATTGTGGGTTGGCTCATTTCTTACCACATTGGGAGGAAAAAAAAACTCCTTATCATGTAGGATGTGCAATGCATATTATGTTTGAATTAAATTTAAACTTGATTTAATATTGTATATCCATTTTTTTTTGCATTTTATATGTACCTATTTTTTTTTCCTTTATATGTATTTTTAGCCCATTTTCATAGCATTCTCAAGTTCCACTTTTTCAGATTTTTACTATATTTTTTACTTCCTCTATTTTTGAACAATTGTCAAAAATTAAATAATATACATATTAAAAAATAGAAAACATCTTGGTAAATGTTAAAAAATTATGAGTTGACAAAACTATCCTTATATGATCATTATTATTCATCTTGATAAATATGTTAATTACTTACCTATCACATTTATACTAAGAATAGAAATGAAAAAAATTATTAATACTACCTAAATATTTTAAATAAATAAATATTCTCAAACATAAAAAAAAGTTAAAAATTAACATTTATTAGAAAACTGGGAGTAATTCTTTGGTGAATCAACCCGTTTGACCTGTAGCGTCGGTGGATTTTTAATTCACCATAAAAGTAAGTCAACATGTTAAACTTTAATCTATACCCATTACTGCATTGACTCACTTTTGATAGCTCTATTTGTCCGTGGCTAACTTAATGATGCCTGGATATTGAGAAAATTTAAGTAGGATGCACAATTGACAAGGTTGACTCTTGGGAGCTGTCGGATACAGCTAAGCGGTTGACTGTAAAGTCGAATTTGAACGTCCTTTCGCCACTTGATAGGACCGCACCATCTCCCAAGGTAGGACCACGCGGTGGGAGAATGTCCATTGTGAACATAAGAAGCCTCGTGCTAAATTCCACATGGGTGAGAAGTGCTAGCGCCTCCTGGTTGCGCAGGACTCCCTTGAGTCATCAGGTTTACTAAAATGAAATGTTAAAAAAAATCTTTCAGTTTGTAGGATTATTATAATAATTTTTTTAAGTTTATAAAATAATTATATTATCTCTTTTTTATTACACAATAAATAATATGTATAAGGAGGTCAGTGACATCTAAATAAATAAAAAGAAATCCAGATAAATTTCACTAAATCTTAAAGAATTAGTATAAGTTACCCAAATGCCATTGATTTGAACAAAAGAAATTCAGATCTTTTAAGGCTTGTGGTAGAGAGGTTTTTGGAGTTAATTTTCATTTTCTTTCCTTATTTTACATCCATCAATCATATTAATTATTGACATTGTAAAATTAATTCTTATTATTATAAAATATGAGTCAAATTAGTTATTTATCTAACTTTTATTTAACATTTTATAAATCAAATCATAATGTATAATGTTAAATAATACATTAACATATCATGTGTTTAGTTTAAAATAATTTATTTTAATGTCTAAAATTATATAAAATAAATTATTTTTATAATTTAGAAGAAAAATTTAAATAATTCACTTTATATCATTTTAAACACTAAAATAAATTATTTTAAATGATAAAATAAGTCATCTTTATTATCCCACTCTATAAAAATTGTTCACGCTGAAAAACAAATAAACAGAAACATTATCCTCCAAAAAGTGCTATGATTGTCAAATTGACAACGATGAGAGTTTGTGGAATTTGGGCTGGCGCAGTGGGCAGTACACAGTGCCATTAGCTTCTTTTGATCTTATTCATTCTGCTTGGTTTTAAATCTGATGCGAATAGTACATCCACATCCATTAATCATTGAAATCCTTGGCGAAAATCTTCAATGCAACTGTCAAATCGGATTTTGAAGTATGAAACATCTAATTTACACTACTTCAAACGTTTATTTTAATACTTTGAAATTATGTTGTCAAGAATAATATTTCTAATAGTAATATTCTTGAAAATATTATTTTTAAATATTTTAAATAAACTATTTATTAAGTATTAAATATTTCTAAATTATTTATTAAAATTTTTATAAATAAATTTAAAACTTGCTTGTTTTATATAATATATTTCTGAGAATATATGTAATAATTTTTTAAATACCCTAACACATTTATTATTATTATCATCCAAAATAAAAATTACACTTTTAGAAAAAAAATAACAATTAATTTTTTAAAATTCATTCATCTTTATCACATAACAATTAAAAAATTCTTAACTTGAGAGTATAATAGATATATGAAGTGCAGATGAGTAAGGCTAAATAAAAATTATGGGTGAAGTGAAATAATTAAGAGATATTTTTATATTTATACTTAATAATTATCATTTCTAAGTCATGAAAATTTTTTATTCCCACATTTCAGTTTAATGCCCAAGAATAATTTGTAAAACTTATAAAAAATATGGAAACACATCAATTAAAATAGTTATTTTTATGAATAACAAAATATACTTGGAAACAAATGGCCCCAAGTGAATTATCATATAAAGTTCTCACTTAACTGGCATGTATACGTTAAATTGTATCCTAATGTCAAACTCAAATTTCCTGCTTTTGATCATATCTTTTTCAAGGAAAATGAAAATAAAATATTCGTCGCTGAAGGAAGAAAAATACAGTAAATTTTCACAGCTAAAAATTCTGTATTAAAATGTTTTTGACAAAATTGGTCATTGAATACGTTGAAATTAATGTTTAACAAATATTATGTATAAAAAAATAAATGACTATTTGATCACATTCTTAACATTAGCGATCAATATTTTTTAAAAAATTGACACAATTAATCAACAAAATAAATGGTTATAATTCAGTTGGATCAACTAGAATTTATTTCGTAAATAGTTATTTAAGGTGTAAATGTGTCAAATTTTATATCAATATCAACCAAATACTCTCTATTTTGTAGTTAGTCAAATTAATCTTTGCTGTTGTATTTTTATTAGTTAAATTAGTCTTTATCAAATATTTAAAATTAAATTCTTAAAATTATAAAATCTAGTAGCCGATACCTATATTTTGAGGAGTGATATTTAAACAATTCAAGATCCCAAACACCCCTTGACATCCTCTCACAAGGTCATGGAAATAACTAATGTACTTTTTATTTTCTCCAATTCTCTCTTCATATTTTTCACTTTATTTTTTCTAGGTGTCCACACTTTGAGGTTATATATAACTCTTTTCTCTTATAATACTTTTAAGAATTTGTTATTACTGAGAATTGGAGGTAATGGCCCAAATTCCTCCAATCGTTCATCGAAAGGGGGTAGGGTACATACAAAAATACAATGATGCTCAAGTCAACGAATGAATAAGGTGCATAGGTTTTGAGAGTGTAATAAGGATTATAATGTGTTACCTAGGGGTGTTGAGCCCTTTTTTATAGATTGAGGTGACCCCTTGATAAATCAGAAAATAATCTTCCAAGGAAAATATTCCTTGAAATTAGTAGATATTGGATGTATTCCTTATGTAGTTGGGGATATGATCTGATATATGAGATATAATAAAATAATAGGAGATCGTGATGGTAGATCTCATACTATCTAGTAGACAATATAGATATATTCCAGGCTAAATTGGTGGAGAATCTCTAGGAGGCCACTATGCCATGGGGGCAATCTGTGGACCCTTGGCCAAGTTCTCAATGTTTGGGTCGAGGTCTGAGGCCTATTTCTAGTCAAGTACATAGTGTTAGTAGTGTTAGCTCCATAATCCTTCAGAAAGTATCAATGCTTAGTGTTTTGATTGATAACAAAACTAATTTTGTGAAAATATTTTGAAGAAGCACTAATAATTTGCTTGAGTTTCTTGAATATATAAACAAGTTCTTTCTCATTATCATACAACTTCATGAACAAGTGTTATTTTCACGAAAGCATGTGTAAACATGTTGAATATCAATCAAAGAGATTTAGAACTTAAACTAAGTGAAAAATAATCCTTGAAATGGACGTTAGTATGGTGAGAACATGAAAGGAAATTATCAAGAATAAGAAACCAAGACAGATCTTCAAAAAGTATCACACCACTTCAAAAAGTGTCATTCAAGTGAAGATTTCAATCCAACTCTAAAGCAAAGTGTGGTTACCATCTTCAATCATCATGATCGTGATATATCAATTACAACAAGCTCTGATTGAAGCATAGAAGATCAAAAGGGAAGTCCAGAAAGTGAAACAATACTTCAGAAAGCACGTTTATTGTAAATGGTGCACTTTATAGAAATGGGAGGGAAAATTTAAAATTCAAATTTAAAGTCAAACTCAGTAGGGAATTATAGTGATATAACTTTTCAACTTGGCCTGTAACACCCTAATATTTAACCCAGGACGCCTAGGACGTATCAAGATTAATTATTAGTTATTACTTCCCTTTAAATTCATTTACAAAATACTTAGCGAAAATAGGTAAATTTTTTTTTTTGAAATGAAACACGTAAGACAAAGTGCGAGCCTTTGCGCATAACATAAATGAAACGTGAAGCGGAAGAATAAATCAATCATACAGAACATAAGCATTTAAGGATACCTCAATCATGAGAACAATAATCATAATATTAATCATAATAGTTTAATACATAACCACGAATGACAAAGGAAAGCATAAAGTCTTACCCATATAAGAGGGCAGAGCTTGCAATACATAAAAACTGGAAATACATCAACGAAAAAGAAAATAAAGGCAAGTACATGGTAAATCCCCAAAAGATAAGACTCACAACTATCACTACTCTCACCCTCCACGCCTACTGATGACGTTGATCCTCGATGGGGAAATGTAGCCCGTAATGACGAAGCTCCTCGGATGTAGCCCAACGAAGAGGAGATCTAGGCATGGGAATCGAGGGACGGCATGGCCTCCACGACGTGGTCGCCTCTCGGCTGTCGACACGCCTCGCATGCCTCGCTGGGTGACAGTGTCTCGCTACCTCCACCGAGATCCATAGGAAACGAAGGGAAGAGCCCTCCAAAGGATCGGCCTCCGACCGAGAACGGGAACATACTTGGGATCAGCGTGCCGCCGATGAGGAAGGATGAGCATGATGGGTCTACTCGTCTCCGGGTCGCGTCCTCTCAAAGATCAGGTCATCACCAAAAGGTGAAGTCGGATCGAAATGATAGCTAGAGACGGGGAAAGCAAATGGGTGTCCCACGTACACAAAAACGCGCACCTCACAATGACCCTTGAAGTGGTAGGACTGATGCTCGGGGTCATAGTGCACCTCCCAAGTGGGCGGGTATGTTTGAAGACATAACGGAAAGAAACGAGAGAGAGGGTGAGAACCTTGCTAAAGAATCTCAGGAGGGAAATCCTCTATCCTAGTGTCATCGTTTACATCCCAGGAACCTTGGGGTTATTATGAAAAGGGTTAAGCATGCATAGGCTCATTATGAAGTTTTTCAAGTCAATTATCCAAGGTCCGTGTCTTTTATCATGAATCTAGATGCATGTATGTAGCAATGCGAAACATGAATGCATGGCAACATCTTAGGTAAACCAAACAATAATCAGTCAACATAGAAGTGGCATGTAACTTCTCTTTGAACATCATTCCTTCATCTTAATCTTGTGACACCAAGCATAATAGTAGCCGCACCCCTTAAACTAGGCTATGAGCTCATACCTTAACTAGTCGTCACTAGTTCTTACTTATCCTCTTGATAAGCGAATCAAAAACATAATCATAATCATAATCATCATAATCCTGACTCCCAGAGTACGGGTAGGGGGCCTAAGGATCACCCATCTGGACTTTTTCCTTGTTCAAAACGCATCGACTCGGTTAAGACCACGACTTTGTCCGCTTTGGAGGCTTACCTTCTCCTCACCTAGTAGGAGAAGTACGTCTCGGTGTGTCACCTTAAACATCATATTTCTCAAAAACTTTCTTGAGTCTCTCAAATTTGACGGAAATTCGGTAGCATAACAGCTACTCTCCAAATTTCCTCAAATTTGAGTCATGCCACATAATCTCAATCACATGCATCAATCTTATGGAACTTTCTTAAATCAATAACTTTCTAGTTCACATGAGCATATTCCTCAATCTCATTCATATTTCGAAACCTCATGCATCTCAAATACATGGCACAATACTTCATCATATCAACATGTCAATTATACACATAAGGTTTCATACTTGAAGTGTTAACATATTCACATCATTAAGAATATACTCTCTCGGTTTCATGCTCACATCACACCTCCTATCTCATGGTGTCTTATGCTTTAGCCCTTACGGGTCTTAAATTCTTGTTCTAGTAATCTTATCACCCATTGCAAGTCTTTGTCATATCTAGGGGATTGTTCTTTATAATTCTTCTAACATTATGCTCACTAATTCATCCAACAGCATTATATAGATTACTCATCAAGATCATTTATCCAACTATAGGGATTCTAGAATCTATGCCTTAAACTCTTTTCTAAGTTTTGTCTTCGCCTAAGATTCTATATTCAACTCCTAGGCATAATCACTAGTTATGAACCATCTTCCTTAAGCTCAATTATGCTGGAACGGAAGTAATTATTCCTGTGTCTAAGTGCTTTAAGATTCTAGTTCTACATTCTCCTTATTTGTTTAGTCTCACCAATCCTTTAAAACGTTCCTCACTTCGCTCAAGCATAATATTACGCATTCTAACTCCTCAAACAGAATTCATACAGTGGCCACAAAGGATAAGACCGAAACCAAAAATGTTCATCACGCATAATCACATAAACTCATGTTATAAGTGCACACGAGTTGCTAGTTTTTCTCTTGGGACAATTTCAGGAGCAAAAAGGTGTTTTGGTAATCAATTACATGTGCCTCATAATCGATTACCAGAGCTAAATTTCTTCTGGGTTCAAAACAAGGGTAATCGATTACATGGAATGGTAATCGATTACTTAGGTTAAATATGTTTTGGAAAATAAAGAACATCAAGTAATCGATTACACTAACAGGTAATCGATTCCAGGGCTTTAAGGACTGATTCTGGGCAAGAAGAATAGCCTTGGTAATCGATTACACATTGTATGGTAATTGATTACCAGAACCAAAAGTCCTTCGAAAAACCCTCTGGAATCGATTACATAAGCTGGTAATCGATTACCAGAACCTTAGGAATTTGAGAAAACATGATTTTTGACACATTCCAAACTATTTAAAACACCTTGAGACCTCATAAAACAATTTTCCAACATTTTCCCTGAAATCATCCTTATATTTTACAAAATCAAACCATCATTGTATCATACTAAAACACATCCATTTCTTTTTTATTGAAGTTCCCCTTTGAAGATACTTAGGGCAAGTCTTTGAGCTCTAGAGTATTTAGGTGATAACGTAATCTTAAACATGCTATCCACTTCATTTTACTCTTCATTACAAAGTAAAGTAAGGACATAAAATAAATATGAGATGCAACCTCATTATTATCTTTAAGGATTAAGTGATGACTTGAAATATAAACATGAAATGCAAGCTTGGGAATTTAAATATGGTAATGCAAGTTCATTCATTTATTCTTGTGAGATTAGTGATGACATTAAATTAAACATGAGATGCAAGACATAAACTTAAACATGAATGCAACTTATTTTATCTTAACTAGAGCTCTTACAAGACTTTAGAGGAACATCAATAGCCTTAACCCAACATGTATCTTAACAATGGAAGATGAGCTTTAGAGTTCTTAACACTAAGTCTTCAAAGAAGACTTTGGTTTTGAACTTCATCATCAAGCTCAAGAAAGTAGATTAAAATAAGAATACCAACAATTTAACAAAACAAACACAAATAGAACTACTCATATTCTTTATTTTATTGCTCATGGGCTTCAATCTAGAGTAAAACTCTTAGAACGGCTGACCAACTTTAAGGTTGGCAAGGGTAAGCTTAGAGCTCTTAGAAAACATATGATTAATTTTTCTTTGCCAAAGCTTTTGTGATCTACTCAATATTTTAGCAAACCTTGTTCAAACAAATGAAAAAGGAAACCAAAAAATAAACCAAGGGAAAGAAAAGAACACAAGCATATATGGTCCAAGACCAAGTTGTTTCAAGCTTTAGAGGTTTCTCACATGACAACAACATCTTGAAACCTCATCATCAAGCTAAAGTTTTTCTCAATCAAAGGCTCTAGGCCAAAAATAAAAAGAGAGGGGGAAAAACTTGGGAAAAACCAAGAGAAGCACTAGCACTCTTCCTTAAAGGAAGCACAAAAACTTAGAAAATACACCCCTACCTAAAGAAGTCTTGAAGAGAGGAAGGAAAGCTTTGTTTCTTGAGAGGAAAAGAGAAGGAAATCCTTCTTGGAATCTTGAGGAAAAACTCGGCCAAGGAGGAAAGAAAAGAAGTTCTTTGTGTTTGGGAAAGAAAGCTTGAAGTTTGCTCAAGTGTGTAAAGGATTCTAAGGGCTTTCAAGCTAGTGTATTTATAAAAGATGGAGAGCTCATGGATGGCCTTTGAGGGGAGGAAGTGGCCGGCCATTTGAGAAGAGAGAAGGAAAATATCTCTTGGCCAAGGCATGGTGTTGGACATGGGCAAGGCATGGTGAGCTATGGGTTTGGGTATGGCTTAAGGCATGGGCTTGGAGTGTAACAAAAATCAACATGTGGCACCATTTTGGGGGGAAGATTTCGGCCAGCATATCAGCCAAGGGGGAAGGGATTTTGTTCATGTAATTGTGGTTTAAGGATATGTTTAGGTGTTTCTTTGATTAAGGTTTTGATTAGGGTTTGTAAGAAGGTGTTTAGGTGAGGTAATTGGTTAATTAAGGTTGTCAAGACTTGCTTTAGGGAGTGGTCATACTAGATTAGAGAATTAAAACTCTCATTAAGTCTAATTGAGTCATAGACAAGTTCCCTTAAATTAAGGAAGTGGAGAGAGAAAACACTATTCAAGATTCCATGACTAGGAATCTTGAATTAAAGAATGCAATTAGAGTTTAACTAAGCAATCTTAGGTTCTAATTAACCTTAATAAATCATTTTGACTCTAGATTAATTATCAAAATAAATTAATCTTCGATTAGAGCATAATATTGCTTAGGTTTGCTTAATTGCGTCATTAGGCTCACTGTACACTGTTATAGGGGCAAAATGGTAATTTTGCACTAAAACTGCCTAGACCTTCCGGGCCTAACTAAACATCAAACATCACTTAAAAACATCATTCTAAACTTCCTGAAAAATTCGAGGCTCAAACGACACCTTTTACCCATGTAGACACAGCAGGGTATTTTGGACATTTTGAGCCAAAAGTTCAGAAAACGATTTTCACCTCGAATATCAAACATAACAGTTATAACCCCTTCAAACATTGAGTTGACCCATTCGAGGATTGGAGTCGACTATCCTCGAATTCTGGTAAAATGACCCACGGCATTTTGGTCATTTGTACTCAAACAGCAAAAATCGGGGCGTTACATGGCCAACTGCCCTTGCTTATAGAAAAAAAGTTCAGCTCATTTTGTAATAGCCCAGGACCCCGGCATTACGTGATATTGTCCTCTTTGAGGTTCAGGGCCTACTCTGACTCCCCCCTTCAAGGTTTTGTTCTTCCCCCTGCGGGGAAAACACGTCACACAAGGAGGAGGTATCCACACCCTTATAAGGCATGCTTCGTTCACCTCCCAAGCCGATGTGGGACTTCACAATCCACGCCCCTTTGGGCCTAGCATCCTTGCTGGCACACCGAACCCGAACCAAGCTCTCGACCATCTGGAAGCCTAGGACCTGGCATTACGTGATATTGTCCTCTTTGAGGTTCAGGGCCTACTCTGACTCCCCCCTTCAAGGTTTTGTTCTTCCCCCCTGCGAGGGCAAAACGCGTCATGCAAGGAGGAGGCATCCACACCCTTATAAGGCATGTTTCGTTCACCTCCCCAGCCGATGTGGGACTCACAATCCACCCCCTTGGGCCCAGCGTGCCTCGCAGCACACCGA
Organism: Dalbergia oliveri; assembly: GCA_030441495.1. Taxonomy (NCBI): domain Eukaryota; kingdom Viridiplantae; phylum Streptophyta; class Magnoliopsida; order Fabales; family Fabaceae; genus Dalbergia; species Dalbergia oliveri. Next base: position 1,210,193 of record JAMLFY010000017.1, read on the forward strand.
CCCCGAAACCTGGCTCTGATAACATCTATGACCAGGACCCCGGCATTACGTGATATTGTCCTCTTCACAATAATTTTGAAGTCCCACATCGACTGGGAGGTGAACGAAGCATACCTTATAAGGGTGTGGATACCTCCTCCTTGCGTGACGTGTTTTCCCCTCAGGGGAAGAACAAAACCTTGAAGAGGGAGTCGAAGTAGGCCCCGAACCTCAAAGAGGACAATATCACATAATGCCGGGGTGCTGGGTTACACGTTTAAAAGCAAAAGTAGTTTCTGAAGGTGGACTCAAAACCTTATTAGACAACGACTTATACAACTGCAAAAAGTAACTCTGACACATTTAAAATCTCCCAAGTATAACATCATCCTTAATTCATGACATTATAGTAAGGAACTTGCTTATAAAGTAGCAGACCTTTCTTAATTATCTATAGCAGAATCGGTTGAATCGTGTAGTAATTAATTCGTGGTTCTATCGAAATATATAACAAAGAAATAAAATATTTATTTAATACAACATCAAGTACAAAAGGAAGCTCTTCTATGAACTTTAATACACATCTGTTATCTCTTATATTTACAAACCTATACATATAACTAACTACAACATATACAAGTCTCCTCTAATAAACTACTGCAATTCAAATTTAATCCTTCCTACAACCGCCTCGTTGTTTGTTGGATCAATTTGGAGATGACACGGAACACAAACACATAGGGGTGAGAATTCTAAACTTCTAGGGCATCCCCAAAACATATACTAAAATCCATGTCATCATCATCGTCCAACCACTTCGGTTATTAAAAATGTGAGCACGCAACGTATATCAAAGATTCATTTTAAATTTCAAAAATCATTCTTCTAAAGTGGGTCTCTTTTTATTATTTAATCACTTAATATACAATGTCATCCTTTAACATCTTCAATCACTCAATATACACATGTCATACTATTCAACATCATAGTACTCCATTCTCAATTTACGTGCCCTCTGGATATCGAAGGGAATCTCATATACATCATCCCTATTTTTTCATGCCCTTGACATAATAAAAAATGATCTCTCTGTGCCCTTAACATACTATAGGCGATCTTTCTTTACTTAGCACATACACCATCATTTCAGCATAATATCATGCTGCCCAAAAATTTTAGTCTATAAGAAAAATATGATTAAATTACTAAACATCATCGAAACACAGCCAAACAATTTTTTAGAGGTAGTTCAATGTATTAATGGGGTCCTGTAAAAATTTCAAAGTATGAAAAGGTCTCTAGCTATATTTATAAAATTTCACAATTACGGAGGTCGGAAACTACACACTCTTAGCTGACGCAGGAAGTCTCAACTTTTTTACCCTATCAATGAACCCAGAACTTTGTACAAAAAATTAGAGTTGGATTGTCCTAACATCCTGTAAAGATTTTGGTAATAATTCAATCATTTGCTAGGGTAATAAAATTAGACAAATTCAGTGCTACAACTTGACTGGATAGAACCTTTGACCTGTTCAGTTTCCATTTTTTAAAACTAGCAAAATTGATTAAGACCTAAGAAAATTACTGGAAACTCTTCCATATGTTAGCTTCATCATATAAAAATTTTATCTATGATCATGCCTCTAAATCAGTGGGAAAATTCAAAACATTTCACCTGCTTGCTAAATTCGGGATTTCCAACAGCATGATTCATAACATGTTTAGCAAAAAAGGTTTCCTAACTTCATCAAAACTCTCTACCAAAATTAATACATCAATATCTATGTGAAATCAATCAATATAACAAAGAGTTCCAGCCAACTCAATTAGAAATTCTCAGAATAAATTTTGAAACAAAAGATGTCAAAGAAAGCCCTACTTTGGTGGCTTTAGGGATCTTGGCTCCAAGGACGATCGAAGAATGATCTTTTTCACTTCAAGGCCTTCTAACCCACACCAAACCCTTCCTTATATAGTAGAGGATGATCTCTCAAGCTGAGAAAAGGTGAAAAATTGGAATTACAATTAGTTAGTTTTGTAGGTTATGTTGAGTAAAGTAAGTTTAGTAAAAGAAGTTTGAAGTTTTAGTAAGTAGTTAGGTGTTTGGATGTTTGAATCAAGTTTCAAGCTCTTTGAAGATGAAACAATGGTAGCTGTGTGCTTTTCTTTTGCTAGCCAAGAATAACATTGATGGAGTGATAAGGTTTGGTCTTGTATTTATCATGTAATAAAGTTTAGATATTGTTTAATATAAATGCAAAATTCTTAAAGAAAGAAAGTAAAATGGATGGTTAAGATTTAATCTTGATAGTAAATCAAGATTAAATCTTATCCTTACACTAGGTTTAAATGGATATACATTATCCTTTTATAATGATTAAACTATCTTTTGGTGTTAAAAATTGCACACTAAATTTACCGAGTGAAACACCTACCCAGGTAATCAGATATTGCCCGAAAATAAATTCTAGGTATAAAATCTTTATTTCTAACTATTTCTAACCTCATTCCTATGTTTCTCAGTTCAAGCATCTTCTAGTCTTCCTATTGGGTTAAGGCTAAGGTTACTATTCTCATTTTTTATACACATCCATTGAACTATCCTTATCGTTGCTAAAACTATCATATTTTTTAAATTCTCACTAATAAAGTTTAAATTAATTTTTCAAATAATTTTTTTTGGGTGTTACAACACGTCGAGTTATCTTCTAGACTTCATTTCCAAGACACAAAAAAAGATCTATACGTGTCACTAGGAAAACAGATAGGGCAATGGTTAAAAATGAAGATAAAGTATAAAAAGAGATGGTGTGCTTACAACTTAAGACTTTTGATCATTACCTTGTGCTGAAATGCTAAAGAAATTTTCCTCCATCTTCTGAAAACTATTACAGCTTGTAGTCATTTTCATTCCTTAAAAATCTACTTTCTATGTTCTTATTAGATTATACTTTCTTCCTAGGAAGAATAGTAAGAAGAAGTCACCGAAGTTTTTAGCTCACACTCTGTTTCATCTATAGAAAACTTGAGTGTTTGTTTGTTTGAGTGTACCACCCAAACACTATCTTTGTAACCCAATCCAATAGCGATCGTTGTGAGGTAACTTGAAGAGGCTAGTTAAAAACTACTTGGAAGTGACGGAGAGCGATCTCCTGGTCACATGAGATAGCTACGAAGGCTATTGAAAGACTATCTGACTTCTCAAGGTTGAGAAAGGGTTGATTAGTGGAACTCAACGGTTATTGAGAAACTGGATATAGCAGGGTGACCAAACCGGATAAAAGTTTGTAGTATCTTCTCCTTCCTTGAATCTCTTTTATATTCTGTTATGTTCCTATTATATTTGTTTTTCGAGTTAATGTTCATTTTAGTCCCTTACTTTACACTCATGAGTTATTTTAGTCCTTGACTTTTAAAATGAGTCAAATTAGTTCTTAACATTATAAAATGTGAGTCATATCAGTCCCTCAATTCACTTTTATTTAAAATTTCATCAATTAAATGATGATGGTAACTTTAAGTGATACGTTGACATACCATTTGTCTTTTGAAATAGAATGAAGTTAAAATAACTCATTTTAGTGTCTAACATTGTATAAAATGAGTCATTTTATGATTTAGAATGGAAATTTAAATTAATCATTTTGTGTAATTTTGAATACTAAAATGAGTTATTTTAAACTTCATTACGCTTCAAATGATATAAGGTATGTTAAGATATCATTTAAGATTACCTATCATCATTTAATTGATAGAATGTTAAATAAAGTGAGTTAAGGAACTAAAATGACTTACGTTTTGCAATGTAAGGGACTAAATTAACTCATTTTAAAAGTTAGTGACTAAAATGAGCATTAACTCTTGTTTTTCTAAAACCTTCTTTAACTTGTTTTTCATATCTTTGTTTTAGTTTAGAAAGTCACTTTCTGACATATCTAATGTTAATTTTGCTGCATTTCAAGTTCACACTTGATAGTATTTGTTTAAGTTTTTTACAAACTAAAAGGAAAGAAAAACCAAAGCACGATTCAACACTTTCTTCGTGCACTTTTCAACCTACACATAGCCCTCGAGCTTAGTCGTAAACCAAGCAGCTAGTGCCGAGGTGTCATGATCAAGGTATGTGTGTCGAGGACAACGTGCCGAGGTGTCATGATTGTAGCTTAGTATGCCTTTTTAGTTGCTACAATGACGATTATGTGGGAATGTGTAAAGACACATGTTGCAACTAAAGTAGCAGGCAATCACCTCTCATTTAAGTGGACATTATAGGTTGCATGTGGACTTTTGGATTAACGTGGCTAGCCCCAACTATTGAATAAGATAAATGCTTCAAATGTGCTTCTAAGTGGAGGGAAGTGTTCTTAGCCATTGGATGAGCTCAGGTTAGTTTCAAAGGTTTGAACTAGATTAGAGAGTTCATTTCTTTCACTTGTTTGAGCATTTTGCTTTTAGTTTTTCTGCTATAAAATTCAACCCATTTTCATAGCCAATTCAAACTTTCAACACGCTTTCCATCAAATGTCAATCTGTTAGTTTGATTTCTCTACCTTTCCTATACTCTTTTACCAATCTATGTTCATTTGAACCTTAGGCCTGATGATTTTGCTTATCCCTTTTAGTTTTTCTTTCTATTTTGTGTGTTTCCCTTCTTGATCCCTTTTCCCCTACTTTGGTTATGTATTTATCAATGGCTAAAGGGAAGGGTGTGTCTACATCAAGAAAGGGGAAACCCATTGATGAGATGGAATATGACCCCTATAGTTAGGTCAATGCCAAGTCAAGGAAATGGCCTCAATTTTTTATGCCAATGAGGGAGTTCATAGATTTAGGTAGTGTTGTGTCATTTTGTCCTATGGAAAAAGAAATTTGAGTGTTCATCCTACAGCCAGAGGATAGGATGTGTCATTATAGGTTGAGAGAAAATGACGATGACTTCATTTATATCTATGCCGAATTTTTCAAGAAATTGGATGTAAGGTTTCCTTTTACCCATTTTGAAAAAACATGTCTTAATAGGGTGGATGTGGCTCCTTCCTAGCTACATCCAAATAGTTAGAATTTTATTCTAGCATCGAGGCTCTTTTAGGAGTGCTCGGCTAGGAGCCTAGTGTTGGAGCATTTTTTTCAAGTAATGGGGGTTGATAAAGGGGCCTGGGTGTCTTTCAACAATGTTTGTAGGAAGAAGCTATTGAGCCTCCTAACCTATAATTTTAAAAGGTTTAAGAACAAGTTTCTAAAGCTGAGGCCGATAGAGTCTCGTTCGCCTTTTTCTTAGATAAGTATGGGTTGAGAGATTCCCTATATTGGAACCACAACATGTGCCAGATTCTAAGAGTCAAGTATAGCTCTCTCCCCTGGACAACTAGATAATGACTAACTTGAAAGTATGATCGGCACATGAGGATTGGGTTCCCACAAAAGTCTAGTAACGTAACTAGCTAGCATACATAAAATAATATACTTATGTCCCAAAGTTTGATTTAAACATGAAATAATTATTATAAATCAGTTCCAAATAATCCAATTTCAATGGAAAATCATAGTCCTGAATATTTCTAAAAAATAAATCATGAACATTAAATTGAATTATACTAATCTAGGTCATAGCTAAACATAATTAATAAAATAACTGATGGTCAAAAATAAGTAAACATAAACCATGCATGTTCAGAACGACGTACATGATTATTAGAGCATTACTAATGTTAACATAAACTTATGTTAAGCTCCACTTAGAAGCAAAGCTCACCAAAAGAAGTTGTAGCACTACTGATGTAATACCTCAGGTACATGGACAAGTTTGGTACGTCTTAGGTCCCCAGGACCACCTGCATTGCCTAGAAAGCCCTAGAAGCAAGATTGACTTGAAAGTGTGAATGACTGGTATTACAATCACCACTATAGCAGTCAGGATCGCTATAGCGGTAACAAGTATGTGGATGGAAAATATTACAGGTCTGCCAATAGCTACAATAGTCCTAGACCTATAGCATTTGCATGATGTACGCGGGTGGGGCGGTGAGCACTCCAACCACTATAGCATCCTCCAGAAATGTGAACGGTGCTAAATGGCGTCGTTCCACTTATAGACCCCTCCCATTTATAAAAACCCTCCCCAACTCGTGTTTCTCTAAACCCGAAACCGTCACCCAAATCTCTTCCACTCCCTTCACTCTCAACCCCACTAGATCTACCTCCACCAAGCTTCAAGATAAGTAATTGTTGATATATTATGTCTTCTTTTCTCTATTCTTTCATGTTCTTGGTTTGGGTTGTTGTTGTTCCATTGTTGTCCAATGGGGTGTTTCCCAATGTTACTAAAGTTGATTTAGGATAATCTAGGGGAACCCATAGATTATTTATGAGTTATATGGTTGTATGGCAGACGTTGGTGCCATCCCTGCTCCCTAGATCTCTCTTGGAGTCGTTCCTTCATATTCCACCCCTCCAGGTGAGTGGGTTTGATCTCATGACCCTATTTTGTCATTCTATAGTTATTTTCTTAGTATTATGGCATGTTTAAAGGATTCATTCTTGAGTTTTGGCATAACACAAAATTTATATGTGCTTTTGCGAGAAATAGAAATTGTATTTACAAGCTTTCATGAAATCGTTGTTATAGCATGAGACTATATTTGAACTGTGATTTAAATCTATGATTTTGAGTTGATTATGAAAATGAGATTTTGTTATGGTTGATCATATGAAATACAAAGCATTATGTTTATTTACGAGAAATAAGAAATGTTGAACTTAGAATCATAGAGCTCCCCTTTTATGACTTTAGCATGGATTAAGAATAGGGAATTACTAAGAAACGAGTCTGAGTTAACGGTAGTTATTCTGTTAACCTCGATATACCAAGACCCACGAGGGGCACTTATCCACATGTTATATTAGTCCATAAGGGACGTGGTCGCGACGAACTATTAAGATCTCAACTAGGTGCTCTTGTTCACGAGTGACTGAGCACCACCCTTCAGTTTATGGATAGTCTGTTTCTTTGTAATTTCTTAGAAATAAAGATGATTTTGTACGTTAACAATTTTATAGCTATTATGTATTATATTTGGAATGATTTATAACTATTTCATTATTATTCATGTATTTCTTTCTTGTCCCGTGTATTGTTGTGAGTAAGGATCCACTCATCAGTTTTGTGATAAAACTCACCCTTCTTTCCTTTTCTTCCTCTTAGAAGGTGGTGCCCTGATCTTCCACCTCCACCCCCACCCCTTCAACAGGAGTTTATTTCTAGTTTGGGTGAGCTTTACGTTGCCGTGAAGTACTTGTCTTTTGTAGATTGCTCAGTGAGTTGCTGGTCCCTCACCATGCATTACTTTCATATTTTGTATACCATGATTTATTTTGTAAATAGAAATGATATAGCTTTCATAGTTATTTTGTATAGAGATCAACTCATCATATTTTGCATGACAAATACAATTATAGCTTGATTTATGAGAAAAAGGGTTATTTCATGATTTATGAATTCGTTATGCAAATTATTTAAAGAATTGAAATAGTTTTATGAATCAAATATACATATAGTACGACTCATCGATCACGAGGCTTACATAGGGACGAGATTCCTCATGTGCCGGTCATGATCCAAATTGGGTTGTGACAACTAGATAGATCCTATGGTGCAACTAAACTCTAGATGTACATGTAGGGGAGGAAAAAGAGATGGGTTCATTGAAACTGGTGAGTGAGTTTTCATTGATAACCCACATGGGACTATAACAAAATATTGCATAAGTATACATTCAGCTGGTATAAAAGATTTTAACATTTAAATATATAGCTATACTAAAAACAATATTGCAACTGAATTCATAAACGGTAACTAATAGAGAAACAAGAGCTAAAATAAATAAATTAACTATGCTAAGCTGAGACTGAAACTAAAGAGTATCTAATTAGATCCCATGACATTGAAATCACACTAGTTTCCTTACTATAATTGGGGTTGAGCTAGTCCTCTAGTAGACCACTTGATACCAAGATTAACGATCATGTAGCTGTTAACTCATTGTTCTATTTCTCACTAATTACTGTTTAAAACTAATATTCATGATAACCCAATATTCACGTTGTTCATACTAAACTATGGTTCCATACATTTTCTAATTGAGAAAAATAGTTCTAAAGCAAACAAACAAGTATGGTCCCATGAACTTTCAAAATAATAGTTTCATGATAATGAAAAATAATAATTTTTTTAAAATTTGGTATAATCCGTGAAAGCATATATTTGGTATAAATCATTCTAGAATTTCATGAACAACTTATATAATGCTGGGAAAGTACTAATAATGACGACAAATAATATGCCTTGAGCTTAAACCCACTCATCATTGGTAGCTGGAGTGCACTTCCAATGCCAACTTGACTTTAAGGGAGGGAAGGCACTGTTAAATTTACTAAGAATTGAATTGGGAATGATATGGAGGAAGAAGTTGTGAGAAAATCATGCCTAACAATGCCCTAACCCATAAATTGATGAAAAAGGAAAGACAACTAGCAAAATCCATGAAAATCACTTACCAGAAGCTAGGGAGGAAGAAAAATGTGAAAGAAAGGGTGCGGCAGATATTGGGCGGCTACTACGGTGTATTCCCGAGCCTAAGGATGGGTTTATGTAGTATTGGTAGCGTTTTAATCAAACTGTATCATTTTGACATGTTCTAATATCAAGGGAACTAATGATCGCTATAGTGGTTGACAGAGGAAAAATTATGTGGTGCATATATACTTGACCGCTGTAGTGATCCATGACTCTATAGCGGTTTCTAGTGAGCCAATGCCCAAGACCCTACGACACCACCACTATAATGGTCTTTGGTCACTATAGCGGTCTTTAATCGCTATAGCAATATAAAAAATGTAAGTTCTGCATTTTTGGGATATTTCATGCATCTGAAGCCTTCCCGACAACACAAGTGGATCCCTCGAGTACACATGTCTCTAGACGAGCCTAGTCGACCTTAGAATCCCGGACCTACCTCTATTGCGGGAAGGCCTGACGTAAAGGGCCAAGGGGTGTAGAGCTAGAGTTGCTACCTAGAATCCTAGAGACTCGGTGAAGTGAGCTGGACAGCGAGCGACTTTGATGTCGCATATTAGAAAACAATACATGTTGACTAATGAAGCCCCCAACTCCTTTAAACATCCTTTCCTTGCGATTTTATCCCCAAAATCGAAACCTTTCACCTCCAAACACTCTCCTAACCCTTCTCTCTCAATCTAACCCCATTCTTTCGTCTCCAAAGATCAAAGGTAAAAGATTTTATGGGTTTTTGTCATCTCTTCTTCTCCATTTCATGTTCACGTTATGGGTTGTTGTTGTTCTCTATTGTTGTTAAGTTGAGGTGCTGCCTCAATCTTGTTAGAGTTGATCTAGAGCTAACTAAAGAGTATTAAAGATTAATCTAGAGTTTTATGTAAGAACCCCTTAATCATAGTGTTCCACCTAGGCTATAACATTAACTAAGAGTGCGGTACTACGTGTCATATTTATATGCCATATAATAATTGACTCATTTACTTTTCCTTATTCATATTTACTTAGTACAAAGCGTTAGCACTTAGTAACATATAGTTGAAACCTTTAAATAGAGAGAAAATAATGAATAAAGAAGTCTCATCAAATTTTCTCAAAGTACTAACAACATCAATACATTATATAATATACAGTCATCAACTAGTTATGGGGCATACATCAAATAATCCTCACAAGAACTATCTAAAACACATCAAAATATATCAAAGTACAAAACATTATCTTACCTAAAGTAAAACTCAGCTATGCCTATAATTCCTAACATAGTGTGGTCACGGCAGTTCCTAGTATCACCAAACTTTCTAACAAACGCAATCTGCAAATTAAGGTTGACATGGAATACATATGGGGATGATAATTCTAGAATTCCAGGGGTATTCCTATACATATACAGATGTCATCATTATCTACCCAAGCTACTTCGATTTATTCATAAAATATTGCATGCAAATAGAATAAATAATAATAATTGGCTTAACTTTGAAGAAAATCTTTACCGAAGTAGGCCTATTTTATTTAGTCATTGTCATTTAGAGTATAGAATATAAGCTGAAACATAACCATCTTGATCTCAATAAGTACTAGACTTAATTACTTAGCACATAGCATAGGAGACTACTTAGGACAATTGCTACTTTAATTGTCTTGGTGTACGCCCGATTTTCCCGTATACAAATGATCAAAATGCCCTGAGATCATTTTACCTGGAAAATGAGTAGGGCCCCGACCATCCTCAAGGGGACGATTTGATGATGAAAGGGGATTATATGTGTTATATGTGGTAATAAAGAGAAGAATCTCATTTTTGAGTTTCGATAAAATTACCAAAACACCCCTATGGCTAATTAACACCGATTTATGTGGTTGAGCTGGACTTCACCAAAAGGTTTTAAATGATTTTTTAAGTAATGTTTAATATTAGGTTAAGCTTGGGTAGCCCCTGGAGGTTTTTGTGAAAAATTACCATTTTGGCTCCGGCTAAGTGCATTTTGGGCCTAATGATGTGATTAGCAAAACCTAGGCAAATATTAGGCTCTAATTAAAGATTAGTAAATTCTAATTACTAATCTAGAGTCAAAATAATTAATTAAGGTTAATTAGAACCTAAGATTACTTAGAGAAACTCAAAATCTTTTTCTTGATTTAAAGACTTTATGTCAAATTTTCATGAATAGTAAGATCTCAATCAATTTCCTTAAATCATGGAAGTTGTCACACGATGAGATTCCTCCCTAATAAAGGTGGATTTACATTAATCAAGCAAGACCACTCTTTAATCTTCTCTTGAACCACCTTAATTACCCATTATCTCACCTAAAACATAAATTACAATTCCTAACCCATAGCCTAACCAAATCAACTCCTAAACACATTTTTAAACCAACATTAAAACGAGTTTTCTTCCCTCATTAGGCCTTAATTATGGCCAGCCACTTCCCCCAAAAAGCTTCCATCACATGTTAAAATTTTAATCAAAGTATGCTCAAAGAAACATGGCTACCCATACCTTTGCCCATACTTGCCTATGCTTTGAACCATGCCCAAGACCATACCTTGTGTAACACCCTGAAATTTATTTAAAAATTAATTTAAACTTTAGTAGTCATAATTTTAAAAATTTAACAGTTTAGCAACGATGAGGGTGGCCCAACGAACATTTAAAAAAAAAATTTTTCCTGAGTGAATAGTAACCCTACGGGCCTAGGGACGCTAAACCTAGATTGACCAAGGTGCCCGAAATTAGGAAAACATGGGAATAAGGTTAGAAATAGGTGAGAATGATAATTTTATACTTAAAATTAATTTTCGGACAATATCGGTTCAATCGGGTACGGTGTTTACCCGTTCGGTAAAATTTCTATGTGATTTTAACACCAAAAGATATTTTTAGTTACCACAAATGGTCAAAGCTTATCCTTTTAGGATATGTGGAAGGCCAAGATTTAATCTTGGAATCCAAGATTTAATCTTAGCCATCCATTTTGCTTTAACACATAAATGATTATTTACTTTATATAATATCTTCAAAGTATTAAATACAAGAGCCAACTCACATTTTCTTCTCCAAGACACCATCAAATTTGGCCAGGCAAGGAGGAACCAGAAACCTTCATTTCCATGAGCCAAACTTGCATTTCAACCCCAAAAACACTAGCCTAGACTTGTTAAAACCCAAAACTCCCTTCACAAAACTTGTTCTATGCCCCAAACCCCACAAATGTAACCGATTAGAATTTTAATCCATCATTTTTTCCACTTTGAGCCATCATACATCACTGTCTAAGGGAGGTTTGTGACTTGATTTGGAGTCCTTGTAGTGAAGAGAAATCAATTAGAGCACCTTTTGGAGTTAGAACTCTTCAAACATCAAAAGTAGGTTTTTTTTATTGTCTTTTCTTGCCAATTTTTCTGTTCTATCTTGGGTTGATATATGTCTGAAATTTTTTATGAAATTGATTGATATTATGTTGAAATTGATGTATGAATTTTGGTTGTGTGTTTGGATGGTGTTAGAAAATGATTTTCATCAAAATAAGTTTGGACTAGGTTGCTGGAATTTCTATTGTCCTGTAGGCACAGTGGTTCACGAATTTTCTGGAATATTTTTGGGTGTTCTCATGAGCTATAAAAATTATATGTTGGAGTAAACATCTTAAAATAATTAGCTAAATTTTCTTGGGTGTTAGTTTTAAGGTTTGATGCCTCAGAAAAATCAAAACTGAAATGAGGCAGATGCTATCCTGATTGTTGAGATTGAGGCAGTAAACTTGTCCAAATTTATTACCATAGCAAATGATTGAACTAGCTCTTGAAATTTTTACATGAAGTTATAATATATTGAAGTGTCATTGTTAATTTTATTGTGAATTAATTCAATCATTTGATGGGTTTAAAATTAGGGAACTCGGTTCTGGTCTTGGGAATTGGTGGCCCCTGACCACTAAATTTGTACATTTTACTGAGGTAGCTATAGAGCTCTGTTTGTCCTGAAATTTGTACAGGTTATTCTAGACATATTGAAGTGTCATACAGAATTTTTGTGACTCTTGAAATGGCTGTTTGATATGATAATGAAGTGTTGTGCCTAGGACAGGTAACTCTGCCCATTGTGCTGGAATGGAACAATGCTTTGAATTGAGAATGTAATGGCACTTTGGCTTCTAGTATGACATGAGTATTTGATATTAAGTGTTTGGCCATGTGACTTATGACATGTAAATGCATACTATGGATTTTAAAGATTGAAGTATGAGAAAAGAATGAGAATTTCATTGTGAATGATTGCCTACATGTGGCTTATGTATGCATTTGAAAAAAGAAAAGTATATGATGCCATTATAAGGATATATAAATTTAAATTGTGCATGTTCTGACATATGGACAAAATAGAAACAAGACTTAGATTGAATAAGGGGAAGGCGGAAGTAGTAACTTCCCAAAATTTATTTTAAGTCGGTAGACGTATCGGCTAGGAATAGATCTGTGTGGGATTCAGAAATGGAAAAAAATGAAGTTCGATGACCATATATAGGAATGAGCTCAGTCCTACAAGCGTCTATTTTCCTTATGTGGTGTGATCCACCATAAATACCCATTGGGTATAAATGGATCTATTGTGGAATTGTCCACTGAAATTACCCGTTGGGTAAACTAAGTCTTTCCTATGTCAATGAAAGAGAAAAATGCACTGATTTGATCTTTGTGGCCATAAGTGATACCATGTCACCTTGAGATAAATTCATTGCATGTATTATATGCTACTTATCTTATTTTGAATTGTCTACCTTGTGTAACTTAGGAATTGTTGGAATGTGATGAGATATATGCTTGAAGTGACGAAATGCTAAAAGAAACCCACTTCGGAGGAATGGTTTTTGAACATTAAAAATGAATCTTTGATATATGTCGCATGCTCACATTTTCTTAATAAACCGAAGTGGCTGGGCGATGACGATGACATTATGATTGTGAAATTGGGGAGTTGCCCTACTGAGAATTTTAAAAATTCTCACCCTATGTGTTTGTTTCCGTGTCGCCTCCAAGTTAAGCCAGATGATGATGATGCTGCTATGCAAAGGAGTAGGATTGCTGTAGTGTAGTAGTTACTATTTTATTCTGCGGACTTAGTGAAATGAGTATGTATGTAAATGTATTAGAAGACAGATATGTACTAAAGCTCATAGAGGAGCTTCCTTATGTATTTAGCTGTATGTTTAATAAACTTGATGTTTACTTGTAATATGTTTTAATAGAATTACGCTTAGTTATTCGTACGTAAATCGAGCTTGCTATAGATAATTAAGAGAGGTCCGCTAATTAACAAGTAACAACTCTCGAGTACAATATCATAGCTTAAGAATGGGGTTGTACTTAGGAGGATGTTACACCTTGCAAGAGATATTTTTCTCTCTTCTTCTCTCTCCAAGGCCATCGGCTATCTCCCAATGGATGCACATCCATTGTTCTTCATTTTCTATAAATAGGCACCAAGGAAAGCTTGTAATGTTTTTGCTCACTTGTGCAAAGCTTCAAAGTTTCCTTTCTTTGTGTTCTAAGAATTCTCCTACTTCTTCTTCATCTTTCCAAAGAATCATCATCTTCCACCATTTCCTAAACACAAACCAACACACAAACACCATAAGCCTTCCTTTAAACACTTAACCTTTCCATTTCCAAGCTCAAGAAACCAAGACACACCTTTCATTCCTTTTTCCTCTCCTTGGCCGAAGTCATCCCCAAGCTTCAAGAAGATTTTGTTCTTCTTATCTCATCTCAAAACCAAGCTTTCATCTTTACAAAGAAAAATATCTTTGGTAGGGAGTTGTTTTTTTAAAATTTCTATTCTTCCCCTTGGATTTATTTTGTTTCAAGTTGAAAATTCTCCTTTTCTTTCTTCACCATTTTCGGTTTTCCTTTCTCCTTTTCTTTTCCTTTGATTTCGGCCTCAAGGCCTATATGATGAAGGAACCATGGCTTTATGATGAGGATCTTAGGTATTGGTTGCAAAACCATCATTTATTTGACCACTAAAGCTTGAAGGTTCCACTTTAAGAAAGTTTTTAGCAAGTGATGTTGTTATGTTGTTAAAGTGGAAATCTTGAGCCTAGGACTTAAAGAAATGCATTCATATTTATATTTCAAGTCCTTACATTACATGTTTATGTTTGAGCTTGCATCTTCATGTTTACTTTATCACTTAAGTAATTAATCTCAAAGCCTGCCTATTTCAACCTTAAAGTTGATATGTGATTTAGAGTGAATCTAAGGGGCCTAGAGCACTGAAATAAAGAATTGAGTTGCATTCATATTTATATTTCCTTGCCTAGCATATTTATTTTCCAAGTTACCACTTAAACTTAAAGGTTAAAACACGAGCATGCATTATCACTTAAATAATTAATCTCGAAGCCTACCTATTTTAACCTTAAAGTTGAGATGTGATTTAGAGTAAATACTCTAAGGGGCCTAGAGCACTAAAATAAAGAATTGAGCTTGCATTCATATTTATATTTCCTTGCCTAGCATATTTATTTTCCAAGTTACCACTTAAACTTAAAGATTAAAACACGAGCATGCATTATCACTTAAATAATTAATCTTGAAGCCTACCTATTTCAACCTTAAAGTTGAAATGTGATTTAGAGTAAATACTCTAAGAGGCCTAGAGTACTAAAATAAAGAATTGAACTTGCATACATGTTTACAATTCTTGTCTAGCATATTTATTTTTCAAGTCATCACCTAAAACGTAAAGATGTAAAACTAGAGCTTGTATTCGCATATTTAAATTTAAGCCTTGCATAGCATATTTACATTCCTTGCTATTAATCTAGAAAACTAAGAATGAAGCTTGCATTACATATTTATACTTATGCCATCACTAAGAATTAATTTAGTGCTCAAGACTCACCATTTTAACTTACATAATGAACTTTGACTTATGAAATATATATATATATATATATATGTTGTTGAGTAAGGACATTTTTTATTGAGTTCTTTAATTTTATCATCAACTTAAAGATTTCTAATTATGTGGCTAAGACCATAAAGATGTCTTATGAGGATAACTTAGAGTTAAAAATGTGAAATGACTAGTTATTAAAGAATGTTGTGATGTTTCCATATGATTGAGAAGTTATGTGTTATTGTGATCTTATGTGATTAGTTGTTTGGAATGCATATGACATGTTATGATATTGTAAAGTTGAATGTGAGTAAAAGTAAAGTATATGATATGGTTGTGGCCTTGCATCTTAACATGATATGTTTTATGATATTCTATGATTTCATGCTCATATTGCATCCTTATATGATATGCTAATGTGGAAATGATCCTCTAGACTTCCCAAACTTAAAGGTTATAAGAGGTGATCCAAGAAAGTTGCATTCTTCATGACAAGAAAGTTGCATTCCTCATGATAAGAAAGTAATATGTTTTTCCCCTCTAATTCCCCATATTAAATCCAGCGGCTACTTAGGATTGAGCTCATTCCTAGGCAATCGGTGAGGCGGAGTGTCAATGATGACATTAAAATCGCAGGGATAGTGAGTTGGTTGGATATCGCGATGACGTATGAGGGTGGAAATTAAGAAAGGAACTCAAAGAGTTCAATCATGATGACAGTAAAAGATGCATATGCATATGTCACATCATTGTTCTAATTGTGCATTTAATCATGTGATATGTTATTTACATGCCTTATTTATGCTCTCGAGGTATTGCCATGCATACATGAGATATCTGTTGCATTCATGTCATTAAGACCCATGCTAAAAGACACCTACTTTGGATAAAAGGATTTGAGAAATTTAAAATTGAATTTTATGCATGCACACCTCTTTCATAATGAAAATTGAAGTGGCTAGGGACGATGACAATGACACTTGTGTTAAAGTCAGGATGCCCTTGAGAATCTTGAATAAGTTTCTCACCCCTTCTTTCTTCCATGACGTCTCTAGACATGAATAATGCGGATTGTTCGTGATCTTCCTTGAGGCACGAGCATAGGAATCACGTTGTCAGATCAAAGGTTGGAGCGGAAGCGTGAAGACTAGTCTAGTTTTGTTAAAGTTATGTTTAGCTTTGAGCTTGTGTATGTTCAACTTGTTTGTTGTGTTTAGTATCTTAAGGTGTCCTTATGTTTTTAGGACATCGTTATTATGTTATGATTATGACATATTTATATGATTTGTGTTGTAATTATTACGATGGTCTACCTATATATGCTATGATGAAGTGAATTTGATTGCTATGTCATATGTGTATTAATCAGTATCTATGTGCACGTGTGGCTCATATTTTAAGCTTTATGTTTAAAAAAGAAAAATTTAGTCATATTTTATTACTCGTATTTTAAAGAGAGATAAGTCAAGTTCTAAAATAAAGGCGTAACAACTAATAACTAACCGAAATGCGACTCGAGCATACTAGGTTAAAAGTTAGGGTGTTACACTTGGCCCTCGACTATGTGGCTTAGACCACTCTAGGGTAATACCGCTTTTCAAGACGAGCTAATTCCTATACGTGATCCTTGGATTTTCTCTCCAGCTCACCAGATCATTCCTAGCCAGGTTTGCTTCCGACTCAATTCAAGGGTAGCCAAGTTAAGTAACTAATTGCTTAATAAGATATAATCTCATGCTTTTCTCTCATATATAATCAATTGCAATAAGTACTCACATCTATATGTGCCTAACATCATCAATAAGATCACATAACATAAATGAGATCAAGTGATAAACATTTGTCATTTCTTCAGCCAACCTTGCATGCAGCCAAAATTTCAGTTCTAAAGGAAATTATGGTTAAATTACCAAATCTCACTAGAACAAAGCATAATAAGATCTCTAGCCATATTAATAAAATTTAATGTATAGAGGATGATTTAATGTATCAAGGAAACCCTGTAAAATTTTAAAAACATAATAAGATCTCTAGCTATATTAATAAAATTTCACAATTTCAAAGGTAAGAAACTACACAATCTCAGCCAATGACTAGAAGTTTCAATTTTTCTACCTGATCAAATGAATAGATAAAATCATACAAAAATTCAGGGTTGAACTTTAAGATGTTCTCAATATCTTGTAAAATTTTCAGCTCAAAATTCGATCATTTGACATGGTAACAAAATTAGACAAATTTAGTACTTTAGAATGGATTGTAAGGGCAGAAACCTTGACCTGTTCAATTATCAATTTTTTAAAAATAGTGAAAGTGCTTAAAATGAGCCAAGGAAATTTTTGGAAACACTTTCGTATGTTGGCTTCATCATATAAAAATTTTAGCTCAAGATCAAGTCTCTAAATCAATAAGAAAAATCAAAATTTTTCACCCTTATTAAAAAGGGCATTTCCAGCAACATAGGTCATAACATATTTTGAGAAAATTGATTCTCTAACATCATCCAAACACTCCACCAATTTAAAAACATTAACATCTATCTATTATCAACTAATAAAACAAAAAAAATTTGAGATCAAAAGTTCAGAATAAATTTGGAAAAAAAAGTGCATAAATAAAGCCCTACTTGTTACTTATGTGCTCTTGCTCTTGCTCTTGTTCTTGGCTTTCTCCAAGAGCTTTACACCCAATTTTTTGATCTAACCCTCTTAAATCCTCTTCTAACAAAAGCAGGAAACAATAACCAGATTTTTGCTTTTAGTCAAATGACTAAAATGTCCCTGAGGTCATTTCACCAAGGATTCGAGGATGGGCACCAATCCTTTAGGATCAACTCAATGCTTGAAGGGGATTAAACGTGTTATGATTGATAGCAGAGATGAAAATATCATTTTTGAATTTTGGCTCAAAATGAATAAAATACCCCTATAGCGTTTTACGTAGGTATAAGTGTCGTTGAGCTTTGAACTTTTCCAGGAAGTTTAAATGCTAATTTTAAGTGACTAATGATGATTGTATAAGCCCGGGTGGTCCCCAGTGTTTGTAAAATTACGTTTTACCCCTAGCTTAACACATTTTGGGCCTAATGATGCGATTAACAAAACCTAAACAATATTAGGCTCTAATTGAATATTAATTAATTTTGGTAATTAATCTAGAGTCAAAATAATTCATTAAGATTGATTAGAACCTAAGATTGCTTAAATACACTTTAATCTTTGTTTTAAAATCAAAGATTCCATGTCATGAAATCTTGAATAGTATTTTCTCTCTCCAATTCCTTAAATTAAGGAATTATGTTTGTGAATGGTTTTAATATAAAATGAGTTTTGATTTCACTAATGAAGTAAGACCACTCCTTAATCATATTTTGACATCCTTAATTATCCATTACTTTACCTAACACTTACTTACAAACTCCTAATCAAAAGCCTAATCAAAGATACACCTAAACACACATCTAAACCACAATTAGATGGCACATTTTCCTTCTCTTTGGCTGCATAGTGGCCGAAGCCACTCCTCCCCATATTCATCACATGTTGATTTATTTTACACATAAAGAACCATGCTTTGAGCCATGCCTTGAACCATGCTTTGAACCATACCTAGCCTTACCTTTGAATGACATTTTTAGGAGATATTTTCTCTCCCCATGGCTGGACAAAGTGCGCCTCTCCTTCCATTTGCACCCACACAATTTCAAATTTTAACCCATAATATATATATATATATATATAGCAAAATGTAAAGAAATCTCACATTTTCACCACTAGCTTTTTTGTTTAAGTTTGTGACCACCAAAAAAGCTCTCTAGTTTTCTCTCAACCTCAATTTTTTCTCCACCACCAAGAAACTCTTTCAACCACCATAAACCACCACAAGCCACCTTGAACCATCACTCCACCACCTCAAACCACCTTCTAGACACACAACCTTTCCATTTCCAAGCTCAAACTCTCAAGAAAAAACACATCCTCTCCTTTTCTTGCGCTTGGCTGAAACCATCAAGCCACCAAGAGGAGATTTTTGTCTTCTCATTCCAACTTAGATTCAAGCTTTTTTTTCTCTTGCAAAACAACACTTTGGTATGGAGTTGTTTTAAGGAATTGCTATTCTTTTCTCTTGTTTTACTTTTGGTTTAAGATGTTCTTCCTTCTCATTTTCAGTCCTTTGTTTTCCTTTCCTTCTCTTTATGCTTTCGACCTTATGGCCTATATCATGAAGAAACCATGGCTTGATGATGAGGATCTTGGGTGTTGGTTGCAAAACCACTGTAACATCTCCTACTGCTTTATGGATTAAGTAGTACTACCTATGCCACAAAGATGCATCTTTTTCGGTAACCTATCACGAAAGAACTCCCAGTTAAGCGTGCTTGACTTGGGGTAATTTTGGAATAGGTGACCTCCTGGGAAGTTTTCCTAGGAAGCATGTGAGTGAGGATAAAGCACACTGAAAAGAGTGTTGGTTTGGGGGGGTAGCTAATCCATAAAGCAACAGGGATATTACAAATGGTATCAGAGCCTACACCTCTCCTAGTACGGTGCGGTTCATGGACAAACCAAGCGGAAGTTGGTGGGCATGTAATGCCCGGGGATGAGGTAGGGAATGATCACTGATGCGAGAAGGCATGGACAAGGAGCGGCTCCTGCCTCCAAGCGAAAGGGTACATGAATGAACCGATGCACACCCGAATAAGAAGGATCCTGAAGTCTGTATAGGTATGGGACTATATAGTTAAGAAGGGCTTATATGAATTGAGTAGTACTACCTATGCCACAAAGATGCATCTTTCTTCGGTAGCCCATCACGAAAGAACTCCAAGTTAAACATGCTTGAATTGGGGTAATTTTGGGATGGGTGATCTCCTGGAAAGTTTTCTTAGGAAGCATGTGAGTGAGGACAAAGTGCACTGAAAAGACCCGTGTTGGTTTGTGGGACAGTCATCAATCCATAAAGCAGCAGAGGATGTTGCAACCACCATTTGTTTGACCTCTAAAGCTTGAAGGTTTCACTTTTAAGAAAGTTTTTGGCAAATGAAGATATTGTGTGGTTAAATGGTGTTCTTAAGCCTAGGACTCAAAGAGATAATAAATGGAATGCATCCATATTTATATTTCAAGTCCTTGCATAGCATATTTATATTTAAGCTTTGCATTTCATGATTATGCCATCACCTAAATAAATAACTCAAAGCCCACCTATTTCAACCTTAAAGTTGAAATGTGATTTAGAGTGAATACTCTAAGGGGCCTAGAGCACTAAAATAAAGAATTGGACTTGCATTCATATTTACATTCCTTGCTTAGCATATTTACTTTTTCAAGCCATCACTTAAACTTAAAGATTAAAATAAGGGCTTGCATCTTCATATCACCTAAATGGTTAATCTCAAAGCCCACCTATTTCAACCTTAAAGTTAAAATGTGATTTAGAGTGAATACTCTAAGGGGCCTAGAGCACTAAAATAAGAATTGGACTTGCATTCATATTTACATTCCCTTGTTTAGCATATTTATTTTCTTGTCATCTCCTAAAACTTAAAGATGTAAAAACTAGAGCTTGCATTCTCATATTTAAATTCAAGCTTTGCATAAGCATATTTATGTTCTCTTGTTATCAATCTAAAATGCCAAGACTAAAAATGAAGCTTGCATTGCACGTCTATGCCCTCACTAGATTTAACTTAGTGCTCAATACTTACCATTTTGACTTACATAAGAAACTTCGACTCATGGAACATGTATATATTATTAAATAAGCATGTATTTTTATCAAGCTCTCTAACTTTGCTACTAATCTAAAGATTTGTTATTATCTTGCTAAGGTGATACTAATTTAGAATTAAAGATGTAGAATGACTAGTTACTAAAGAATGAATTATGTTGGAATAAATTGTATATGTTGTGTTATGTTCTTTCAATGTGTATTCTATTATATGTTGCACATGAGTATAGACATGTTTACTTTTCAAAAAGTTATTGATAATAGCATGCGTACATGATTTAGGAGAATGATATGATGAATAACCTTTAATTTTTATAATTGATGTGTTCTATGAGTACGAAATGATGAATGATAAGTTGTGATTACATGTTCATGTATTGCATCTCTAAGTAATATAGAGCACATGGAAATGATCCTCTAGACATGAGTATAGACATGTTTATTTTTCAAAAAGTTATTGATAATAGCATGCCTACATGATTTAGGAGAATGATATGATGAATAACCTTTAATTTGTATAATTGATGTGTTCTATGAGTACGAAATGATGAATGATAAGTTGTGATCATGTTCATGTATTGCATCTCTAAGTAATATAGAACACATGGAAATGATCCTCTAGACTCCCTAATTAAAGGTTATGAGAGGTGATCCAATGAGGTTAAGGTGACATAAAACATATGGAAGTGATCCTCTAAACTCCCTGAATTAAAGGTTATGAGAAGTGATCCAAAGAAAGGACCCTTTGGACTCCCCAAATTAAAGGTTATGAAAGGTGATCCTATTGCCCCCTATCCCGCACTCCAAGAGTCGGGTATTAACTTATCATAAGATAAGATTATGCTAGTGACGACTAGTGAGGTATAAGCTCATAACCTAGAACTCTCAAAAGGCGAGAGAAATAGGGTGGCCCTATATGAAGAAAAAATTAATCTAAGTCATCTAAAAGATAAGTGGAAGAAGGTCATGCTATGATTGTTATGATTCAGAAACATCTCTTATGATTGGATTAGCATACCATATTTTGCATTGCCATTGTCACGACCCGACTTGGGAACATGACCCACGTGGAATCCATCTCCACGTAAGCCTTATGACCTCTGAGTCTTTCTATATGCATATTTAATATTAAATCCATTTAATAAACATCATTTCCATCTCTAATAAACCTTTGGATCTTTGAAAACATATTCATCATTAATAGCATATCATAATCATTTCAACATAGTTCTCTAAAATTAGAAAACAATCATTTCTCAAACTCTAAACATATCCTTGTGACTCGAAATATATGAGTCTCCCTATACAAAGTATACATAAAAACTGAAATCATGTAATTACAAAATAATCATGATAAATCAATGTCAATCTATTTCTATGGTCCGGGACCCCGTCACGTACATGGAGCACTATATTTCTAAACAAAATACCAAAAGATACTTCACTTCAAAGTGAAGCTCGCCAACTGGAACTTTCTACTCTGGGAATAAGGTGGATCAGAAGGACCCGTAGCAGCTAACATATCTGTAATGGAAGAAGGGAGAGGGGTGAGTTTCATCTAAAACTAAATAGCCCTCACCCATAACCCTCTCATGGGACAACCAAGAACATAAATAATCATATATAATCATCAGCTTTAATACAATATCTCTTGAAAATCATATTCATAGAAAACATCTCTAAATTCTTACTCTATCGAGAAATCATTTTCTGGACATATACATAATTTTTAAATCAAATATTCTCTTAAAAGCATCAATATTCTCTAAAACATAAATAACAGGACTTTAGAGAAAAAATCTCTGGTTATGCACAATTCATGTGACATAACAATATCTCTAACTCTTGGGCACCTAACTAGGTCCCATTTATGATTTCTCTGGCCTTGTGGCGACTTGGTATACCAAGGTTAACGGATTAACTTCGTTAACACAGCCTTCTTATAGCCATGTCTAACTCAATCAGAAATCTAAATCTTTTCTCAAAGTCTTCTATCCTAGAGTTCACAAGCTCTAGTATATAAGATCAATAAATTCTGAAATTCATATAATCATTACAACATCTCTAATCATTTCTCTTAAAACCCTATTCTTGAAATCATAAAATCTCTAATATATATATAAAATGATTTAAACATGAAAACTCTTGAAACTCTAAAGCTGTGGTCTCATATGACTTAATATCTGACTTTAGCATAACTGTGACTAGGAAATCATGCCCAAGGGATCACCTCTTTGCAGGCATTCCAATTTCAAGCCCACAGAATATGTATCTGGCAATTGTTATGAATCATATTGAATTCCATACTTCTGAGTATCATAAAAATACTTATTTTCTCTAAAAACCCTATCATATACTTGTGCTCTACTCTGGAAATCATCATAATATTTCATAAATCTCTAAATATAATCATATTCATATTCTTGCTCTTTAATAAAAATTACTTTTAACAATAATGGTCCCATGAGTTTCAAAAACATATATTTCATGCTTTCATTTCTAATATCATATGGCCATGTCATAATTTACTGAAATTAACTCTAATGATCAACATAAGGATCATAGATCTGAACCCACTCATCGTTTGAAGCCGAGAGTATGTGGGCCCCACCAATGGAGAACTTGGAATGGCACCAACAACTGCCATAGAGCAATTATAACTCTAGATTAAACTCTAATAATCTAGGGGGCTCTATCCTTATTCTAACAAAATTGGGAAGGACCCCCACTTGATAACAATGAAAGAAATGATCGGTAATCCAAGATTATGAAGAAATAAAGACATAATCTAACAGCATATACTCACCTTGAAGCTTGGAAATGATGAATTTGAGAGAGAAGAAAATTGATGAAGAAGAAGAAGAGAGCGCAGAACACGTCTCTGAGCCTGAAACACGGCTTTTATAAACTTTTTACCGCCTGGGCGGTCCCTCTCTTCCAGCTGGACCGCACTCTCTGTTTACCGCCTGGGCGGTCATATGACCGCCTGGGCGGTCTCCAGGAGGTTCTCTCCTCAGGCCTTTCCTACCGCAGGTCCCATGATGCTGGGGCGATCTCAGGAGGTTCACTTATTTACATTTCTTAATTATTTTACTTCCCCTTAACTTTAAAACATAAATGTAAATAAGGAAATACCCCAATTTGGATTCAAATAAAATATCTAAAAATTAAAATCCCAACAACTCAAATCCAAAATTTGGGTTTTAGTTCAAATCCGAGAATTTCAGAGATTTTCTAAACTTGTGGGCTAAAAACGAAACACTTAAAGGTTTGATAAAATTCATTAAAAATCACTCTTCAACTTATTTTCCCTCTAGGAACCATTACCGGGACTTTTAATTCTAAGAATATGGTTCTATCATATAGCCCTCCAATGAGGTGTAGGATCCTCACTTAGCCAAATTCAGACCCGCGGTGAGTCTCGGGAAACTTCTGAGCTATGCAGAAACTTGACTCCTGGCATCTGTACCTCGGGTATCACATTCTCCCCCTTAAAAGAGATTTGGTCCCCAAATCTTAAAACATACCTTGAGGAGGAAAAAGACATGGATACTTGATCCTCATGGCTTCTTCGGCTTCCCAAGTAGCTTCCTCGCTAGAGTGATTCCTCCAGATAACTTCCTGAGGCCACTTCTTTCGAGCGAAGCTTCTTGATTTGTCTATTCACAATGGCAACGGTTCTTCTTCATATGACAAGCTCTTATCAACTTGAACCGCTTGTGGAGTGAGCACGTGAGACTGATTCGGGCATATACTTTCTAAGCATCCTGACATGAAAACAGAATGGATCTCTGATAATGGAGGAGGTCCAGTTGGTAGGCTCCTGCTCCAACTCTCTAGAATCTCAAATGGGCCAATATAGCGTGGATTTATCTTACCCCGCTTCCGAACCTCATTACTCCCTTCATGGGAGACACCCTCAGAAACACATGATCACCCATAGTGAACTCTAGGTCTCTACGTCTCTTCTAGGATAGGACTTCCTGTCTAGACTCAGCCTGCCAACAACCATTCTCTGATCAATTGAACCTTCTCTAGAGTCTCTTGTACTAGATCTGGGCCTAGGGATTTAGCTTCCCCAAGTTCAAACCATCCTATAGGAGACCTGCAACGTCTACCATACAACGCTTCAAACGGTGCTCTGGATGCTAGCTTGATAACTGTTATTATAAGAGAACTCTATTAGTGGCAAGTGGTCACACCAACTCCCACCGAAGTCTAATACGCAAGCTCTGAGCATGTCCCCTAAAGTCTGGATAGTTCTCTCTTGACTGGCCATCTGTTGCGGATGAAAAGCTGTGGTCAAGTCCAAGTCCGAGAGCTTCTTGAAATGCTCTCCAGAACCGGAAGTGAACTGAGACCCTCAATCTGATATGATTGACATTGGCACACCATGGAGTCTAACAACTTCATCTATGTAAAGCTGGGCATATGGGCTGCACTGAAGGTCGTCTTTCCTGGTAGAAAGTGAGCGGACTTAGTCATTCTATCCACAATCACCCATATAGAATCGAAGCTCTAGTGGTCCTGAGGTAACCCGACCACAAAGTCCATGGTTATCCTCTCCCACTTCCACTCTGGATCTCTATCTTTTGCAACAAGCCCTAGGTCTTTGGTGCCCGGCTTTGACTGCTGACACACCAAACATCGTGCCACATAGTCACCAATGTCTCTCTTCATTCCTTCCCACTAGTATAGCTGTCCTGAGATCTGATACGTCTTTGCCTAACCAGGATGGACAAACGCGCACTGTGGGACTTTTCCATCGCTCTTTCTTTAGCTTACGCACATTGGGTACACATAGACAATCCCTAAAGTGCAACACACCCTTCACATCCAGTACACTCTCAGGGTTCTTCTCTATGCACATCCTCTATAAGCTTAACTAACCTGGGTCTTTCCTCTCTGTGCCTTAATCCTCCACCAGGGTTAACTGGGCCTTAATGTGAGCAAGAAAGATTCCTAAATCATCAAGCCAAACTGGACTCCCTCTGCCTCTATCTTATGGATATCCTTTATCAACTATTGTTTCAAGGGCGCTATGTGGGCTAAACTACCCATAGATTTTCTACTCAAAGCATCGGCTACCACGTTAGCCTTGGCCGGATGATAAGATATGGTGCAGTCGTAGTCTTTCAACAACTCTAGCCATCTACGCTTCTGAGATTCAGATTCTTCTGTTGGAAGATATACTTTAAACTCTTATGATCAGTAAAGATCTCACATGCTTCACCATAGAGGTAATGCCTCTAAATCTTTAAGGCAAAAACCACTGTTGTCATCTCTAGATCATGCGTCGGATAGTTTTATTCATTCCTCTTGAGCTGCCTAGATGTATAAGCCACTACTCGACTATGCGCACAAGGACACAACCGAGTCCAAACTAGAGGTATCACAGAACACCAAGAATCTCCGTGCCTGAGGGCAACACAAGAACAGGAGTGGTCAAACAAGGTCTTGAGCCTTTGAAAGCTCTCTTCACAAGCATCTGACCACTAAACTTAACACCTTTCTAAGTCAACTTAGTCAATGGCACCGCTATCCTCTAGAAATCCTTAACGAATCTGATAGTAACCCGCCAAACTGAGGAAACTCGGATCTCTGAGGTGTCGAAGGCCTCGGCCATTGTTGGACCGCCTCAACTTTCTTTGGGTTAACTAAGATACCATCCTTGGACACTATATGCCCAAGGAATGCCACCTGGTCAAGCCAAAATTCACACTTAGAAAATTTGGCATACGACTGGTTCTCCCTTAATGTCTGGAAGACAATCCTAAGGTGGTGCTCATGCTCCTCTTCGCTCTAGAATATTCTAGGATATCATCAATGAAGACAATCACAAATTGATCTAAGAACGGCCTGAAAATCCTTTCATCAGATACATGCAAGCTGGGGCATTGGTTAACCCAAAGGACATCATTAAAAACTCATAATGTCCATAGCGTGTCCTAAAGGTCGTCTTGGGTACATCCTCACCCTTCACCTTCAATTGGTGATAACCTGAATGAAGGTCGTCTTAGAGAAACACCTAGCTCCTTGGAGCTGATCAAATAGGTCATCAATATGTGGCAAGGGGTACCGATTCTTTATTGTAACCTTGTTCAACTCGGTAGTCTATACACATTCTCATAGACTAATTCATCTTCTTAACAAACAACATTGGAGCACCCAGGGAGGTACTCGGTATAATGAACCCCTTGTCAAGCAAATTTTGCAATTTATCCTTTAACTCTTTCAACTCCAAGAGCCATCCAATAGGAAATAGAATAGGCCTAACTCGCTCAGCTTTATTCCGAACTCTATCTCTCACTCGGTGCATCCCTGTAGCTCCTCCTAAACACATCAGAACTCGCAAACCAGGAACAGACTCTAAACTTGCCATTACCTCTATGTCTAACTGAATCCAGAACCCATAACTTCCTCTATTCTTGAGCTTCAAGGCACTCATGGTCGAAATCAAGCTCATTGGGACCGAACAACTAGTACCTTTAAACTCTAGGAGCTCGCCTCCAGGAACATCAAACTTCACGGACTTACTATAGCAGTCAATCATGGCATGGCATGAAGCTAGCCAATCCATGCTTAGGATAACATCAAAATCTGACATGTCTAGCACATGAAAGTTTGTAACGCCTCCATGGCTCCAACTTTCACACTCTTTATAGAACAACTGAAGCAATCGGCTATCCTAGTCCCTGGATAAGCTGAACTGAAGTAGTGAGGTTTGTCGACCCTGGCTATATACTCCCTATTTGAACGGACACTTTGTGCGCGGTGGCTTGCCATAACCATAACAAGAGATAAGGAATATAGATCATGATAAGGAAGACAATACTCTATCTCTAAACCTAGACATAACTAACCATTTCTAAAGGCCTCAAGTAACGCTTCGTTAGTGCAAATGGGCGCGCTTCCATTCACATAAACGATGTGCTACTCGTGGACACTTGCTCCAGGTGACATGGGGAAACCTAATGCTCTGATACCAACTTTGTCACGACCCGACTTGGGAACATGGCACGTGGGAATCCCATCTCCACATAAGCCTCATGACCTCTGAGTCTTTCTATATGCATATTTAATATTAAATCCATTTAATAAACATCATTTCCATCTCTAATAAACCTTTGGATCTTTGAAAACATATTCATCATTAATAGCATATCATAATCATTTCAACATAGTTCTCTGAAATTAGAAAACAATCATTTCTCAAACTCTGAACATATCCTTGTGACTCGAAATATATGAGTCTCCCTATACAAAGTATACATAAAACTGAAATCATGTAATTACAAAATAATCATGATAAATCAATGTCAATCTATTTCTATGGTAGGGACCTACGTACGTACTGGAGCACTATATTTCTAAACAAAATACCAAAAGATACTTCACTTCAAAGTGAAGCTCGCCAACCTGGAACTTTCTACTCCTGGAATAGGTGGATAGAAGGACCAATAGCTAACATTCTGTAATGGAAGAAGGAGAGGGGTGAGTTTCATCTAAAACTAAACAGCCTCACCCATAACCCTCTCATGGGACAACCAAGAACATAAATAATCATATATAATCATAAGACTTTAATACAATATCTCTGAAAATCATATTCATAGAAAACATCTCTAAATTCTTACTCTTGAGAAATCATTTTCTGTACATATACATAACAGTTTTTAAATCAAATATTCTTAAAAGCATCAATATTCTTGAAAAACATAAATAAGGTACTCTACTAGAGAAACAAAATCTCTGGTTATGTACATTTCATGTGACATAACAATATCTCTAACTCTGGGCACCTAACTAGGTCCCATTTATGATTTCTCTGCCCTATGGGCGACTTGGTATACCAAGGTTAACGGATTAACTTCGTTTAACAGCATTTCTCTATAGCCATCTAACTCAATCAGAAATCTAAATCTTTTTCAAAGTCTTCTATCCTAGAGTTCACAAGCTCTAGTATATAAGATCAATAAATTCTGAAATTCATATAATCATTACAACATCTCTAATCATTTCTCTTAAAACCCTATTCTTGAAATCATAAAATCTCTAATATATATATAAAATGATTTAAACATGAAAACTCTTGAAACTCTAAAAGCTTTGGTCTCATATGACTACAACAATCTGACTTTAGCATAACTTGACTAGGAAATCATGCCCAAGGGATCACCTCTTTGCAGGCATTCCAATTTAAGCCCACAGAATATGTATCTGGCAATTGTTATGAATCATATTGAATTCCATACTTCTTGAGTATCATAAAAATACTTATTTTCTCTAAAAACCCTATCATATACTTGTGCTCTACTGGAAATCATCATAATATTTCATAAATCTCTAAATATAATCATATTCATATTCTTGCTCTTTAATAAAAATTACTTTTAACAATAATGGTCCCATGAGTTTAGAAAACATATATTTCATGCTTTCATTTCTAATATCATATGGCCATGTCATAATTTACTGAAATTAACTCTAATGATCAACATAAGGATCATAGGATCTGAACCCACTCACCGTTGAAGCCGGAGTATGTGGGCCCCACCAACTGGAGAACTTGGAATGGCACCAACAACTGTCATAGAGCAATTATAACTCTAGATTAAACTCTAATAATCTCTAGGGGGCTCTATCCTTATTCTAACAAAATTGGGAAGGACCCCCACTTGATAACAATGAAAGAAATGATCGGTCCAAATCCAAGATTATGAAGAAATAAAGACATAATCTAACAGCATATACTCACCTTGAAGCTTGGAAATGATGAATTTGAGAGAGAAGAAAATTGATGAAGAAGAAGAGAACGTGGAACGCGTTTCTGAGCTTGAAACACGGCTTTTATAAACTTTCCGCCTGGGCGGTGAAATGACGCCTAGGCGGTCCCCTCTTTCCAGCTGGACGCTGCTCTCTGTTTACCGCTTGGGCGGTCATATGACCGCCTGGGCGGTCTCCAGGAGGCTTTCTCTCCGACGGCCTTTCCTGGCTGGGCGGTCCCATGACCTTGGGGCGTCTCCAGGAGGTTCACTTATTTACATTTCTTAATTATTTTACTTCCCATTAACTTTAAAACATAAATGTAAATAAGGAAATACCCCATTTGGATTCAAATAAAATATCTAAAAAATTAAAATCCCAACAACTCAGAATCCAAAATTTGGGTTTTAGTTAATTCAGAAATTTTAAAATTTTCTAAATTTGTGGGCTAAAAACGAAACACTTAAAGGTTTGATAAAATTCATCAAAAATCACTCTTCAACTATTTTCCCTCTAGGAACCATTCCGGGACTTTTAACTCTAAGAATATGGTTCTATCATATAGCCCTCCAATGAGAGGGATCCTCACTTAGCCATCAAAGAATCTGAGGTCTCGGAAACTTAAGGCTATAAACATCTCTCCTGATTATTGTACCTCGGTATCAGCCATGCATTTCATGATAAAGTATGTTGCATTCATGACATCCAAGATGCATACTAAAATGAAGTAGGCCTCGGTAAATGATACTTTAGAATTCTAAAATCCAACCTTATGCATGTTCACTTTTCTATAAAGAAACATGAGGTTCTTGAGGATGTAGATGATGACACTAGGATAGGAGGTTTTCCTTACTGAGATTCTTTATTGAGATTCTCACTCCCTCTATCTTTCTTTCTCTTCTTTCGTCACGTCTTCAGAGGTTGATAGCCACGTTCATGATCTTCATTGACACTCCAGGTATGGGAGGTGCACTACGACCCGACCACCGCTCTTACCACTTTGAGGGTCACTGTGCTATTCGCATTTTTGCTTACATGGGATGCCCTTTTGCCTACCCGTCTAGCTTCAGGTTTACCCCCACCTTACCCTATGGTGATGATCTGATCTTTGATCGCTCTCGACCCCGCAATGAGCAGACTCGACGTGCTCGCCCTCAGCTGGCAGGTCGGGACTATCAGTACATTCCCCATATAAGGCACTCAGAGACCGACCCATCAGAGGACTCCCCTAGTTACATCTACTCGGATGGTCTACACCATGGCACCCATGGACATGGGTAGGAGTAAGGACACGGTGACCCAACCTAGGCTAAGCCAACAATCGGAGATGTATTCGCACTGCAAAGGCCATGCTCCCCTATTCCTCCTACATACACTCGAGGAGCTTGCCCAGTTCATTGGCTATGTACCCCTCGCTAGAGGATCAGCTGGGCAGTAGACCATGATGGAAGACCCGTAGGAGTGTCGAGTTGTCACAAGGATCCCTTTTTGTTTGCATCTTTGATAGGGGTGACTTTTGGTTGAGCACTCGTAGGGTTAGGGAGGAAAGGAACTGGCATTTGATGTTTTGTGGTTCCATGTATTTCTTGCTTTCCTGTATTTTCTTTTCTTGTTTTACTTATGTAGTTGAAAGCTTAGCCACTCTCTATGGGTGTGACTCCGTTTATTTTATTTCCGATGTATTATGAACCATATTATGTTATGATGGATTGTGTGCTTTAAACGTGTATGTGCATGACTCATATCTCCCTTGTTTACTTTGATGGCAATTAACGTTCAATTTGTGATAGCATGCGCGGCTTATGTTTTATTTTATGTTTCAAAAAAATTTACCCATATTTTTCACTAAGTATTTTGATAAAATGAATTTAAAGAATGAAACAAAAGAGTAATAACTAATAATTAATCTCAACACGTCCTAGGCATGTTAGGTTAAATATTAGGGTGTTACAACAACAACTAAGATTCTTGATATGATGAGGTGATGAGGATTTGTTAATAGGAGTTAATTTGAGGTTACAAGGATAGTATGTTGGTTAAGCTTATGGTTATGGAGTTTTTGGGTGAAGTTTATGATTTCTAGCTAGGGTTCTTGTTGTTGCTAGAGGAAGAAGATGAAAGTGGTTGCAAAATGGGGTGCTTGGCCCAAAATTTAGGCAGAGAAATGTTAAGGTGTTGGTCTTTTTGGTTTATGATAATATGTATAGAAATTTCAATTATAAAATTGCTTTTCTTAAGGATTATTGTATGCAATTCTTGTGAGCAACCTATTGGTCCTTAGAAAGTGGCAATGGCATGGCTTCTTCTAAGCCACACACTTGTCTAGTCAAGTGTCCAATTTGTACTGAACTCTACGGATAAGAAACTGCACATCGATATTTTACCAAACGGGTAAAATGTCGTCCGAGAAAAAGATATTATTCAAAATTAAATTCTGGGTCTTTCTAGCCTTTTCTAACTTTAATCCTATATTTTCTCAATTTTAAGCATATCCGGGTCCCAATTATAGGGTTTTGGTGGTCTCGATGGGCCCATGGGTCCTACACGGTCACTATTCATATTTTTTTTTTCATTATCATCAAACCATTCTTATCTTGATTAACCCTATCAGAACCGTGAAATTCTGATTAATAAAATCTAAATAAAATTTTTTAAATAAATTTCAAGATGTTACATTTTATGGTTGTTATGCTAGACGTTGGTGTCATCCCGTCCAGAGCCCAGTTGGTATTGGCACCATTTGTTGCTCCTCTCCAAGTGAGTGGATTCGAATCCTATGACCCTTATATTGATCATTAGAGTTATTTTCTTTAAAGTTAGCATAAATGCATGCTTTAGAGACTATTTCAGAGAAATTAGAGATTGTTGTTGATTTTATCAAGGTTATGAAATAATGATTTTACAAGAGTATGAAGTTTATGTTTTTATGCAAACTCATGAGACCATTATTGCTAAAATGAGTTTTTTTATAAAGAGCTAAGAGCATGATTATGATTTTACATATATCCAGATATTTTATGATTTCAAGAGTAGAGTAATTATATGATAGAGTTTTAAACCTAGAAATGAGCCCAAAATAGAGTTTTAGAGGAATAATTAATTTTTATGATTTAGAGACTAGACGGTAGCTATAGAGAGATAGATAGTGAGTTAATGGCCTAAACCGATCCTTAATCTTAATACCAATTTGTCCTTAGGGACAATCTCAGAGTAGAGATGGAACCTAGTTAGGTGTCCAATTTAGGTTCTTAAGGAACCACAAAGATTAGAGAATTTGTTATGCCATGGTTGACATGCATAACCAATTATTTATGTTTCACTATTAGAGTACTATTGTTTATATTTTTAGAGATTATTGATTTCAGGGCTATTATGTATGAACACATTAAAATGATTTTAGAGATGTTGCATTGATCAAGTTTTTATTGTAAGTAGAAAGGTGCACGAGAAGAGGGGTTGAATCATGCTTTGTCTTTCTTTCCTTTTCTTTTCTAAAAAAGTTTAAATAAAAACTGTCAAGTATAGAACTTAAAGTGCAGCGAAAACAATATGAGTTACGTAGAAAATAACTTTCTAAATTGAGATATTCAATAAAAGTGCATAAAAGAAAGATTTTTAGAAAAACAGAATAATAGTCACAAGGCAGTAAAAGAAAAAGAGATAATGGAGAAGAAGATATTGCACAGGAGTTTTTAAATTGGTTTGGTCAAACCTGCCTACATCCAGTTCTTAATAACTGTTGAGTTCCACTAAAACCTTTCTCAACCTGAGAAAGTTGGATAGTCTTTGCAGTAACCTTCGCAAGCTCTTACCTGTGACCAGCAAGTACACACTATTATTACAACCCGAGTAGTCTTTGATCAGCCTCTTCAAGCTAAACCGATGACCAGGAAGTACACTTTGCTGTCACATACAAGTAGTCTTTAACCGGTCTCCAAGTTAAATCGGTGACTAATAGATCACACTACTGTCACATTACAAGTACCCTTTAACCAGCCTCTCCAAGATAACTCACAATGATCACTAATGGATCGGGTTACAAAGGTTTGTGTTTGGGTTTATTACTCAACATAAACTAACACTTAAGTTTTTGTAAGATATACGTGTCAGACTTGAAAAACTTGAATGACTTCTTTCTAAGATTCTTCCTAGGAAGAACATATGATCTACTAAGAACGTGGAAAGAATATTTTTACAGACAAGAAACTAATTACAAGAAGTAATGTGTTTCAACACTTCTTTTCTGTCAAGATCTTATCATTGTAAGCACAATATCTCTTATTTATAGATGGTTTGCATTTATGATGATTCCGTGATGTTTTGTCCAAGTGACATGTGTTGATCATCTGCTTGTGTCTTGGAAATACAATCTAGAGGAGTAGCTAGTTGTCTATTAGAGCTGTTGTAGAAGCCATTATGAAATAGAAATTTCTGAGGTCACCTTCAGGAACTACTTTTTACTTTCTAACGAGGTTTCTAAATGTAGTTAGAAAAGTACACGAGAAAGGGTTGAATCGTGCTCTACTTCTCTTTTTCTCTTGCTTCTAAAACTTAAATAAGATACTATCAAGTGTTGAGCTTGAAATACGCGGAAATATAGCTAGGTATGTCAGAAAATGACATTGTGAACTATGATGTTAGTAATATAATAGTAATAAAAGAGCAAATAAGATAGACTTGAAGTATATATTAAATAATAATCTCAGTGAATGTAAGATAGATAAGGAAGAAGAGAATCATACACAGATATTTTTATACTAGTTTAGCCAACCTGCCAACATCCAATTCTCAACCTCCATTGAGTTTCACTAAACCTTTCTTAATCCGAAGAAAAACAGGATAGTCTTCCAGATAGCCTTCCTAAGCTCCCCTCCTGTCAAAAACTAAGTAGTTATTCATCAGCCTCTCCAAGCTAAACCGAGTAGTCTTTAACAAGCCTCTCCAAGCTAACTTGAACAATCTTATACTAGCCTCGCCAAGCTAAATCATGACCAACAAGAACCCCTTATTGTCATGTTGCAAGTATTTTTACCTTAGCCTCTCCAAGCTATCTCACACCGATCACTACTAGATCAAGCTTACAAGAGGTTTGTATTTGGGTTTGCCACTCAAACTAACCTATACTCAAGTTTCCTGAAGATATACAACAAATGGATCTAGGAAAACTTGAATGACTTCTTTTTAATAATTCTTCCTAGGAAGAACGTAACATCTATTAAGGATGTAGAAAGAAGATTTTACAAGCAAGGAAACTTATTACAAGATATAATGAACTTCACAGAAAAAGATCAGAAAATTTTACCATTGCACGTAGTGACTGTTGTAACGTTCGTCCTTTATTTGGAGGCTCAACATCTCTATTTATAAATGATATGCCTTTGTGACCATTGCACTTGATAAGTTCTCCAAGTGACACGTGTTGATCATCTGTTTGTTTCTTGAAAAGCAGCCTAGAAGTGTAGCTTGTTTTTTGTCATATTGTTGCAAAAGTCGTTGTGAGATAGAGGTTTCTAGACTACCTTCATAAACTACTTTTACTTTCTAAACGTGGTTTCTGAACACTTCCTTTTAGAAGCTGGAGTGGTTGACCAAGTTGCAGGATAGATGACATGCCGGTTTGTAACTGGATATGATTTCAAATTTGAATTTCAAATTTTCCCTCCTTTTTCAATAGAGTATAGCGTCTTACTATGAAGTGCACTTTCTGGGGCGGTATTAGTTCCTTGATATGTCATTGGTCTTCCTGGTCTTCAATCCGAGCTTGTTGATGATACACTGATTACGATCATGATGATTGAAGATAGTAGAACACGTTGGCTTCGAGGATGGATGAATATCTTCAATTTAAGTGTACTTTCTGAAGTCTAGTGCTTCTTTGAAGACCCGTGCCTTAGTTTCTTGTACTTATTGATTTTCTTCAACCTATTAGGCATTTGTACACTCATTTCATGATATAATTATCACTTTCATTTTAGTTTCCATCTTTTTAACGAGATAAATCATGTTTGCACATGTAAAGTAAATTACCTTCGCTATAGAAGCGTTATACTAACGTATAACCCGTTTACTACTTCAAGAAAATCAAGGTAGACACTAGTTATTTTTCAAAATATTTTCCTTAAATTAGTTCTGTTGTCATTCAAAACATACTGCATTAACGCTTTCTGAAGGCTTCTGAAGCTTACAATCTCCCCTTTTTATGATGACAAACCAATTTGAAGAAAATCTTTTGAAGAGATGTTGAAAGAAATATAACATGATATATCAAGATAATTACTATTCTTTCAAAAACATCATCACAAGTGCTTTCAGGAAAACCTTTTCTTAGGGCATGATATGGATATAGTAAAAAATGTTTTAGCCTTAAGTCACTTAAATTAGAGCTGTTTTGATTTTTCAAGGTTTTGAAGTTACTTATATTACATTCTAGAAGTATCAAAGTACTATTAAAAGGAATATGATTGTTTAAGCTTTTTAATACAAAGAGCTGATTTTTTGTCAATAGAGATCTTTTCTGAAAATACACGAGCATGAATAAAAACAAGTAATACTTGTGATATTTTTTCTTGATGAGATTTATTATACAACACAATTTATCCAAGCATATTTTCGAAACACAATGCGATTTTGTGCATGAAAAACATATGTAACATATAGGCTTTGCACATATGAGAGATTTCTAAGGCTCAGAGACTGATCTCAATTGTATCAGAGCATGTAAGGACAAGTTTCAGAAAATCAAGAGAAACTAATCATAACTGTATTTTGATCAAGTCACACATAGCTCATGAAACCATTGCATATGTGTATCAGAGTATATATGTTTCATGAAAACGTTTTAAGCAAGAAAACAAGACATACATATCGAAGCACAATGGATAAGCGTATTAGAGCAAAAAGGATGCTTGTGCTTAATCTATACGTATTGGAGCTAATCAAAGCTACACAGATGAGCTAAGTATCATAGCGTGCTAACAAATAAACAAATCAGAGCAAACGCTAAGAGATAAGAAGCATACATCTCAAGCATGATTTAAGATTACCTAAGTATGATAAACAGACATTGGTATGTACCAAGGCTCAAAACGATATGTATCAAAGCTAAAGGAAACCATAAAACATGATATCTTGAACAAATATGATGAAATTGATATATATCATGCACATAAGGAAGTTGTTCAAGAGCAAAAAGAAATATTTGTTAGAGCAAAAAAAACTGATAGCTTTAAAACAAAAAAATGCATGCTAAAAAAAATCTTTGCCCCTTAGCATAGGCTCCCCTGAGTTCCACAACACGGATGTTCTTCATCTCTTTTCTTTTCTTCTTTTCTTTTCTTTTCCACCATTTGACATCAGCAAAAAAGAGATATCCTGGAAACCAGGAACACCATCATTAGCCCCAAGGCTCATTATCTGAGAATTTCCTGAGTGTTCTAAAGGACTTGAAGCAGGATATCCTCATGACTCTGGAGTTGGACACCACACCTGATAATGGCAACTTCAACGCGATCCAACCTAAAGGCCATATCCCTTTGATTTTGCATAAGCGTTGGATGTATGGAGAACTGGTTGAAGGCTCTGATGAGGGTTGTGAGGAGATGGATTGGTGCAAAAGTGTATGGAGGCTCTTCACGACCCGACTTGGGAACGTGGGCACGTGAGGAATCTCATCCCCACATAAGCCTTCTAGGTGATGTGTTTATCTAAATGCATAACTTATCATAATATAATATTTAAAAAATGATTTTCTTCTAAATTAACAATAATTTCTCTATTTAAAACATAATATTTAATTGCATAAAACTGGAATTATTTATTATTCAAGGTTTGAAAATCTCTTTCTAATCTTCTAAATTATAAGATCATAAACTAATTCATCGCATGATATTAATCTTAATTCTAAAAACCTACTTAACCCTTGCAAACTGATTTATACTACTTGGCTGATCAAATACATAATCTAATCGAAAATAGAAATTTGAAATCCAAACTTAAATCTTGAAAAACATATAAGGAATTTCATAAACTTTGAAATTAACTACAGTATCTCAAAATACATGTGTGGCTCGAATCCTTCCTGAAACTACTGGAGCCCTCTAAGACTAGCATAACCTAATCTAAGCCTTACAACAATGTAAAGCTCACCAAGGGATCGCTACAGCTCCTAAATAAAGACAGGATACACCCAACTATAAGAGGAAGGGAGAGGGGTGAATCAAGAGAAGAGTAAGCTCTCACCCATCACCCACATGGGACAACCAAGGAACATATATACATAATGCAATATACATGCAACAACATAAATCATTTGATATTTATATACATAGCTAGCTAGGAAAACACTTTTTCATTCCATAGGTTCATAAATAAGCATTTATAAACTCATAATCAAACATGAAATCATTTTAACTGAGGTGCGGCAGAGCATCGGGAAATAGTATGCTAAGCTGAATAAATACATATATAATAATAAAAGTTGTAAAGTGGTGATCAGTCCTCGGACAAGAGCACCTCTGAAATCACAATAGTCCTTGTCGGACAAGCTGTGGGCACCTAACTAGGTCCCATTTCTGAACTTCTAGGGGTGAAATTGTCCTCTAACGGACAACTTGGTACCAAAGTTAACGATCTCTGACGCCATTAACTAACTGCTTTCCTATCTCTACCGGCTAAACTAGTTTGACAAAAACCATAACTGAAAGGTGGGTACTTTGTCCTTGGTGAAGTAGAGCCACTAAATTCTTAGTACACTAGAGTTCTGGATTCATATAACTCCAATAATCTGACTTTAGCATAATTGTAGCTGTGGTAATCATGCCCAAAGGATCACTCGCTTGTAGGCATTTCGATTTTAAGCCCATAGAATATGTATCTCAGTTGCTACGAATCATACTGAATTTCGTACCTCTAGGTACCATAAAACTGAAGTTCTAAATTCAAATCTTAAGCTAACATACTTGATAAATCTATTATCATAATTTTAAACACTTGGGTTCATACTCTTACTTCATATTTCTCTAATATATATAAATATCTTAATTGAATATTCAAAAACATAGCTTGAAATCTAAATCTTGAATATATAATTGTGTCATAAATCCATAAGAACATATGTTTCAAATTGGCATCTTGCTAAATCATACATTTTACAACAAATCTCTTCATGAGCATATAAAACATTTTCATAACACACAACATAGCAATCATGGTCCCGTGGTTTTGTAAAGCTCATTCTGTCATGCTATCATCATAAATCATAATTTTTCTAGCTTGACATAATCATGTAAAATCATATCCTATACTTTTCGCATCTCAATTTTCATGCTTAACAAACATCATGCATCAAACATAATCATAATGGCAAAATAAGGCCACGAGCTTGAACCCACTCACTTGGAGGGGAGAACAATAAATAGCAATACCAAGGGAGCTCCATGGAGCGAGGATGACACCAACACCACAACTTTAGATTCATCTCTAACACCCCCTAGATAACTCTAACAACATTGGGGAGTACCTGCACTTGACAACAATGGAGGCTAACAACAATCCCAACCAAAGAACATGGAAATAGAGAGGAAAAGAATGACAAAACCCATAAAATCTTACCTTGATCTCTTAGGAGGAGAAGGAATGGAGTGGGATTGAGAGGAGGGAGAGAAGGAGGGTTTGGAAGGGAAGGTTTCTGTTTAGGGAAGAAAATCCCGAGCATAAAGTTGTTTTAAAGGGTTGGGGGCTCATTTATAAAAAATGTGCTGTTTTACACCGTGCTTACATTAGACACGTTGCTAGTGAGTAAATCTCGCTAAGCAAACTTGTAGGAGCAACATCTTGAGCCAACATATCTCGCTAACATAACTCACTTGGAGCGAGGCTATTCTGCAAAAATACAGCAACAGCACCCAACTAGATGTCCTGGCATTTGGGTTGCCTCAACACTCAGTTATTTATATTTTTTAATTTTAAGTTAATGCCCATTAACTTTAAGATATAAATACAAATAAGGAAATACCCCCCATTTGGATTCAAATAAAATATCAAAAAAATCAAAATCCTAATAATAAAAATTTAAATTTTGGGTTTTAGTTCAATTGAGAAATCCTCAGGTTTTCTAAACTTGTGGTCCAAAAATGAAACGTTTAAAGGTTTCATAAAAATTATTAAAATTATTCTTTAAATTGATTTCCTCTTGCGAACAATTACCAGGACTTTTGATCCCAAGAATGTGACTCTAACATATAGCCTTCCAAGGAGGCATAAGATCTAGACTTAGCAAAATTCAGGACCCGCGGTGGGTCCCAAAGAACCCTGAGGCTGAATGGAACTTGTCTCCTGACATGTGTATTCTGGGTATTACAAGCTCTTGGAGATGGCTTAGGTATGTCTAGGGTACAGTCTCCCTTGATTTTGGCGATTTAGCCATAGTTTCAGCATGTGCAGCATTAGTATGTAGAGAGCATGGAACATGAACAGGAGAGGTAAGGGACAGATACAGGCTTAGAGGAAGGGCGGAGCATCTTTAACATGAGAAGCATTGGTTTCTGAGGGTCTATCTTTTTCCTCTTCCATAGGAGTGATACGATGGAAGGAGGAGGTTGAGGCCTCATCAAAATGATAGCTAATTCTGTTCAAGTGCTTCTTCAACTGATCTTCGATGATAGGCTCCATTAATGATTCTTCAACAATGGGCTCTGGCCTGATCATTACACTCAACCTAGCCATCTCACTTCTGAACTAGTTTTCCTCTTCTTCAGATGAGGATGCTTCTACTTGCTCTTCTTCTTCTATATCTTCCACCACTTCTTCAAAGTTAGTGAAGATGACCGTGTAACCAGCTTGATATCGTGTGACTTCTTTCAAAAGCATAAAGAACCTTATCTCATGTTTAGGTACATTCTTGAGCTTGGACTCAATATCTCTTTTTTTTATGATTCCAATAGATTCACTCAATATCTTTTCTAATTTTTCTAGTGGCCCCTTATCTAAAAAGGGGTAACATTTATAATTTCTAAAGAAAGAGGTGGCACTAGAGGTTCTTGTTGTTGTCTTCTCTCCTGCCTCATCTTTGTTCTCCTTTCTCTGGATCGAGGAAGTAGATTAGATTCTTCTTCCTCTAAGTTCTCAGTCTCACTCTCCAGGACAATTTAGCTTGCTTTTTCCTTTAGCAATCTCTTCTTAAGACTCGGCCTTTTGTGAGGACTTTTTTGCTCTATCTCCCCTTGTCCTAGGGCTCTCCTTTTAGCTTAAACTCTGATAGTGGACTTTTTCTTTGAAGTTCTAAAAGAGGAGGATGAGAATACAATACCTTCCATGTATTCATACCATTCCTCGGTAGGTGAAAAATACATATGTTGGATGAGGCTTGTTAGCAACATCCAATACGAAACACTAAAAGTCCTCCATTTTTTCTTTTTGTAGTAGCACTGATCATATAGTCCAAAAAGAGTCTTAGCAAATTCACCTTTCCTTTTGCCAATAAACAATACAAGAGCTTATCCATGCCAATTAGTGCATCTGTGCTTCCTATGTTGGGTAGAATGGAGAATTGTACCACCATATATACTTTTCTTGCCCTAGCACTTAGCATGGAAGTAATGATTTCATGTGGTTTATGAAGAATGGAATCAGGAAGGTACCTTGACACGTCTCCTTCATTGATTCCTATAGAATGAGCCCAATTGGGCGAGGAGCTATAGACGATTCCAACATTTGATGCCTTAATGATCTTGAAGAGCCCTGAGCTGTGGTTTTGATCACACAATCTCTTATCATAGTCTTTAGGGACGAGGCTGGGTTCTTTCGAATGAGAGTAGAAAGCGGTAATCGGCCATAGGAAGACTCGATCATTGATCTCCAGATATTCTTTCCATTTTTAAAAGAAAAGACTTCATTAAGAATGGATATTTCTTCACGAAGATCCTTTCTTGCGACTTTCAGGTGCCATTTTCCTCAAGGAGAAGTTTTTTGTATAGTGATCCTGCATCTCTAGATCATCGTACATATGAAAAGAAGCTCTTTTATAGACCAATTTGTCAAGTTCTCTGCCTTCAACCATTGATTGATTTTGTTAGAAGAGAAAGGTTGAAGCTTGAAAGGATATGAAGGATGAAGGTTTGAAAGTGAGAGAATACGAAATGATTTAAAAGATGTAGAGGATAAGATGAAGGCAAAGGTTTGCGTGTGAGGCATGAGGAGTTATTTAAGTGATGGGACGTGATTGACTGAACATGAAATGATGTAGGAAAGAGAAAATTCATAGAAGAGGAATTTCCGCCTTTCCCATTCTTTTCAGAAAGAGTGGTTTCTGACACTTGAGATTACTTTCTGAAGATGTTACTTTCTGAGCTTCACTTTCCACTTTTTGACCTTCGGAGTATCACCATGTTCTTACAATTAACTCATCTTCATATTCTGAACTTCACGAAACCATACATATCCCATTTTCTAATCATCAACTCTTCTTCTGATCAACCCATCTTCTTTCTAAGCTTGCAAACTGAAATTTTGATCTTCACTCTGATTCTATGGTCTTGCAAACTGATATCTTCATTAAGGCTTCAGTTCAAAGCAGTGTACGGAAGTACCTCGAGATGTTTGTGCATGAATGCTTATGCAGATTTAAAAACTTTTAAGTTCAAAAGCTCTTTCAAAACACATAAGTGGTCTTTAACTAATGGTTTTGTGAAAATATTAGACACTTGGTCCTCATATTCATAAACATTAACTTAACATCTCCTTTTGAACATGATCCTGAATGAAATGATGTTTAACATCGATGTGCTTAGATCTAGACCTGGATAGGATTCTTAGCAAGATTAATAGCACTAGTATTTTCACATAAGAGGGATTTTGAAATACCTCAGGTGATAATCTTCTAGCTTGGTTCCTTATCGACAGCATTAGGTGCAACAGTTTGCAATGGCTATATATTTAGCTTTAGCAGTAGAGTGTGCAATGGTATTTTTTTTTTTTTTTTTTTGCACAACCAAGTGATCAAGCTTTTTCTGAAGAAGCGCAGCAACCACTAGTGATCTTTCTCTCAACTCTATCTCCAATGAAGTCAGCATCACAGGACCCTATAATTTCACAAGATGTACCTTTCTCGTATCACAAGCCAATATTAGCAGGTCCTGATAAATATCTGAAAATTCTCTTAACAACATTTAAGTGTGATTGCTTTAGGTTAGATTGAAATCTAGCACAAATTCCCACACTTAATTAAATGTCTGGTCTATAGCTGGAAGATACAGAAGTGAACCAATCATTCATCTATAATTACTTTTTGATACATTTTCACCATTCTCCTCAACATCAATGATTTGAGAAGGATGCATGTGGGTACTCATGGGTTTGGCTTGATCTATATTAAACTTCTTCAAAAGCTCTTTTGTATATTTTTCTTGATGGATCAAGGTTCCTTTTTTTTGTTGTTTTATTTGTAAACTGAGGAAAAACTTGAGTTCACCCATCATGCTCATCCCAAACTCACTCTGCATTAATTTAGAAAACTTTCCATAAAGAGAATGATCAGAAGCTCCAAATATAATGTCATCTCCAAGTTGATCCAAGAACTATAGGGCTTACACAAAAGGAATCGGATTACAGGAGTTTAGTAGTTTATGCTTTTATTATGTTGTACTTAGTTGTATGTATATGTTTGTAAATGTAACAGAGCATAGATATGTATTTGATGTTGTATTAAATAAATACATTGTTTCTTTGATATATATTTTGATAGACTCGCGAATTAGTTACTACACGTTCGACCAATTCTTGTTATAGATATTTTAGAAAGGTCCACAAATTTATAAGTAACAACTCTCGAGTCTGATATCATGACTTAAAGATGAGATTGTACTTAGGAAGATGTTACATTCTTGGCTGAAAAAGGTCGGAAAGTTTTGCAGAGCACTTCAACTAGCGCCCCATTTACCAACATCATCAACTTGAACATGGTGATGAAGTTTCGGGTCCTCAATTCCATCGTAAGATGGGAGTGTCAAAGGGAGCTTGAGGTTGGTCGGAGGTCGATGGCCATTATCTTGACTGAGAATGGCTCGTAGTACCTAGACGTTGGGTGTCCGTTATAGGTCATGGCCCAAGAGTAAAAGGCTTTGCCATCATCTTCACAGCTTAAGAACTCCATGTGTTCATGCTTGTCCTCGAGGCGAGGTTTCTAGGTTTTGCCCTTGAGATCATAGATGTCATAAACCAGTTTTGGCAACAGGATCCGCCAGTTTATGGTAGCGAGGAGCTCATCTAAAGAAGGCCTAGATTGGTCCTCGTTATGGTTTTGTTCGGAATGAGTGTGGTTGTTGGCAGCATCAGCCTTGTTTCTTTTTTCTTATAGGGATGCTTATTGTTGGGCCCCATGATGGGCGCCATATTCTTACCTAGAAGTGGAGGTAAGGCCACAAGTTCCTCCAATTGTCTATGCGAATGGGGGTGGCTTTGCCTATAAAGATACTCCGACACTTAAGTCAGTCAATAAATGAGGTATAGAGGTTTTGAGAGTGTAATAAGGATTAGAGTGTGTTACCTTCTGGGCGTTGAGCACATTTTATAGAGTGAGGTGACTCCATGATAAATCATGAGATTATCTTCCCTAATAGGGGATATATTCCTAGGATTTAGTAAATATTGGATATATTCCTTATTTAGTAGGAGATATGATTCGATATAAGAGATATGATAATATAATAAGAAATCTTCTGAGATAATAGAAGATCTCATACTATCTGGTAGACAATCTAGGAGATATCCTTAGCTAAATTGATGGAAAATCTCTAGGGGGCCACTATGCCACATGGGCTATCTGTGGGACCCCTTGGCTGAATTCTCTATGTTGGATTTATATAATCGTATGGGACGAATTGCGCAGTGAAATTTTAAATTTTTCAAAAATCCATCGGATCCATGTGAATCGATCAATTTGAAGATACGGATCAAATTATGCACCTTAGAGCATGCTTTATG
Organism: Dalbergia oliveri; assembly: GCA_030441495.1. Lineage (NCBI taxonomy): Eukaryota > Viridiplantae > Streptophyta > Magnoliopsida > Fabales > Fabaceae > Dalbergia > Dalbergia oliveri. The sequence goes on from JAMLFY010000017.1 coordinate 1,255,123, forward strand.
TAACATCCTTTACGCTTTATGGATCGCGATCCCCACAAACCAACATGGGTCTTTTCAGTGCTTTATCCTCACTCACAAAGATTCTTTGTTTTCGGTAGCCCATCACGAAAGAACTCCACGGTTAGCGTGCTTGACTTAGGGTAATTTTGGGATAGGTGACCTCCTGGAAGTTTTCCCAGGAAGCATGTGAGTGAGGACAAAGTGCACTGAAAAGACCTATGTTGGTTTGTACAGTGTCAATCCATAAAGCAGGAGGAGATGTTACATTATGGTATCAGAGTAATTCATCCTTGTAGGACCTTGGGGAATGGACGGCTATGCTTCCTTAGTAAATGTCATGCATTATAATTTTATATATGTGTATGACTGTTTGAATGTTGTGAATTGCTGCCACACTTAGCTTAGTATTGAGCCTGATCAACTCAATAATTCTTGTTTGGTGTGACAGGAATCGATGACTTCAAATCGGCAAACTAGGAGCGAGAGGAATAACGCCGAAATGATGGACACCTTTCATGAGATGGTAGCAGCTATGAGAGAACAAGTTGTAGTAGCCAACCGAATGATGGAAAGGTTGGATCGACATGCCGAAGGAAATCCAGGGGGCAATCCTGAGGAGTAAAAGTGGATAGGGAATACCAAAAGTTCGGAGAGTTTAGGAAAGCAAACCCCCCATCATTTCGAGGAGCCTTCAATCCAAGTAAAGCAAAAGAATGGATTAAGGCCATGGAGAAGATTTTCTAGTTCTTCCTTGCATGAGATAGAAAGTGGCTTTTGCTACCTATATGCTAAAAGCATATGCCAAATTTTGGTGGGTAGGCACCAAGGAGTTATTTGAAGCATCCCAACTGAAGTTACTTGGGATATCTTCAAAGAAGCTTTCTACCACAAATATTTCGCTGTTTCGGTGAGAAATACAAAGGAGCTAGAATTAATGGCGCTTAGGCAAGGGTCTATGAGCATAGCAAGAGTACGGCCAAGTTTGAGTAGCTTTGCAAGTTTTCCACTATCTACCAGCACAATCCTAATGAAGCTTGGAAATGCATGAAGTATGAAGGAGGGTTACGGAAGATATTGAAGTTGCAGGAGGTCTCTTAGAAATTCAGGATTATGCAACCCTAGTGAACAAGTGCCGACGTGCAAAGGATTCCAACAAGAAGCTAGCAATTGCCAAATCTACTAAGGACACTTCTAACAAAAGGTTGGCACTTGAAGACCAAAGTTTTGAGGAAGCTTCACCCCAAAAGAAGCAGCTCCAAGCCATCCCATATGAAGACAAATAGCTACCAAAGTCAACCATGCAACAAGATTGCCCAAGATGTGGAAAGAATCATGGGAGTAGACCTTGTTTGGCGGGGCAATATGTATGTTACCGTTGTGGGAAACTGATGCATAAGATCTGGAGTGTCCAGAAAGATATCCAAAACCTTACCTTGCTACTTCACCCTCACCGAGTTAAGGAGGAGTTTGGGTTGATTTAGGGAGCTTTGGGGAGCAAGAAGGCAATCTTAAAGCACCTTGGGGCCAAGGAGTCATTAACTCACTAAAAGTAGGGTTTTCTTGCCTTTTCTTTTTCAAATTTGTTCTGATCTGTTTTGGTTGAGCTAGATCCGAAATTTTTAGTTATGTTGGATGATATTATGTTGATATTGATGTATTCATTTTGGTGGTGGATTTGGATGGTGTTAGAGTATGATTTTTGTTAAAGGAAATCTTGATTAGGTTGCTGGATTTTTGGCTTTCCTGAAGCAGGAGTTATGCACGAATGTTCTGGTATAGTTGTGGGTAGTTTCATGAGTTACAAAAATTATATGTTAGAGTTAACATCTTAAAATAACTACATGAATTTTCTTGGGTGTTGATCTTAAGGTTTACTGCCTCAAAAAATCAGAAACCGAAATGAGACTGATGTTGTCTTGATTGTTGAAACTGAGGCAATAATATTGTCCAATTTTATTACCATAGCAAATGATTGAACTAGACCTTGAAATTTTTACACGAAGTTAATATCATATTGAAGTATCACTGTGAATTTTATTGTGCATTTATTCAATTATTTGCTAGGGTTAAAAATTATGAGAACTCTGGTTTGAACTATGAATTGGTGTTCCATGACCACTAAATTTGTACAATTTACTGAAGGAGTTAGAGGGCTCCGTTTGTGTTGAAATTTTTATGGGACCTTGTGACACATTGAAGTGTCTTGGGTAATTTTTATAGCCTCTGAATTGATTATTTGATAGGCAACTTAATTTGTGCTACGACGGTGTGAAATCTGCCTAATTGCTGGAAAAGAACCAAAGACTCGAATTGATAATGTAATGGCATTTTGGTTCTAGTATGACATGAACGTTTGATTTTTAATGTTTGGCCACATGACTTTTGACACATAAATGGATGCTAGAGGAAATAAAGAGTGGTTCATGAGACATGATTGAAATTACATTGTGAATGAAATACCTACATGTGGCTTATGCATGCATTTGGGGAAAAGAGAACAGGACTTGATGCAATTATATGAGAAAAGAGAATATATAAATTTCAATCGTGCATGTTCTGACATATGGACAAAATAGAAACAAGACTTAGATTGAATTAAGGGAAGGAGAAAAGATAAACTTTCCCAAATTTATTTTGAGTCGGTAGATGTATCAGCTAGGAATAGATCTGTGTGTGATTCGAAAATGGAAAAAAATGAAGTTCGATGATTACGTATAGGAATGAGCTCATTCCTAATAAACAGTCTATTTCCCTTACGTGGTGTGATCCACTATAAATACCATTTGGCATAACTATCTATTTGTGGAATTGTCCACAGCAAATACCCGTTGGGTATAAATTAAATCTTTCCTATGTCAATAAAAAGAGAAAAATGCACCGATTTGATTTTTGTAGCCATAAGTGAATACATGTCACTTGGGAATAATTTCACTATGGGTATCATATGCATACTCATGTTAGTCTGAATTGTCTGCCTTTAGTAATTTAGTAATTGTTGGAACATTATGAGGTATATGCTTTAAGTGATGGAATGCTAAAAGAAACCCACTTCGGAAGAATGGTTTTTGAACGTTAAAATGAATCTTTGATATATGTTGCATGCTCACATTTTCTTAATAAACCGAAGTGGCTTGGGCAATGACGATGACATTATGATGGTGTAACTGGAGTTGCCCCTGAGAATTGTGTAATTCTCACTCCTTCGTGTTTGTGTTTCCGTGTCGCCTCCAGGTTTATCCAGAGAACTACAAGGCTGCTACACTAAAGGAATCGGATTAAGGAGTTTAGTAGTTAGTGTTTTTATTGTGTTGTACTTAGTGGTGTGTATATGTTTGTAAACGAAGTAGAGAACATGTATATATTCAAGCTCATAGAAGAGCTTCCTTTTGTACCTACTTATGAAATAAATAAATGTTTTGTTTATTTGTTGTGTATATTTAATAGAATCACAAATTAGTTACTACTCGACTTGATCAATCTTGCTATAGATAACTAAGAAAGGTCTGCTAATTTAAGTAACAACTCCTAAGCATAATGTCATGACTTAAGGATGACATTGTACTTGGGAGAATCTTACATCTTATAGATCTATATCTTGGCGTTTAGACTATAGGTGTTGCACAATGAACAACCGCCCTTTATCAGGATCCATACATGAATGGTCACGAACGATTGTCGAGTGCTAACAATGCAATTCCAAATCACGGTTGTAGGGTTTCCTTCAATTTGTTTTTGACTTCTAAAGTTGTGTCACACATGAAAAACCGAGATCATTATCTCTTCTATTTAGAGAGGGATATGCGATCCTAACTAATTAGGAAAAGGATGTTCAGTTTTTAAAATAAAATTTTAGAATTTGAAAATAAATCTTTTCAAATCTAATTTGATAATATCCAATATATTCATCATCATATTTCAATTTTATATTATCTTATAATATAAAACAAAATCAAATTTAATATAGAGATAATATATCTCATATATATCCATATATTTAAAATTCAAATTCTTAAATAACCCCAATCCATTCACTTTATTCTTAGTGTGCAACTCAATAAATTTACATTACGTTGGTAATAGGCCCAATACTATTACGCCCCATTACGCTGACAATTCATAAGTGGTCTTTAGCAAGACATTATGTTTGACCCAAGTAATAACAAATTAAAAGTCCATATTAACTTAACCAATAGAATATGTCATAATCATTTTGTCATACGATATCTAACTTGAACATAAGGCATAGACAATGTCATTCTTATATTGTTCAAATATAATTTCTAGATCTCCAAGTAGACTAATAAATCAAATGACACTAATGACTTCTTCAGTTCATTTGAGCACGGCCATGCATTTCTCAATCTCATTTATCAAGGTGCCCAGGATATATTTCTCTAAAAAAGAGGGACAAATCACATTTAAGTCACTATCCTTTCCATGAATTGTATTATATTCAACCACAATCTTTATAATTATCCGGTTAAAGATAACGTTTATTATGTCACATAATGTTCTTTATGTAACTGTGTAAATTCAGGTATGAGGATTTTTTACATAACTATTATGAGAATCATTTATGACATTAATCTATGTAGTGATTTCATAACGAGTCTATCCAGGATCTTGTTCTCTAACAAATACACATAAGCTTAATTTTATAATATACACATGATTATCAATTAAGTTTATACTAGCCTCATTCATAATATTTATAATCAACTAGGGATATATTTATTGTTATATGTAACATGCAAATATAATAATAAAAATGAATAAAACATTTTCTCATCAATGAAAATATAACTAATTGTAATACCCTAGATTTTCAAAAAAATAAATAAAAGGTCAAAAAAAAATTTCGAACCAAGAAGGGTGCTAGTTACTCTTTTCTGTCATTTTGGTCTGAAATTTGTGAGTCTTGGACCCTACATGCCCTTGGAGGGCTATATATTAGAGCTATTTCTTGGGACCAAAAGTCCAGGTAATTATTCCCTAGAGAAAAATGAGTTGAAGAAAGATTTTTAACGAATTTTATGAAACCCTCAAGTACTTCATTTTTAGCTTGCAAGTTTACAAAATAGTAAGATTTTCCGAATCTAACTAAAACCCAAAAATGAGATTTTGATTTGTTAGGATTTTGATTTTTCTAATATTTTATTTGAATCCAAATGGGGTATTTCCCTATTTACATTTATGTTTTAAAGTTAATGGTTAAAATTAAGAAATGTAAATACGTGAGTAGTGAGGTAGTACTCCAATACATATCAGGATTAGAGTATCTGGAGCTTCTAGAGTTCTGCTTCCATGACAGAGATATCATTTTCACTTCCCAGAGATCTAGTAGGGTGGTTTTTGGCTTTTCTACCCTCCAAGTGAGTGGGTTCACATCTGTGACTTCTATGTTATGCATTAGAGTTATTTTCATGAAAACTATGATTTACTGCTTGATTTAGAGAACTATTGTATGAGGATTTGAAGTTTACCTGCTAGGTTCTATGTTTAGAACTCCTGATTTTAGAGCATGAAACATGTTTTAGACAAAACTTGTGGGACCATGGTTGTTAAACTGATTCTATGTAGAATTGATTGCATGTGTGACTATTAGAGGATTTTATGATTGTTTTACTGGATTCTGGAACTGGTTTAATGTTAATGCTATGGTTTTATACCCAGATACAAGGTTTAGAGGAAATGGACTGAAATAATGATTTAGACTCTACGATTTTAGAATATGATATTGATTTTTCCTAGTTTATGGTTGGAACTATGTTTAACAAGTTAATAGTTTGAATTTAAAGAGTTTTGATGATTGAATGATGTTTTGATAATCAATAAAAGAGTTTTAGAGCGTGAGTTTCCACAAGATTCAGAACATTGGCGGCTACATACTCTGGAAGTTTGGAATCTCAATGTCCACAAGGGTGATTCCTTGGACATGGTTCCATGACAGTTATGCTAAGGTTAGACTTTAGAATTATAGAGATTCAAAGCTCTCAGAGAATAAAATGGTTTTAAGAGGTTTCAAATTAAATTACAGGAGCTAGAAACAGGTTGCATGTTAACGGTAATCCGTTAACCTTGGTACCAAGTATGCCCTGCTAGAGTATTCAGAGAAGGGACCTAGTTAGGTGTCCATTATTATCACATGGGGACGGCGATACGTAACGCCCAGGTGACCGAGATTTCAGAGAATTAATTGACACTTGGGGATGGCAATACGTAACCCAGATGTGTCCAGAGATTTCTTTCTCTAGAAGCTATGTTAGTATGAGTTAATCTAATACCAGGTACAAAAGTTAGTTAATGAAATGACTTTTGAATTGATAAAGTAGTCATTAGAAAGTATGAAAGAGATTATAGTTTTAAGCTTATATGATTTCAGAATGAAAATGAATTAAAAAAATTGCTTTTATTGATTTCATGAAAGGATGGTTTGGAAATATATTTATATAGAGACATGTAATTGCATACGATTTTCAAGTACTTTTAATATTATTATGATTTATTTTATCTATTGCTCGTTGATATCCCATGAAAGGGTTTCAGGTGAGGGCTCACTCATTGAGTTTTGGTATCAAAACTCACCCCTCTCATTTCTTTCATTTTTACAGATAAGAACAGTGGCAACCAATCCTATACACCCACGATAAAGCGTCAGATGGTAAGTTTCACTAGAGTGAAGCATTTCGATTCTTAGAGAGCTCCAGATGCAGGTTCCGACCTAGGGTATGGGTTGTTGCATTTAGCATATCATGATAAGACTTTAAAGTGGATTTCATGTTATTTCAATTATATGAACGATTTTGTACTGAAAGGACATTATGAGATTTTAGACATGATTATTTTCATTTCAGAAAATAAACAATTTACCTAGAGAAAGTGCAATTATGCTTTAAGTAGACTTTTATGAATAGAGTATGAGTTTTCAGATACGATTATTTTGATTCTAGAGAAAAAGTGATTTGCATGTAGAAAAGCCAAAGTTTTCTATATTTTATGGATTTCGAAAACAGAGCACGCATATAAGGGAGTGGATTGGTAGACTGACGTGAATAAGATTCTCCGATCATCGTGCCTTAGCTTGGGTCATGACACTAATAAAAGGTCTAATAAATAGCCTAGGGCACAATCATTGACACTCTATGCTTGAGCTGATATCTTGGATCCATATTCCTAGTCTAGTATAGAATCAAAATAAGAATTTAATTAATAAAACGACACAAAGAAATAGTATTTAAAAAAGGATTTTGCTAAGCAGTATTCTAAGGACAATAGTTAAGGAATCCAAAAACAAACGTTTCAAAAATTTTGAATGAATTACCTCCATTAAAAATTTAAAAATGCATCTTTTCAATACAAAATTTTTAATTTTTTATTCTTTAGTCGCTGCTTTAAGGGCACCGAATAAATAAACCCATTAAAAACATATGCAGGTTGTTGATATCCTTATTTGTCAGATGCACCAAATAGTAATAATTGCATGTGTGGAAACTAGCAAACTGTACCAGCTTCTTACCTAGAACCACTTATGTCTTGTGCATGGTCCCCTGCGACAATAAACTTCAGCAATATAGCATTAGTCCAACCCTTTCCTTCCACGTTCCCCTTGTTTTACTGTTCATTTATTGTACACCATTGCTCAATTGCACAGTTGCTCACACCGACACACCCCACGATACATTGTTATTCGTCGATGCTCTTACAGTTTGAATTTCTTTTTTTTTTCTTTTTCGCAGGCCAATAACGACAATACTCCTCTCCTTTAATAATTCCCTACGCGTATTTATGATCACTCCTCCCAACTCCACTTCTGTGAGCTTATAAATTCTCGTCATTTCTCAACACACACACACACACATCACATCCACAGGCACACTCCTGAAACCCACTTCAAAATCCTACATTTTTATACTCCAAGTAAAAAGAAAAAGGATGTCAACCTCACCTTTGTCCCTCTTGCTCTGCTTTCTCTTCGTCCTCCTTTTTGCACCATCACTCCTAGCTCAAGTTCCATCTCCTCCTCCTCCTCCAAACAACGCCACTTCTTCCTCGTCTTCTTCTTCCTCTGCTGCAGCTGCCTGCAAGTCCACATTGTATCCAAAACTCTGCCGCTCCATACTCTCCGCCATACGCTTCTCACCTTCTGATCCATACCTCTACGGCAAGTTCTCCATCAAGCAAAGCCTCAAACAGGCAAGGAAACTTGCCAAAGTGTTTGAGGACTTCCTCAATCGCCACCAATTCCCTCCTCCTTCTTCTTCTTCTTCGCTGAACCGTGCAGAGGTTGCTGCACTTGGTGACTGCAGAGACCTCAACGAGCTCAATGTGGGTTTCTTGGAGTCCGTCTCTGAGCAACTCAAATCAGCTGATTCTTCAGACACAGATCTGGTTGACAGGATTGAGAGCTATCTGAGTGCTGTGGCCACCAACCACTACACTTGCTATGATGGGCTGGCGGTGACCAAAAGCAGCATCGGCAGTGCTCTTGCGGTGCCACTCAAGGGTGTGACGCAGTTGTACAGTGTGTCGCTTGGGTTGGTCACTGAGGCCCTCGACAGGAACCTCAGGAAGCACAAGACCCGCAAACATGGTCTTCCCACCAAGAACTTCAAGGTCAGGCAGCCACTCGAGAAGCTCATCAAGGTAAGTCAATCAATTATTAGTTTTTATAATGAAAAATGTTATTTGGTACAAAGACATAGGACACCATATCAACTCAAATCTCATTTCTTATTTGATAAGAAGTGAGTTTATACATTATCTTATATATTATGAGGACAAATATCATAACTCTTCTGTAATGTATGTTGCGTTACTTCTGTTCTATTTTTTCTGATTATCATGTAAGGTTAGTTGGCTAGTTCGCTACAATTTTGTGACACTGATAGCTTAGGAGTTTCAATTACTGATCTATATTATATGTCCTATTGTCTTTGGCTAGTTTAGATATATAAGTAATTATAGGTGATCTCTTATTAAAGCAATCATATTGATAATCTTTCTAATTGTTAAACAAATAAAATATTGATTTTTTTTTTAACGTTTCACCATATTAAAAGTATTTAATATTTTCCTTATTTAATAATTAGAAGGATTATTGGGAGGTGTAGTTAATCTAAAAAATTAAAATTAATTTTTAACTTTTAAATAAAAATTAAGATGAGTAATTTTTATAAATTAGATTTTTTTTTCTGGTTAAAAAACTTTTTTGAAAAATGAAACAAACGTGCTTTAAATATTTTACAATCCAAAAATAAATTCAACTGTAAATCACATCAAACATATTTAACATGTTTAATCCCGGATCACACTCTTCTCTTCACTTTTCTATTAGTAAATAATAACTCTTCTATTTTCCTCATGAGATGATTAATTAATAAAAAATAGAATATGATCGTTCATATTTTTATACGTTTAATTTTCATAAAATAATATAATATTTTTTATACTGATATTGAATCAAATTTAATTTACATTATGTTTTCAATAATGATTATAAGAGTTAATCACATTTATTAATATAATAGTATATAATATAATAATAATAATAATAATGATATAAACTGTCAGTGGATCGAAATAAGTCTATTTTTTATTCACATGGTACCTCATATAAAGAGATATTTTTATTCACATGTACGTCCATCTTTTACGAAGATGGATAGGAACAAGAAGATATAACTCACTAGATGTAATTAAATTACCAAAACATGCTGTACAAAGGGAAATTTTTACACCAGTTATTATATTAAAAATATAAAAAATAATAAAAAATAATAATAATTTATAAAATTTATATATTTAATAATAAATAGATAAAAAATATATTTACTTTTTACTTTCAATACACTTAAATATTTCTTTTGTACAAGTGTCCTCTAGCTCTTGTTTGATTCAAAAAAAGGCTTGTCGTTAGGATAAGACCAAGGGCGACAACCAAAAGGATAAGACAAAGGGTATGATTAGGCTAACTTAATTATATGAATAAATAATTAAATATCACTGAAAAAGTTACTTAAAAGTAATTTTCCTCTTAAAATTAATTTGCACAGACTACTCTTAACCTGTTTAGTTTTTAGTTTCATTTATGTTTTCATTCCTCTAATTTTCAATTTTTAAGTTTTATAAATAAAAAAAAGGTGTAAATAATAAATAATTCTTCTTTTTTGTTTTATTATTTGTTTTCTCTTTTTTTATATACAAAATTTTAAAAACACATAACATAAAAATAAAAATTGAAATTCCTACTTTGATTTTTTTTTCATAGAGTCATGCTATGTTGCTCAAAAGATTTGTCTGCACAAATTTATCAGATACAATTTATATATATATATGGAAAATTTTAAATAACTAGATAAAAATTATGAATTATTAAAAAATGAGTTGTTCATCTTATAGTTTGACTCAGTTTTGGCAAATAACTTTTTACAAATTTTCTGATCAGTTAGTTTTTTTCTTTAATATTATAGTTATATGATATATATTTAATGGTGTAAAATAAAATATATATAAATAACAGATGATAACTAATTAAATTTCTTAATATTTAGTCAAGAATTGAATTCTTAACAATCCATATGGAAAGAGTCTCGTACCATATCCACATTAACCTTGCAATGATCATTCTGCAAGTAACACTATTTATCACAGTAAAAAGGAAAACTCTTATTTTGAAGGGAGCATGATTACAACCAAATGACGAAAATTATTTCCTCTCCATGATTTTACATTCTATCCCCTAAACATGATTACTGCTTTATGATCGGCACGGTAAAGACATTTTTTGACCTTTTGGCCCCCGTACCTGCCCTTTTCTATTCATTCATATTGCCGCTAAATCTTTATAGACATATTGTTTTGGGTCTAAAAACATGTAAACATGAACAGATTACTAGCTATAGTGCAACATATATATCATTAATGATAAGTTCTTGTTTCTTCCTGCTGTAAGTAAAACCAATTTCTCTACGCTGGTGATGGAAGACAAAAAAACACGACATAAGGAAAAGTGGACGTTGAAATAACAATATTTATTAAACACGCACCTAGAGTCTACTGAAATGGAGTTACAAATTCAACTTAAACAGTTAGAAAAAAAAAAGATCATGTCTATTTCATTTTGTATAAACTAAAACTTTTGACTTAATTTGTACTTCCAAGATAGACTGGTGCAGTTAAAAAACTAATAGAAGGCCAAGAGTCCCAGACAACCAACATGCTTGATGTTTGCATGCGTTGATTAGAGATCGACCTAGTATGATCTGTTTTGTTCTGTATTAAACTTTGAATGCAAGGACAGTGACCAACTTTAGGATTAGTCACGTGGGGTCTTTCTTGCTTAAGCCATTGGCAACAGACCATGCACGTGTCATCTACCTTGTATAGTAGACATGCCATTATGATATAACATGTAGCATGTAGTAGTAACTAAGTCTTGGCCCCATGAGCACAGATTTAGTTGGTACATAGCTTCATTGATGAGCAAAATCTTTTTAATACTTATACTCTAATACTTGCATTTTAGAGTCATCAAATGTAAGATTAGTTTCAATTTCAATTATATTGCCTAACATTTACGTCAAGTTTTCTCAGAAACAATCATGCCTTGCCAGTGTCAGTTACTTCAGCTAGATTACCTTAATAATGAACTTGTAAACAAAACTACCTTTAAGATATATTCAATAATATTATCTCAAGAATAAAGAAAACAAAAACAGAGAGGAACTGCTCAGATTGAACAAGCCCTTACCTACCTTTTGTGTCAAACATGGCGAATATAATTCTACTTCTACATAGGCATATAACGTATCATCTCGCCTTGGTATGTGGTAAGAAACAATGCTGTTCTATGTACATTAGAATCTAATATAGTTTTTGGGGTCTTTCTCCTCACTCGAAGAGGGGGTTCTATGATAATCATGGTGAACTTTGATGTATTAAATGCGTAGAAAGTGAAAAGTGTTTACTGAATGGCTAAAACTGACACACAACTTTACTGCAGCTTCTTCGAACAAAGTATAGTTGCAAGAAATATTCCAATTGTACTAGAACTGAAAGGATTCTTGAAGAAAGCCAAAGCCAAGGAATTCTGCTGAATGACTTTGTGATTGTGAGCCCTTCTGGGACAGACAACTATACTTCCATTGGGGACGCTATTGCTGCTGCACCCAATGACACAAAGCCACAAGATGGCTATTTCCTTGTCTATGTCAGAGAAGGATACTATGAGGAATATGTAATTGTTCCCAAAGAAAAGAAAAGTATCTTGCTTATTGGAGATGGTATTAACAAGACCGTCATCACAGGGAACCATAGTGTCATAGATGGGTGGACAACATTCAATTCTTCCACCTTTGGTAAGCAATGTAATTATGAGTTATACTACATGTCTGGAAATTTTTTGTCAGGAAATATTGCAAGACCCAGTTGACATGTATATCACAATATATGATGGAAATCATGAGCGGTTAGAAAACATAAAATGTGCCAATCATATTTTGACACATAATTTCAGTAACCACTTTCTAACTCATTTTCTAACTGGAAATTTTTTTTTTTTAATTATTACATCTAAACTCAAATCACTGGTCATTACACATTTACTTGTGTCTTGACCTTATATAAAATATCAAGTGATATTTACGAAATTAAAAACTTACCTTGACACCAAAAGTTTTAGCATTACTAGTCTTTTACTCACAATTTGTCATTCGATGTGTTGTTTATATAACTAAAAACCATTCCCTGAGCATATATACTCCTTCACAAAAGTTAAATCCATTCTTGTGTTTTTTTTTTTTTTTTTTTTGAGAAAATAACTATTGAGTGTAAAATTCATGTTTGTTTCCTTTTGTTTGAATGCAGCTGTTGCTGGAGAAAGGTTCATTGCAGTGGATGTTACTTTCAGAAACACAGCTGGTCCCGAAAAGCACCAAGCAGTGGCAGTGAGGAACAATGCTGACCTGTCCACATTCTATCGTTGCAGCTTTGAGGGATATCAAGACACACTCTATGTTCACTCTCTCAGGCAGTTCTACAGGGAATGTGATATTTATGGCACGGTGGACTTCATATTTGGCAATGCTGCAGTGGTCTTCCAGAGTTGCAATATCTATGCCAGGAAACCAATGGCAAACCAGAAGAATGCTGTAACAGCACAAGGAAGAACAGATCCCAATCAAAACACTGGTATTTCAATCCAAAACTGCACAATTGATGCTGCGCGAGACTTGGCAGCAGACTTAAACTCCACCTTGAGTTACTTGGGCAGGCCTTGGAAGGAGTATTCAAGGACTGTGTATCTGGAATCATATATTGGTGATCTGATTCAACCTGCTGGATGGTTAGAATGGAATGGGACAGTTGGGTTAGCCACCCTCTTCTATGGGGAGTTCAACAACTATGGACCTGGTTCTAAAACTAACAACAGAGTGCAATGGCCAGGTTACAGTGTGTTGAATGCCACCCAAGCTTGGAACTTTACAGTCCTTAATTTCACACTAGGAAACACCTGGCTTCCTGATACAGATATACCCTACACTGAAGGGTTAGTAAATTAGCTAATTGAAAGTATACAGTAAGAAAAGTAAATTTTATTCTTTATTAGTTAGAAGTATTGTTTGAAACGTGGAGAACGGGGGACTGAAAAGGGAGTGAAAGAAAGGTTTAGTTTCGCAAGTAGAAACATATGTTCTCTACCATATTTCATCTATAAACTGCAATGACCTGCAATATATCAATATATTACAACTTAAAATTAAGAAAAAGTTTATCCCAACTTGTGCAATATATTTCGCATTAACCATTAGATCTCTGCTGTAAAAACATGCACAACATACCCCGACTAAATCCAAAATTGCAATGGCCCTAGAAAATTCGTTAACTTAGCCCCTAAGCTTCGTAAATGATTTTGTGATTAAATGTTACACAGCTCAGCTTTATATGTAGAGAAAAAGGAACCAAAACAAGAGAGAAAAAGGAACTATCACATTCGCTTGAACAATTTGTTTTCTACCACTTTCAATTCATATTTGGTCTTTAGCACGGGCTACAAAACAAGCAAAACCTTGGATTTGGCTGCAAATGCCAGCACAACTTAACACAGCTGGGGCTAAATCACCATGGATTCAACAAAAAAACTGCTATCAACAGTTGAATGTGGTTTCTACTTGAATGCCTAACTTTATAGTTCCCCTATTCCATGTCACATTTTTTCCAAGTTCACGCAAAACATAACCAGCCACAACTAGAAGGATGAAGCAGTCAACGAACTTTAACCAGTTCAAAGTCATAAACCAGCCAAGAATTTGGTGGTATTTTTTCCCTGTACTCTTCACTCTCAGACCTGAGACAAGCACATATTAGAGAAGGCTATAGGAATCCCAAATATGAAACTAGATCATAGAAATGTATGTTAATTTGACACATGAATTTAATCTCATACATCATTGATGGCGGGATTACAAGTCTTCTCTTTCCTCCAACTCGCATGCCTGAGTACCAGAAATATGTAAGTATAGAATACACACGCACGCACACACACATGCATCTCATCAATATGTAGAAAAAGAAAGGAATGACAGACAAATATTATCTAATAACAAGCAAGGGCTAAAAAAAATAAAAGAACAAGGATGAAATTTCTAAATTACTACCTTGAAGACCAACATCCCAACACTCTATGACTTCCCCTTTACCTGCAAAGGGTAACACGAGTAAGGACAGAGAATTGTATCCAGGTGACAGAAGGTTCTGGTTAATGGTGTTACCAAGGCGAAATTTGAAAGGAGCTTGGCCAGCATTTGACTCAATTACTTCTCCACTTTCCTTTAACTTGCCAGTGTAATGAATGCTGATCTGAATGGAAAGACTACTTGTTTAAATCTTGTTTGGTTAACTTCTTACAGGAAGTCTTTTAAAATATTTACATTATTTGAAAGAACTACCTTTTTCCCTGGTTCAGCAATCTTGCCATCTTTTTTACCCATTTCTAGCTCTTGAATACCAAGCCCATTTGACAATGTTCTAACTTGGGAATGCTTTGCATTAGCCCTCTTGTTTACATCCTTCTTCTCCATCTCACTAATTTGCTCAACAGATAAAGGCAACTCAGAATTTACTTCAATATTTCCCTGACTTTTACTCTTTTTCTTCCTTTTCTTAACTTTTTCCTCATTTTGGATTCCATCAGGGAAGTCATGAGCACCATAATCCACATTCCTGCAACAGAATTATTAACTAAGATGATTAAAAAGGTTATAGTACACATCAGGGCTATTCAGCTCACATCAGGTGTAGAATAATAGAACATCAGGTATGGAATAATAGAACACAAATGAAGCAGTTCATAAAGTTGAAAAGATTTACATGAGAGCTACCAAATTTGGGAAAGGAAAGAGGAAAAAAAAAAAAGTAAGCAACAAGTTGAGAATGGCATAAAGGGATTAGTCATAAATTCATCAGCAACATTCACCTAAACCAGAAAGTTTTAGATTGATTACTGACCACTGAGAAAGGTAATTGTTTTCTTCAATGTATTTGATACCAAGCATAAAAAATTGAACCAATTCAGGTCGAATCTGATTTATCTAACCAGTTTGTCTTGGAAATGTTTGAACCTGTTAAGTGCTTACAGATTTGCCAAGAACTTTTAATTACTAAACGAGTTTATTTTGCCATGAGTTCAATTTCAGCATTATAGCATGTACTAGTGTTTCAGTACTATCCCATATAAAAACATAAGAAAAGCAAAAGGTACTTACTTTTCAGTTGTTGGCTTCTGATGTTGCTCTTTTCCTCCAGAAAAGTTATGAATTAGATTATCAGAATCTGCTTTATCCCTCTTAGCTTGGCACTCTTCAACAATATCTTCATGGTACCCAATGTCACCTTCAACATGTGTACCTTTGTTTACCTGTTTTTTTTTCTCCTCTTTGTTCTGCTCTTTTCAGAATCCTTTTCAACATGAAGCAATGCAAAATTGTCTGCAAGCTCAACATTCCTGCTAATTTGCTAGTCCATCAGATAACAAAGATTTCTTCTTCTTTTTTTCTTTTTTGAACCTTTTTTGACAGGGTGTCACACACAATTATGAGTAAAATTGTAGGGGATATGACAGCAGAGAAATATGAAATAAAGTTTTGGAGGCTGGACAATTCAGACTATGCCATTTTTAGAAAGTAATTGCAGAAAATTTGTAAGGAGAAGGATTTCTTCTCAAGCTTTAATTCTTTCAGCACTGGATTGAATTCATTTGATATTCAAATATTCAATAGTGAAATGCCACACTATTTATGAAAGTCATTTGAAAATTTTAATTTCGAAGTGATGGGAAGGAACACTTTTAAGATTGCAGATGGAACACTTTTAAGAAGCACTAAATAAATATTAGATTGAGAAGTAAACGTGATGGAAGCCATTATTGCATATGTTTTATTGGCAGGTAGTCACTGCACGCTTAGTGTAATTTCCAGTGGAATATGCATGGCATGTATTCTATTAAAATTTTGGTGAGGAAGGCCAACCTAATGGCACTGCTTAAAAAAACATTTTGCGCTGTTGACACAAGCGTCATTTAAGGTCTCTCTTTTGCATAAGCAGCTGGTTTATTGAGTGTTGCATATATCGGAGCATGAAGTTTATTATCAACTTATAAATTACCAAATACCGTACATGTTGGGGTTATTCTACTATACAAAACTTATGAAAACATAAAAGTACTAACATACAAACAAAAAGTTAAAAGAAGAACTCACTTATTAACTGTGGGTGGTTTATTGTGTTCATTTCTCTGAGGCAAATTAACAAGATGGCTATCGTGAGCACCATTGCCAATCAAAGCTAGTCCATCCCTTGACTGTTCTTTCCTTTTCTTCTTTGGTTTTTCACCTTGTTCATGACCAATTTCAGAGGAAGGTAGTACTTTATCCATGGTTTCAGTTTCCCTGCTCAATATATGAGACAGAAGGATCAATAACCAAACCAGAAACCTTTGCACATAACACAATAAACTAAATTACATAAAGACATAATCACTCACCTATCATCAGCATGCTCCTGGTTTTGTTCATTTCCTGTCAGAAGATCGGGGGTTACCTCGTCCATTTTTGGCTCATCTTGCTCAGTGTTCACAAGCTTGATAGAATCAACATTAAAAGAACTCTTAATTTCTTCTCCCTTTCCTTTCTTTTTCTCTTTTAATGTTTCAATATGCCCGGCATCCAGAACAGTGCAATTATCTACTATGTCCCTGCTAAATATATGAGACAGAAAGATCAAATAACCAAACCAGAAACCTTTGCACGTAGCACAATAACTAAAGTACATAAAGACATAATCACTCACTTATCGTCAGCATGCTCCTGGTTTTGTTCATTTCCTGCCAGAAGATCTGGAGTCCCTTCGTCCATTTTTGGCTCATCTTGCACAGGGTTCTCAAGCTTTATAGAATCCCCATTAAAAGAACTCTTGATTTCTATTCCCTTTCCTTTCTCTTTTAATGTTTCAGTATCCCCAGCATCCAGATCAGTGCAAGGATCTACTATATCCCTGCTAAATGAGACAGAAAGACCAATAACCAAACCAGAAACCTTTGCACATAACACAATACTAAATTACATAAAGACATAATCACTCACTCATCATCAGCATGCTCCTGGTTTTGTTCATTTCTTGTCAGGAGATTGGGGGTCACCTCGTCCATTTTTGGCTCATTTTGCAGAGTGTTCACATGCATGATAGAATCCCCATTAAAAGAACTCTTGATTTCTTTTGCCTTTCCTTGCTCTTTCCGTTTAATGTTTCAGTATCCCCAGCATCCAGATCAGTGCAAGGATCTACTATATCCCTGCCCAATATATGTGACAGAAAGATCAATAACAAAACCAGAAACCTTTGCACGTAACACAATAAACCAAATTACATAAAGATATAATCACTCACATATCATCAGCATGCTCCTGGTTTTGTTCATTTCCTGTCACAAGATCTGGGGTCACCTTGTCCATTTTTGGCTCATTTTGCAGAGTGTTCACAAGCTTGATAGAATCCCCATTAAAAGAACTCTTGATTTCTATTCCCTTTCCTTTCTCTTTCTCTTTTAATGTTTCAGTATCCCCAGCATCCAGATCAGTGCATGGATCTACTATATCCCTGCTCAATATATGTGACAGAAAGATCAATAACAAAACCAGAAATCTTTGCACGTACCACAATAAACTAAATTACATAAAAGACATCATCACTCACATATCATCAGCATGCTCCTGGTTTTGTTCATTTCCTGTCACAAGACCTGGGGTCACCTTGTCCATTTTTGGCTCATTTTGCAGAGTGTTCACAAGCTTGATAGAATCCCCATTGAAAGAACTCTTGATTTCTAGTCCCTTTCCTTTCTCTCTCTCTTTTAATGTTTCAGTTTCCCCAGCATCCAGATCAGTGCAAGGATCTACTATATCCCTGCTCAATATATGTGACAGAAAGATCAATAACAAAACCAGAAATCTTTGCACGCAACACAATAAACTAAATTACATAAAAGACATAATCACTCACATATCATCAGCATGCTCCTGGTTTTGTTCATTTCCTGTCACAAGACCTGGGGTCACCTCGTCCATTGTTGGCTCATCTTGCATAGTGTTCTCAATCTCAATAGAATCCCCATAAGAACTCTTGATTTCTTTTCCCTTCCCTTTCTTTTTCTTTTGGAATGTTTCAATATCCGTGGCATCCAGAACAGTGCAAGGGTCTACTATATCCCTGCTCAAAATATGAGACAGAAAGATCAATAACTAAACCAGAAACCCTTGCACGTAACAGAATAAACTAAATTACATAAACACACAATCACTCACTTATCATCAGCATGCTCCTGGTTTTGTTCATTTCCTGTCACAAGATCTGGGGTCACCTTGTCCATTTTTGGCTCATCTTGCAGAGTGTTTCCATGCTTGATAGAATCCCCATTAAAAGAACTCTTGATTTCTTTTCCCTTTCCTTTCTTTTCTTTTTTAATGTTTCAATATCCCTGGCAGCCAGAACAGTGCAAGGATCAACTAAGTGGTCTGCCAATGCATCTTCCCTGCTTCCATAGGGGAAAAAAAAAAACCTTCATGAGCAATGGCAAAAACAAAAAAAAATTTATCGCTAAAGCATTAAAGCTGAGAAAAGAAAGCATGTACACAAACAACAATTAAGAATTGATGATAGTCACCTGTTCATCTGACTATCTACAAGGACATTGTCAGTTGTTAAATCTGTTTGAATAATATGATTGCCACCTTCTTCACCATTCTTGTTGCTAGCATCACCTGCTCCTGTGTCACCATTATCATTCATTTCCTCATCCAAGATCCTTCGAGAGGCTTTACTCTTGTAAACAGATGAAATTGGCAGGCTATCTTCATCATCAATTTCTTTTGTTTGGTCATGCATATTGTCATTGACAATTATCTTTTCCTTAAAATTCCAATCACCATCTGACTCTACTGATTGGTACTTCTTCCTAAGCCGAAATCTGCCTTTCCTACCTTTCTTTCTGTTTTCATGAGAAGCTTCCTCTGTACTCAACACAATCAAAACAAACAAAGGATACAGATATCAAAACAGTTTATTGTTAAAGATGCATCCATGTACAAACCAGAAAATCAACTCCCACATGCACAATGATGAAAGCGATGTTAATTAATTGTGGTTATCATTCATGAATATCAAAAGATACAGGAAGAACGGAAACAATAATAAATGAGAAAAACCAGAAGAAATCAGTTTTCTGATAAATGAATAATATTTACCAGTGAACTGTTATTCAAATAATCATGCAAATGGTTTTATAACAGTACTATAATAATTGTACTGAGAATTAACCCTTAGTTGGCATTTACAAAAAAAAGCACATACATATCACATTGTACACAAAACATATTTTACAGGATCAATGTGGAAAAGTTGAATAAAAAGTGGGGACAAACTCAAGCAAAGTCATCCACTTCGCTGAGTGATGAGCACAAATAATTGAACCTGCCTTCATTTGAAATAGGAGACGGTGGAAACCTCGGAACAGCATCATCGTCAATAAAACTACCCCCATACTCATCACTGTCATCAGAGCTCTGTGTCTCTGTATCCGCAATATCTTCCCCGTACGTTTCTTCTCTGTCCATTGTAGTGAAGGAAATGAAAAGAAAGAAAAAAAACCACCCAACCAAGAGCACTTTCAGGTGATGTCTATAATCAAGCTACTTTTCATGATAAATGGAGCAGTGGTACAGATCATAAATAATAATAATAATAATAATACACGCAACGATAACATTAAAAGGGTGTTAAGACGAAGAGGATATCACAAAGGACAAAGAAAGATAAGGATACGAATCGTCATCGATATTGGCATTGCGAGCAATGCCTCCTCCTCTGCCAATATAGTAACCACAAAGATGAATGCTGCGAGGACCAATAACGGTGAAGATGACTTCATCAGCTTCCTCGAGCTCCAAATTCAACTGCAAGGACTCAGTGCGTCCAGGATACAGAGAGCACACATACACAGGGCTTCTGTTGCCTACGTTACACTGCAGTGTGCTTTTTGCTGTTGCACTACCGAAGCCCAAAGTGGCCTAAAAATTAATAACAAGAGGTTGAGCAACATAAAAATCAAACAAAATTATTTCAACACCCAAAATGCCGTCCATATAATAGTGCCAACTTTCTCCACTCATCTATCACATCCAAAGGTTAATTGAGCTGTCCAACTGACACTGAGTTTTGGGTGTTAGAATAGCAATCTCTCGATCAAAACATGTTACATAAGGTAGATTTGATACGAAACGACACCGTACCATGGAAATATGGAGGCGCCCTTTGGAATCATGATGTTCATGAGTGAAGCGCTTTCCCGGTTTCACTTCCACTCCTGCACCAAAACCAAAATGCACGTCCCCAGTTGGCACGTTCAGTCTCACAATTTTCTGAAAGCTGCTAAAAGAAGGAAAAAAACAGAGAAAGTTACTTACCCCAAAAAGCCATGTGTTTGCTGTGCCCCAAAAGCCCTAAACCCTCATGCGATGAAAACGACACAAATGAAAAACGAATGAAGTGTTTGCGATAAACGACCGCTCATCTTCGCGCCTTTAATATAGTGTTTGCTGTAAATAAAATTAGGAAACGACCGCTCATCTTCGCGCCTTTTTTGTCACTAACGCCTTTCTTGAGGGGTTAATTAAATATTCTAGAAGATTTTAGAAGACTATAGAAAAATATAAAATATTATAAAATAGTATAAATAATTCTTGAGAATTATAGATACTTCCAGAATTCTGTGGAACAATGTAAAGTAGTCTAATATCTAGATACTTGGAGATCTATGGAGAATCATGTTGAGCTATCTAAAGCTTCTAGAGCATGGAGTTATTTAGAATGTCTTAGGAGATATATATAGAGTTTAGAAATATATAGATATATGTGGAGTGTAGTAAGGTTTTAGACATGTGACTAGGGTCCATTAGAATCAATCTCCACTGCCCATTGAGTGGAAGACTATATATATGTGGTCATTCTGTGAACCATCCAAGACATCTAAAGTCATTTATAAGTCTTCCTTTATGTAGTGTAAAGTGTTCTCTCCACAAAGTTCTCTTATTCTCTTGTGGCTTTTATTACTAGTCATTTTTTAGTGCTTAACTTGCACTTAGCTCAAAGGTTGAATAAGTCCAAGTGTCAGGATTGCATTGGAGTGTATCCAAGGTCATGACAGCTTGCTGTAAATAAAATTAGGAAATTATCTCATTTGATTCAATGTTCAATTATTTAAATGGATTTGATTTGTAGATTAAATTTTTTATTTGAAACAATCAAATAAAGAATTAGATTGCATTCATTTGGAAATAAATTCTTGTATTTAAAATCTATTTATCTATTTCCGTAAAAAATGTGTAATAGCAGGTATCATCATATTAATTGATGACATTATCTTTGTGTGGTTTTATTAATATATCATTATTATTATTATTATTATTATTATTATTATTACTACTACTAGTCATTTGATCCTATGCGATACATGAGGTGATAATAAAAATATTTTGCTACCCATTATCAAAAATAAATAATTTATTTAAATATGTGTTATATAAAATTGAGTATATAAATTTATTTTGAAAATAATTTAATAGTTAAATAATTAAATAAATTAATAAAATATAAATATGTCATTATATTTTATATCTTATTTTGAATATCATGTTTATAATGTTGAAAAAAATCTTGATAGATGACCTATAATAATTAAGAGCCCATTTTAAGAAAATTTTACACATTTCGAAAGTTGAAATTATTTAATAATGAAGAGAACAAGTCGATAATTTTATTATCTCATAAGTCATTTATTGGGATGACAATGAGTATCTATAATAGAGAGAACATTTCTCATACGCTTATTCGTTTAGAATTTTGCCTCTCATCCTCATCCTCATCACCGTCATAAGTTCCAATTCCTCATTTTTCGAAGGATTTAAATCCATGTGCATATTCATGGATTTATTAAAAGAATTTTAAAAAGAAAAAATTTTAAAAAATATTTTGAAATTTGAAACATAAATATCTATAATAACAAATATTAGTAATACAACATAATCAAAATTAAAAATAAAAAATACATACATAATGTAAATCCAACATAGATAATTAAAAAATAAATATGTGATATCTTCATCCTTGTCCCGTTTTACAAACAGAAACTCTACCCCTATGATGATAAAATATATCCCTATTCTCATCTCTATTATGGGTAATCTCATCTCATATGTATCCACTTCAGGGGGCTTTTTTTTTGTCATCCCTAGTCATTTACATCTTTTTAATAAGTTAAAATATTTAATTTATAAAAACATAAAAATATATTTTCTAATTAATAAAAATAATTAATAAATTTAATTTATGTGATTTTAATTATATCCTCTTTTCTTGTACATACTTTTAGTAAATTAAAATATTAATTTTAAAATATATATTATAATTAATGTGTTATAGTTAGTAAAAAAAAATACATATAATCCTAATTTGTGACATCTCAATTATTCAAGTAGCATATATCAATTACACAATTATTTTCAATAAAAAGTGATGTAATTATTTAATTTTTTAAAATAATTAATAAATAATTAGTATCATTATCAAAGAAGTGTAAATAGTGGGATTATTTTTTTTAAAATATTTTAATGTTGAAAAATTGAAGTCTTGTTTTTTTTAAAAAAATTAATATGAAACAATTATGGAATTTATAAGTTATAATGTTTAGGTTGTAAAAAATTAAATATAGTATTGTGAAACAGGTAGATATATTTTTTTTATGATTTTTAAAAACTCTACATTTGAAGTTAGAAACTCTCCCTCTCTCTAACCTTCATTTAGAATTTTGTCTCTTATCCATATTTTTATCCTCATCATGGGTCTCCTTTTCTAATTCCTTGTGAAGATTTAAATCCTTACTGGTATTCATAGGTTTATTAAAAAAATTTAAAATCAAAAAAATTTCAAAATACTTTGAAATTTGAAACACAAATATCCATAATAACAAATACCACTAATACAACATAATTCAAATTTAAAAAAAAAACATATTTGATGCAAATTAAATCCAATAAAAATAATTAAAAATAAAGTGTGCTAAGATTTTCTTATTATCATTAATACTATAATTATAATCATTAATTATAATATTTTTTTGGTAACATCATTATAATAGCTTCATTATCTTTAATACTATAATTATATATATATATATATATATAAAAATTAATTAATGGTATAATACATTCAATTATCATTTTGTTTATATTATTTGTTGAATAATTTTGATTGAACTATTTTGTTAAATAATTTTAATGAAGAAAGATATGAAAGTATAATTGGAAAAAATAATTAATAATTAGAAGATAAATTAAATCCAAATATTTACTTTAAATATTAAGATTATGAAAAAATGGCGAGGCATAATTTTCTTTATGAATGACACATGGAAAAGTCCATGTAATATCTAATGCCCAGTGATGAGGTAGGAGTAATCGCCATGCGAGAGGACTGAGAAAGAGCGGCTCTTGTCTCCAAGTTGAGGGTACATAAATGAACCGATTACACATCCGAATAAAAGGGATCCTAGACGTGTAGGTATGAGACTATACAGTTAAGGATGGTTTATATGAACTGATTTTGTACTACCTATACCAACAAGATGCATCTTCTTCGATAGCCCATCACTAAAGAACTCCATGGTTAAGCGTGCTTGACTCTGGAGTAATTTTGGATGGGTGACCTCCTTGAAAATTTTCTCAAGAAGCGTGTGAGTGAGGACAAAGCACGTGAAAGCACGTGAAAGACCTGTGTTAGTTTATGAGGACAGTCAATCCATAAAGCAGGGGATGCTACAAAACAAATATGCATCTTGTTTTTGGTAGCCCCATGAAGGAACTTTACAGTGAGCGTGCTTAACTTGGAACAATTTTGGGATGTGACCTCTAGGAAGTTTTCCAAGAAGCGTGTGAGTAAGGACAAAGCATGTTGAAAGACCTGTTGATTTGTGGGACAAGTTCAATCCATAAATAGCAAGGGATGTTACATAATAAATCTTAATTATTAGTATTATAGATAGATTATAGATTATATTAAATTCTTCAAAAATATGTTAACTATGATATTAAGTTTTATTAAAATATCAAAACTAATATAGTATAGCGTGTATTATTATATTTTTATTATCAATATCATTACAGCATAATGTGGCAAATTTTATATATTATAATAATTTTTAATAAATTATATATTATACTAATTAAATTTGACATGCAAAAATAAAATGACATGTAATTAATGTTATTCTTTAAAATTTTAATTTATATTTGAGAGTGATTGATTAATTAGAGAGTGACCGATTGATCGTATTTATGTGTTAATTTGTGATATTAAATTTTTAGTTACAATTTGTTGACCATTATAATATTTGCTGTGATTTTAATTAAAAATAATAATTTTAAATTAATATAACTATTATGTCAATTATAGCACAAATTTAAGGTTGATTCAATAATATTGATTTAACATCTTTTCTCTAAATTCATGGACCTTTCCGAAGCTATCATAGATTATGATTAAAATTTATATATCTAATTAATTTTTACAATTTATTGTTCCAAGGATTTTATTTTAATGCATTGTTAATGTAAAGATATTTTTATCGATATTCAATTATATAAAATTAAAGTATTAAACCGCTAATTACCATATTTCAATATAATTTGAATATAACAAGACAAAAAGAATATCATATTTAGACCATATTGAAAACCCTAAAAAAAAAAACTCACGAATCCCATTTAAAATAAATGAATAACTTCAACACTTGAAATTTTCTTATTAAAATTGAATGATAATAGAGTATATGTGAGTTTATAAATAATACTCAAGCATTAAATAAAGAAAATTCTCTAAATTTAAGTCAAAATAAATATATCATAGTAAATATTTTATATTTTTAAAAGTAAAAAATATATTTCAAAAGGTAAACTAAATTATTTAAATCAGTATTGAATTAATTCCAGAAGATTTTAATTTAATTATCTTAATAGGCATGTTTTCAAATAAAATATACAATTTTAAAATATTCATCTATTATTTATGATTGATATCATTGTGATTGATTACATTAATTACAAATTGATAATTACATATTGATTGAAAACTATCATATAAGTTAATTTCAAATTATGCATTCATTGATAATATATAAATCATGTGATCTATATAAAACTATAATATATTTGAAAAAAACCATGACCATATATTAAGCCAAATACTTTTTTGATAAATAACCCAAATAATATAATCATAAAAAATAATTTGAAATATATTACAACAAAAAAATAATAATATTTCATAAATTTAAAATATAGAATAAAAATTTGCGAAGTCAACCAATAAAAAAAATTTACAAAGTGATATTGCAATATCTAATAATGGGTTAAAATTGAGTTGTGAAGTGGTAATGAGATTATGATTTATAATTGATATCTCATAATTAATAATTAATTATGATTTATGTCATTGATATTTATCAATTAAGTGTAATGACTATAGATTGAGGATTCAAATTCCAAATAAAAATTGTGGATTCTAAATCGTTCTAGAGGTGACACCTATAAAAGTTCCCCCATAAAAGTCTAAATATTAGTATTATAGATTATAGATTATTATTATTATTAGTACCTCTAGTGTTACCATTTAAAAATTGTATTATTCATTAATGGCCTTCCAGGAAAATAATTATTCCTTTGTATTGTATTGCTTTGTTCCAATGCATTGAGAGCTAATGTTCAAGAAGTATCTGTTCAACATTACATTGGTTGATGAATAAATCTTCCTAATAATGATAAATGTTCCTAATAAATATTCTACTTTCATATTTATCTCTATACAAAGGCAGAAGATAATACACAACAACAACCTATCTGTTCAATAGCAACTTTTGATGTATTCCATGTAAGGGTAATGA
Source organism: Dalbergia oliveri (assembly GCA_030441495.1). NCBI lineage: Eukaryota > Viridiplantae > Streptophyta > Magnoliopsida > Fabales > Fabaceae > Dalbergia > Dalbergia oliveri. The sequence goes on from JAMLFY010000017.1 coordinate 1,281,662, forward strand.
TTATTTGACCATTCATGCATGATTTTGGTTGGTGTATTAATACAAAGAGGAATGTTATTGTGATGCACTTGGCATTATGCATACGTACGGAAGGAGAGGGTGCTTAGCATGCATTGCCATGTTGAGGGAAAATGATGGATAGGAGGAGATTACAAATAATAAAAAAAACTAACAAAAGAAATATTTGAAAAATAAAGAGAAACCATGAACCTTCTTTCCCCTTTCCCCTCACTCCAAATTCTCTTGTCTTAGAAACCTATCAATCTACTCTTTCAAATTCCTACCCACTCATCACCCCAAATTGTCCCAACTTTACCTCCTCATCCTCCTTCTTCCTCTACTTTAACCTAACCTTAGCTGTCGCTTTACCACCACCCTTAGCCGTGCGAGCAACGATGTTGGTGGCGTTGATTGAAGCGCAGTGGTGACAGCTAGCAGTGCCCCATGGAAATGCAACCAGCTGAGACAGCGTGACGGGCTCGTGGTGCGATAGGTCATATGTTTAATTTTCCACCTTCATCTCCTAAATTTCTTACATGTGAATGTTTTTCTTTTTCTCTTTTTTTTTTATTATTTTGCTTTTTGGTGTAGCATCCTAGGATTTCCCTCCATTTTATGGTAAGACTTTTAAATAACTTGTTTGTTTCTTTGAAATTTAGCATAGTTTGGTGGTTAAGCATTTTGTATAAGATAGATAATTATGAAATAAGTTGCCTAGTTCTGATTTTTTTTTTTTTTGGCAAGCTTGAATTTTTGAAGCTATTTTAATGCCAAGTTTGTTGAGAATTTGATTCCTATGGTGATGATTTCATTTATTTTGATTTAAGTTGTTAAATGCAAAGGAACTTTGATTTACTTGGTTTTAGTGGATTAAAGCTTTGGCTTGTTTCACTACATTATCAAGCTTTTGTGATCTGTTATGTTATTCTTGCTCCTTATATATATTGTGTAGGGGAGGCTTAAATTAATGGAACATATTTGGAAAATGAATAAACAATGTCTAATCACTAATGGTATGTTGAACTTGTTTTCTTTTGATAAGTTTCTAACATTGTTTCCCTCTATCTGGATTGTGTTGCTAATAAAATTGAGACCCTAAATGTCTAGATCTACAAGCACTAGCAGAGTTTCCTTTGGATTTCTATTTATTATTATTGGACATGAGTGATGAATCTTATTGTTTTTCTTTTAAATTCATTTTGATGCTTAGGATTATTTTTGTCACTAGGGTGTTGGAAATGTTGAATTTTGAACTGAGATGAATAGGACTAAGTTACCAATGATGAAGCTACCGCTTGTTCCATTGGCAACATTGACTGTGCCGAGCTACAAAGCGATGAAGATGAGAAGCTTGTTGTGAAGTATGGGCATGCTGGCATGGTGAGAGAGGAGAAGATTAGTTTCTAATTAAGATAGATTACCAAAAGGTTCCTGGGATTCATCCAAACTATTTTTCTCTTTGGAGGAATATTTGCATGCTTGGTTTTACTTGTGTATTTCTCCAACTTGATTAACACCCTTTAATCTTCATTGAAATGTTATCAGAAAGAAATATTAAAATATTAAGAAATGAGAATGTGTCCTAGGATAAGACTAAATTGGTAATTAGCTCTGACATGGAGAGATGTGTATGATTTCATAAGTTTAGTAAATAAATGAACATTGGAATGTATGGTTTTGTTCTTATCTTGCAAATTCTCAGTGATCAAAGTGGAGCATCAATTTATTCCCACAATGGTTACTATATACGTAAGGAATTCTTGATTGGCAGATCTTTGATGGGCATAATGGTATATCCGTTGCTATTTTTGCAAAGGAAAACATACTAAGTAATGTTATGAGTGCTATACTGCAAGATATCGAAGGGATGAGTGGCTTCGAGCTCTACCTCATGCTCTAGTTGTTGGTTTTGTGAAATTAAGATAGAATTTCAGTAAAAAGGTACATACAAAGTTTTATTTGCTCCCTTATTAGTGTTGTTTGGTACTATATGTTTATGCCTAGGGGAATATCCACTCATAGATTCTAATTTCACTGCCATGATTGATGAGATCTCATGTCACGACCCTACTTGGGCACGTGACTGGCACGTGGAATCCTCATTCCCACGTAAGCCTCTAGACCTCTAAGTCTCTCTCTATATGCATATTTTAATATTAAATCCATTTAATAAAACATCATTTCATCTCTAATAAACATTTGGCTCTTTGAAAACATATCATTATCAATATCATATCATAATCATCTCTAACATAGTTCTCTAAATTAAAAAGCAAATCATTTTGATTTCATTTTTCAAACTCTAAACATATCTCTATGATTCAAAGTATATGAGTTGCTCTCTATACAAAATATACATGAAGACTAGAATAATGTAAATACAAAATAATCATGATAATCAATGCTAATCTATCTCTATGGTCTGGGACCCTGCCGTAATATATAATGAATCACTCTATCTCTAAACAAAATACCAAAAGACACTTCATTTCAAGGTAAAGCTCACCAATTGAAACATCTCTACCTCAGGGGAGGAGGTGGAAGAGAAGAACCCACAACATTTACCGCACCTAATTGAGGAAGGGAAAAGAGTGAGTTTCATCTAAAACTCATGGGAGGCCCTTACCCATAACCCTCTCATGAGACAACCAAGAGAATAAATAAACATACATATATAAATTCATAAAAAGAGTTAATGCAATTTCTCTAAATCATTTTATTTCACATACATAATAGTTCTTAAATCAATTATTCTCTGAAAGACATCATAATCTTTGAAAAAAAATTATAGGACTCTACTAGAGAAACAGGGATCTCTAGTTATGCCTTGCATAACAAAATATAATTTCTCTGTTATGCATATCAACCATGTCACAACGAGTTCTCTGATATGATCCCTTAGGATCTAAATTGGACACCTAACTAGGTTCCGTTCTCCGCCTCTATGAGATTGTCCTCTTGGACAACTTAGTACCAAGTTTAACGATTTGTTCTAGCCGTTAACTCATTGACTATTTCTTTATGACTACCGTCAAATCTGTAAATCATAAAATCATATCATTTCTCTAAAACTCTATAATACATAAATACTCTGTCTTGAAATCATCATGGAAATTTCTAAAATCTCTAAATCAAGTCATAATCATACTCTAGATCTTTAATAAATCATTTAAAAATAATGGTCCCATGAGTTTGCATTAAAACAAGTATTTCATGCTCTTGTTGAAAATAACTATTTTCACAAATATGTAAAACCATCCAAAATCTCTAATATTCTCTAAAATCATACAACCATATTCCCAATCAAGGAAAATAACTCTAATGATTAACAAAAGGATCATAGGATATGAACTCACTCACCTAGAGGGAAGGAAGGAGTGGCGTCAACACCCACAACATTCTAAGGAGTGGAAATGACACCAATGTCTGTCATTAAGCCACAAAACTCAAGATTAGACTCTAATAACCTCTAGATTGCTCAAACATAACTCTAACAATATTGGGGAAGCACTTCCACTTAACAACAATGGAGACAAATAACAACTTATTCACCAAGATATGAAATGGGAAGGAGGGACAACAAAAACCCATAAAATCTCACCTTTGATCTCTTGGACAAAGAAGGATTGTAGTGGGATTGAGGGGAGAAGGGTTTGAAAGGAGTGGAAAAGGGAGATCTTTGGGTTTCTGGAATGAAACCCAAGCTATAGGGTGTTTTAAAAGGGTTTGGGGCTCATTAAAATGAAATTGTGTCATTTTGCACTATGCGACATTAGGTCGCTTGCTTGCACAAGCCCCTTGTCTCGCTTCTTGCTGCTCTGTTTTATAGAATTCTAGCAACAACACTCAACATACACTCCAAGACTCTTTGCCCTTTGGACTTCCCGACAACATGGGTGGGTCCTAGAGGACCCCAGGGTAGTACAAAACTTATCCGCTACCACCTACACACCAGGTATTACATTCTCCCCTTCTTAAAAGAGATTTGGTCCCCAAATCTAAAACATACCTTGAGGAAAGAAAATATGTGGATACTTGATCTTCATGGCTTCCTCACCTAAGTGGTTCTTCTAGATGACTTTCACTTGAGACCACCTCCTTTGAGCGAAGTTTCTTGATCTGCTTATCAATGATGGCAACCGATTCCTCTTCATATGACAAGTCCTTATCAACTTGAACTGCTTATGGAGTGAGCACGTGAGATTGAGGCATGTACTTTCTGAGCATGCTAACATGAAATACTGGATGTATCTCTCACAAACTTGGAGGTAGTGTCAATTTGTAGGCCACTACTTCAACTCTCTCTAGAATCTCAAACGAGCCGATATAGTATGGATTCAACTTATTCCTTAACCTCACTACTCCCTTCACGGACACCCTTAGAAACACCTGATCACCCACAGCAAACTCTAGGTCTTTGTGCCGGTTATCAACATAAGACTTCTGCCTTGACTGAGTTGCCAATAACCACTCTTGATCAGTTGAATTGTAATACCCATTGTACACGTGTCAGGAGACAAGTTTTATAGAGTCTTAGGGTCCCATGAACTACCCAGGTCCTGAACTTTTCTAAGTCTAGACCTTACACCTCCTTGGGGGGTTATATGTTAGAGTGACATTTTTGGAATCAAAAGTCCTAATAATTGTTCCTATAAGGAAAATAAGTTGAAGAGTGATTTTTAATGAATTTTACAAAACCCTTAAACGTTTTGATTTTAGACCACAAGTTTAGAAAACCTTGAGGATTTCCAGATTTAACTAAAATCCAAAATTTGGATTTTGATTGGTTGTGATTTTGATTTTTTTGATATTTTATTTAAATCCAAATGGAGGGGGTATTTCCTTATTTACATTTATGTTTTAAAGTTAAATGATTTAACTTAAAATTAAGAAATGTATTAAGAAATGTAAACAAGTGAGTGTTGAGGGCAGGTGCTGTTGGGTGCTGTTGGAGTGCTATTGCTGCAAAATTTTACAAAGCTTCGCCATAGCAAGTTATGTTCGCTGTAGTGAGTTATGTTCACTGGAGCGAGTTATGTTCACTGGAAAGGCAGGAGCCAGAGACTCGTTAGCGAGTTATGTTCACTCAGCAAGTTGTTGCTCCTCTAGGTTCACTAGCGAACGTGTCTGATGTTAGCATAATGCAAAACGATCAGTTTTAATAAGTGGGATCCCCACCCCTATAAAACACCCCCAATTTGGGCTTCCCATACCAAACCGAAACTCTACCCTTCCAAACCCTCCTTATCTTCCTCCCACTCAATCGCACTTCATTCCTTCTCTTCCCAAGAGATCAAGGTAAGATTTTATGGGTTTTGTCATTCTTTTCCTTTCCATTCCATGTTCTTTGATTGGGATTGTTGTTGGTCTCCATTGTTGTCAAGTAGGGGTGCTCCCCCAATATTGTTAGAGTTAGATTAGAGTTATTTAGAGATTTTTAGAGGTTGATCTTGAGTTTTATAGTTGTTATGGTAGACTTTGGTGTGCTCTCCTCCTGAGCTTAGTTGATGTTGGCACTATCTTTTTCTCCCTCTCCAAGTGAGTGAGTTTGATCTCATAACTTTAGTTTGATCATTATGAGTATATTCTTGCATTATGGTTGTTAAACATGAAATTTGAGATGAGAAAAAGTATAGAAAATGATTTTTACATGATTATGTTTAGCTAGAAAAATAATGATTTATGTTGATGGCATGAAAGAAATATGTTTTACAAAACCATGGGACCATGATTGTTGTATTATGTGTTATGGAAAATGTTTCATATGTTAGAGAAATGTGAAGCAAGAGTATGAACCTCATGTTTAAAATTATGATTTTAGATTTATTAAGAATATGAAAAGTTATGTTAGCTTAAGATTTGAATTTAGAACTTCAGTTTTATGGTACCAAGAGGTATACGAATTCAGGATGATTCATAGCAATTGCCAGATACATATTCTATGGGCTTGAAATCAGAATGCCTACAAGCAGGTGATCCATTGGGCATGATTTCCACGGCCACAGTTATGTTAAAGTCAGATTGTTAGAGTTATATGAATCTAGAACTCTCGTGTACTAAGAATTTAGTGGCTCTACTTTGCCAAGGGAGTACCCACTTCAGCTATAGTTTTCTTTTTGTCAAACTAGTTTAGATGGTAGAGATCAGGAAATAGACAGTTAGTGAACGGCTATTCAGAGATTCGTTAACCTTGGTATCAAATTGTCCTTAGGGGCAATATCATAGAGCAAAACATGTGTTCTTCCCTGCCCATTCTGGGAAGTAACAAGCCTTGAGGGTGGAGCCCATGTTGGCACCCATAGATAATTGGTTAGGTCATGGTTGATGTAATGCCCCCATTTTTCCTGTGTACAAATGACTAAAATGCCCCTAAGATTATTTTACCAGGAAAATGAGGATCGCCAGCCTTGGCCATCCTCCAGGGATGTTTTAATGTTGAAATGGGATTACGTGTGTTAATAGAGCAGAAGAATCTCATTTTTGATTTCCGATGCGTAAAATGACCAAAATGCTCCTGAGCTAAGTAACACCGAATTAATTGCCGATTTAGCCCGGACTTCATCGAAAGGTTTGAAATGATGTTTTTAAGTAATGTTTAACATCGGGTTTAGCCCGGGTAGTCCCGGGAGGTTTTTGCAAAAAATTACCGTTTTGCCCCGGTAAGTGCATTTTGGGTCTAATGATACGATTAACGAAACCTAAGCAATATTAGGCTTTTATTAAAGATTAGTAAATCCTAATTACTAATCTCTAGTCAAAATATTTAATTGAGGTTAGTTAGAATCTAAGATTGTTTAGAAAAACTCAAAATCCTTTTCGTGATCTAAGACTTTATGTCACATTTTCATGAATAGTAAAATTCTTATTTCTATTTCCTTAAATTATGGAAATGGTCACATGATGAGATTCCTCCCTAATAAAGGTGGATTTGCATTAATCAAGCAAGAGTACTTTTGAATCTTGTCTTGAGCCATCTTAATTTCTCATTTCCTCACCTAAAACACTAAATTACAACCCCTAATCCATAACCTATCCAAATCAACTTCTAAACATACCCATAAACCAACATTAAAATGAGATTTTCTCTTCCCCATTTTTTTTCATCCATCACATGTTGAAATTCAATTAAAATATACTTGAAGAACCATACCTAGTCATACTTTAAATCATGCCTTGAACTATACTTAGCCATACCTTAAGACATGCCTTGAACCATACCTAGCCATATCCAAAGCCATGTCATGCAAAGAGATATTTTTCTCTTCCTTACCCTTCAAAAGGCCGCCGCCACTCCTCCCCATTTCACCTCCTTGTGTTTTATTTTTCTATAAATAGGCATCAAGAGAAGTTAGCAAAAACACTTGCTCATACTTACAACTTGAAGTTTTCTTTCTTTAAGCTCAAAGAGTTCTTCTTTTTATTCTTCTTCATTCTTCCAAGAGCCACCATCCTCCACCATTTCCTAACCTCAAACCACCACACAACCACCATAAATATTCCTTTAAACACATAACCTCTCCACCTCCAACATAAAAAACCTAAAATAAACCTTTCTTCCTTTTCTTTTCTTCTTGGCCGAAATCACATTAGCACCAAGGAAGATTTGTTCTTCTCATCATATTTCCAAGACCAAGCTTTTCTCTTTTCAAAAGAAAAACTTCTTTGGTAGGGAGTTGTTTTAAAGATTGTTATTCTTTTCTTTTGTTTTACCCTTTGGTTTAAAAGATTGCTATTCTTTTCTTTTGTTTTACTCTTTGGTTTAAGATGTTGTAATATTGATTCTTCCTTCCTCTTCCACATCTTTGGTTCCTTATTTTCCTTTTCTTCCCTCTTTATTTTTGGCCTTGGTGCCTACGTAATGAAGAAACCATGGGTTGATGATGAGGATCTTGGGTGTTGGTTGCAAAACCATCATTTATTTGACCTCTAAAGTTTGAAGGTTTCACTTTTAAGAGTTTTTAGCAAATGAAGATATTATGTTAAATGGTAGTCTTTAGCCTAGGACTCAAAGAAATAAAAGGAGTGCATTCATATTTATATTTCAAGTTCTTGCATTGCATATGTATATTTAAGCCTTGTATTTCATGTTTACATTTATGTTATCACCTAAATAATTAACTCTAAACCTACCTATTTCAACCTTAAAGTTGATTGTTGATTTAGAGTGAATACTCTAAGGGGCCTAGAGCACTAAAATAAAGAATTGAACTTGCATTCATGTTTACATTTCTTATCTGGCATATTTATTTTTTTAAGTCATCACTTAAACTTAAAGATTAAAACGAGAGCTTGTATTTTCATATCACCTAAATAATTAACTCAAAGCCTATCTATTTCAACCTCAAAGTTGATTGTTGATTTAGAGTGAATACTCTAAGGGGCCTATAGCACTAAAATAAAGAATTGAACTTGCATTCATATTTACATTTCTTGTCTAGCACATTTTTTGTCACGACTCGACTAGGCACGTGACCGCACATGAGAAATCTCATTTCACGTAAGCCTCTTGACCTGTATAATTTCTATACGCACAAAAATCCATAATATAGATTTATTCTTTTCTAAATATCATTCACCTTTTCCAACATCATAATTATAAAAACAAGCTTTTATAATCCGTTCCAAAGTATAATGCTATATTAACACAAAATATACAGAAAGTCCTTGTTATACAAAGTGTCTACGAAAAGTAAAAGACTTATACTATCCCAAAATAACATTCTAATATACACGATTATGCAAAAGACAACATGCTCTAAAATCCGGAATCCTACCTCATCACACCGGAGCATGTCTAGAGCAAAAATCCCATACTCCTCACCTAATAGGCACGACAACTGGAATCTAATGCTATTGGGAGGAAGATAGCGTGGAAGAATTCAGCAGCTGCTATATCTATAAATAGAGAAAGGAAAGGAGGGGTGAGTTTTGTTACCAAAACCCAGTGAGTGAGTCCTCACCTGGAACCCCCTCTTATAGAGCATTAAAGGGCATGCATAAAATCACAATGATATAAATACTGTTCAACCAATCGGTATAGTTATAGGAATGTAGGTATATGCAAGAGTACTAAAACACTTTATCTTGTAAAACACTTCAACAGTATCTCAATAGAGAAACAGTAATCTCTACTTTGGTTATGCAAGCATAATAGTATCTCTGGTCACATCTGCGTTACGTATCGCGTCCCAGTGTGACAATAATAGGTACCTAAGTAGGTCCCTTCTCTAAATACTCTGGCCCTAGGCTACTTGGTACCAACGTTAGCAGATTAACTCCGCTAACACACAACCTATTTCTCTATAGCTCCTGTTCATTCAATCAGAGAATACAGGATCATCTCCAAACCTTGAAAACAATGGCATCTACCCTAGGGTTCAAACTCAATCAAGTAAAATCCATGATTCCATAAATCAGATTATCATTGCAATAGTTCAACAACTCATGTTCTCACATTCCAGCTTCATCAAAAAATACATTTCATCCACAAAGGTCCCATGGATTTATTAAAATGTGTTTTCATGTTAAAACCTAGTTCAAGATATAGAACACAAGGGAGTTTTCATAACTTCTAAGAAAACCTCTAAAGTTCATTGTTTAGGCTATATTTCGATAAAAATAACTTTAATGTGTGGAATAGAGAGTACAGATGTGAACCCACTCATCTGGAGTGGTAAAAGTTGAAGGCTCACATACAGGGTTCCTTGGAGTGGAGATGGCACCAGTATTTATCATAGGAGTGATATAACTTTTGATTAGTCTCTAGAATCATTAAAAAACCTTAAGTTTATCTCTAACATGGAGGAAAAGCTCCCTCTACCCTCATAGGCACAGAAACCACTCTAAGACAGAAGGAAGAAAATAGAGCAAAATTGAGAGAACTACATACCTTAAAGCCTTATGAATGAAAGATTGAAGCTAAAATTGAAGGATAATGGACTTGGGAATGGAGTTTGGGGATGAAAAAGGATGAAAAAGTGAAGGTTCTGGAGGTTGGGGAAGAGGAAATGTGTCTTGGGGTGTCCTGGACCCGAAATGACGTTTTATGTTCGCTGTTGACCGCCTGGGCTCTCCAGAAGCTCCAAATGCTCCAATATTGGTATGTATTAGATACTATCCCATTACTCACTTATTTATTATTTTACTTTTCATTAACTTTAAAACATAAATGTAAATAAGAAAACACCCATCATTTAGATTCAAATAAAATATCTAAAAAAATCAAAACCTCAATAAATCAAAATCCAATTTTTGGGTTTTAGTTCAAATTCAGGAATTTTCGATAATTTATAAACTTTTGGGCTAAAAACGAAATGTCTAGAGGTTCCATAAAATTCATTAAAAATCACTCTTCAATTTGTCTATCTCCAAAGAATAATTACCGGGACTTTTGATGCCAGGAAAATGGTTCTACTATATAGCCCTCCAAGGGTGTATAGGTCCAGACTTAGTGAAATTCAGGACTCATATTGACCACTCAGAGTAACTGGCACTTTAATTAAAAAAATTTCTAACCCTTTTTATTTAACCTAGGGTATTACATTTTTTTTTCAAGTCATCACTTAAACTTAAAGATTTAAAACTAAAACTTGCATTCTCATATTTAAATTCAAAGCTTTGCATAGCATACTTATGTTTTTCTTGCCATCACCCTATAATGTCAAGATTAAAAATGAAGCTTACATTGCATATTTAAAATTATGCCATCACTTGATTAACCTAGTGCTCAAGACTTACCATTTCAACTCACATGAGAACTTTGACTCAGGAATATATATATATATATCTTATTTAAATGTAGACATCCTTTTGTTAAGCTCTCTAATTTTTGCTACTGATTTAAGGTTACTTATTTTATTGCCATAAGGATACGACTTATTTATAAGAATAATCTAGAATTAAAAATATGAAAGTTGGGTCTACTCGATTTAGAGGTTAAATCGTTTATGAGGCAACAAAAGTACTTATCCTGTAAAATGTTGTGATTTTTCCATATGCTTGAGGAATTATGTGAAATTGAGGTCTTACATGTTTAGTTATTTGATTTTGAATGGATGTGGCATGTTATAATTTCACTTAGAATATTTTAAAGTTGCATAGGTTCAAAAGAGCATGAGAAAAGTATATGATATGATTATGGCTTTGCATCTTAACATAATATGCTAATACAAAGGTGACACAAAAATATATGGAAATGGTCCTCTAGACCCCTGAATTAAAGGTTATGAGAGGTGATCCAATAAAGAAATGATCCTTTGGCTTCCCTGAATTAAAGGTTATGAAAGGTGATCCTATTGCCCCTATCCCGCACTCCAAGAGTCGAATGTTAACTTATTATAGGATAAGATTATGCTAGTGATGACTAGTGAGGTATGAACTCATAACCCAGAACTCTCAAAAGGCGAGAGAAATAGGGTGGCCCTAAATGAGAGAAAGAATTAATCTAAGTCACCTAAAAGATAAGTGGAAGAAAGTCATGTTATAATTATGATCTATGAGCATCTTTTATGATTAGAATTAGTATATGATACTTTGCATTGGCATGCATTTCATGATAAAGTATCTTGCATTCATGATATCAAAGATGCATACTGAAATAAATGGGCCTTGGTAAATGGTACTTTAGAACTTTAAAATTGAATCTTATGCATGTTCACCTTTTTTACAAAGAAACCAGATTCCTGAGGACGTAGATGATGACACCAAGATAGGATAATACCTTACTGAGATTCTTTACCAAGTTTCTTACTCCCTCTATCTTTTCTTTCCATCGCGTCTTCAGAGGACGATGGCAGCCTTCGTGATTTACATTAACGTGAGGACATGGGAGCTTAATTTTGATGCCACGCACCAAGTCGTACCATTTTATGGGTCGTTGTTCCATGCGCATGTTCGTATTTCTCGATCGCCCATTTGGCCAGCCAGTTACCAGCTTTTGATTCTCGCCGACTTTGCCCTTCGCGACGACCTACTCTTCAAGCGCACAGCCCTGAGGAGAGCTCTATTGTACCCTCGATGCTGCCTCCGCCGTCCGCGCCTACCCGGAGACGTTCCCTGCTCACCCTTGACTCATTATGAGACCGACCTTTTCGAGACAGACATCCCATCCATAGGTTCCTCCCCACCGTACCCATGGAGTTTGGTAGCGAGGATACTGTGACGCGCCACTTCAAGGAGGCAGGATGAGGATGGTGCCCGTCGTGGAGCACATGCCCAACCCTCTCACCGCTTGGCCACCCCAGCCAAATTGGCTCAGTGGATTGGGTCTGTACCTCCTTTTGATGGGTAGGAGTAGGAGCTAGCAGCTGACTCTAGTGCACACACACTCGTATATGTTTAGAATAGCCTTCTTTTGCTTTTAGAGGTTATCTATTTTAGATGTACTATTGTAGATGAGAGATTCTAATGTATTTTCTTTATGCTTCTTCATGTTATGCACGAATGACTATTAACGCTACTACGCTTGTCTAATAACTATTTATATGTCTAACTATGATGTTGTTTCATTTATGGTTTTATGTTTCAATTGATATGTCATGATTTGCCCTATTGATTATTTCAAGGCAACGATGTAGTTTACTTTATGCGTGCGTATGGCTCACATTTTCTTGTTTTTCAAAGAAAAATTTTACCTTTATTTTCCTAAGTATTTTCTTAAAACCAGAGTTAAGAACTGAGACGAAAGAGTAATAAATAATAATTAACTTGAATACATCCTAGGTGTATTGAGTTAAATATTAAGGTGTTATAGTTGACATGCATAACTGGAGGATATATTATCATACAATTATTAAACAGAAATACCTGCTTTCCAGGCTTTGCGCACTATCAGTTAAAATGATTTTATGTTTGATTATGAGTTTTGAAATGTTTGATTATGAATCTATGGAATGAAAAGTGTTTTCCTAGCTAGCTATGTATGTAAATATCAAATGATTTATGTTGTTGCATGTATATTGCATTATGCATATATGTTCCTTGGTTGTCCCATGTGAGTGATGGGTGAGAGCTCACTCATTGAGTTCATTGACTCACCCTCTCCCTTCCTCTCATAGTTGCAGGTCCACATCCCGTTTCTTCTGTTCAGGAGCACAGCAATCCCTTGGTGAACTTTAAATTGTTGTAAGGCTTAGATTAGGTTATGTTAGTCTTAGATGGCTCCAGGAGTTTTGTAGGTAGGATTCGAGCTATGCATGTATTTTGAGATACTGTATTTATTTTCAAAGTTTTTGTAATTTCCTATATGTGTTGTAAGATTTAAGTTTGGATTTAAAATTCTTGATTTCGATTAGATTATGTATTTGATCAGCTAAGTAGTATAAATCAGTTTTCAATGGTTAAGTAAGTTATCAGATTTAAGATTAATATCATGCAATGGATTAGTTTAATGATTTTATCATTTGCAGAATGGATTAGAAAAGGGTTTTCAAAGCTTGAATATTAGATATTTCTAGTTTTATGAAATTAAATATTATGTTTTGAATAGAGAAAAGGGTATTGATTTAGAGGAAAATAATCTTTTAAGTATTATATTATGATAAGTTATGCATTTAGATAGACACGTCACCTAGAAGGCTTACGTGGATATGAGATTCCTCACGTGCCGGTACATTCCTAGGTCGAGTTGTGACAAAGTGGTATCAGAGCAATAGGTTTCCTGATGCTATTGGAGCAAGTGTCCATAAATAGCGTGACGTTTATGTAAATGGAATTGCGGCCATTTGCATTAACATGATGTTATTTGAGGCCTATAGGAAGAGTTTGTCATGTCCAAGTTCAGGAAGAGTCTCTGTCATTCCTTGGAACTCTTGATTTGATCCTATATTTTCCCTCATTCTCAGATGAGCTATGCCACCTGTGAACCGTGGTCGCCGTTGGCACCACAGGAGCCCTATTTCGGCTAACTCCCGTTACATCCAGCGCCTCCAGTGAGCTGTTCTGAGCCTAGCGGAGGTAGTTAGCGAGCACCTTAGAGTTGAAGTGCATCAGGGGACACAATTAGGTGTGACCAGAGATTTATATTCAGAGTTTTGTTATGTCACAAATATTGTGTGTTACCAGAGAGATATTATTGTTTCTTTAGGAGCTACTACATTATGAACTTAGTTAATATCAGGTATGATAGTGAATAGAGGAAATCGTTTGAGTTGTAAAATGATGATTTGATATATATATATATATATATATATATATATATATATATATATATGTATGTATGTATGTATGTATCCTTGACTGTAAGACTTTTGAGTATTACTGATGTTATTATGATTTTATGCATTGTTCTTTGATATCCCATGAAGGGGATTTCGGGTGATGACTCACTAATGAGTTTTGTTATCAAAACTCACCCCTCTCATTTCTCTTATTTTTATAGATAGAACAATGGCTGGAGATTCTACTTAGCCTTTTTCCTCTCAGCTACAGGAGAATGTCAGATGGTAAGCTTCACTTGGGGTGAAACATGCATCCTTGTTTGTTTAGAGTGCTCAAGGTCCTGACTGTAGAGCATATGTTGCACTTCATGCATATCATTATTATTATGTTATTTTGGTAAATGTATATGGCTTTATCGCTCATGGCTTTTTGCAAAAGATGAGTTTTATTCATGTACTATTGGCATTATGATTTTAGATGTTAAAACTAGCTTGTGAAATTTCAGTTTTGACTAATTTAATGTAAAAGAGTAGGTGATTTGCATGTAGAAAATGGGACTATGGTTTAGATGATTTTAGAGATAAAGCATTACAGGTCACGAGGCTTACGTGGAACAATATTTTCACGTGCGGTCACGTGTCCAAATCGGGTCGTGATGTAACACCCGAAAAATTATTTAAAAATTAATTTGAGCTTTGTTATTCATAATTTCAAAAATCTACAGGATAGCAATTATGAGGGTGGCCCAACGGACCTATAAAAAAAAATTTCGGGTCGGTGAATAGTAACCTTATAGGCCCCATCAACCGCTGACAACCGAAATCCTAGATGGACTAGGAAATCCCAGGATTGAGAAAAGGGAGGGTTAAGGTTAGAAATAGTTAGGAATAAGGATTTTATACCTGAATTTAATTTTCGAGTAATATTCATTCAATCGGGTACGGTGTTTACCCGTTTGGTGAGATTTCGGATGGTTTCTTACACTGATGAAACTTGCAGTGCAAGTTTGCGACCTAGGGACGACAAGTGTGTGGCTTGACATGTGCCACACCTTTTCACCTTTATGATTAGCCAATAGGAATCTTACAAAATTTTATCTATTTATCTTAAGGAAACAATTTTTGTGGTAGAAAACAATTCCAACATATGTTATAATAAATGACTTAAGATCACAATTTCTTCCTTTCTTCTTCACAATTTCGTGCAGCCTTCAATGAGACAAACCAGCCACCATTTTCATCTTCTTGAGCTTCACTTTGAATTCTAATCCCAAAAACCCTAAGCTAGAGTTGCTAAAACTCCAAAATTCCTTTACAAAACTCGTTCTACATCTTAAACCCTACAAAACTAATCGATTAAAATCTCTATCCCTCGCCAAAACATACCTTTTTACTTCACCCTCACTGAGTTAAGGAGGAGTTTGGGTTGATTTGGGGAGCTTTGGGAGCAAGAAGACAATCATAAAGCATCTTGGGGCCAAGGAGCCATTAAGACACTCAAAGTAGGGTTTTTGTTGTCTTTCTTTGTCAAATTTTCCTGATCTGTTTTGGCTTAAGCTAGGTCCGAAATTTCTGATTGTATTCAGTGATTATTATATTGATATTGATGTATTAATTTTGGTGGTGTGTTTGGATGGTGTTAGAAAATGGTTTTTATCAAAAGAAGTTTGCACTAGGCTGCTGGATTTTTGGTTTTCCTGCAGCAGTGGTACACAAATTTTCTGATATATTTTTGGGTGTTTTCATGAGCTATAAAAATTATATATTGGAGTTAACATATTAATCTAACTATATGAATTTTCTTGGGTCTTGATTTAAGGTTTACTACCTCAAAAAAACCAGAAACCGAAATGAGACTGATGTTGTCTTGATTGTTGAAACTGAAAAAATAAAGTTATCCAATTTTATTACCATAGCAAATGATTGAACTAGCCCTTGACATTTTTACACGAGGTTAATAACATAGTGAAGTATCATTGTAAATTTTATTGTGCATTGATTCAATCATTTGCTAGGGTTAAAAATTATGAGAACTCTGTTCTAAGCTGTGAATTGGTGGTCCCTGACCACTAAATTGTACAATTTACTGAAGGAGTTAGAGTGCTTCATTTGTGTTGAAATTTTTACGGGATCTTGTGGACACATTGAATTGTCCTTGAGAATTTTTATAGCTTTTGAATTGCTTGTTTGATGAGTAAATAAATTCATGTTACAATGATATAAAATCTGCTATTATGCTGGAAATACAACAATGCTTTGAATTGATGAAGTAATGGCATTTTAGATTCTAGTATGACATGAATACTTGATGTTACCTATTTGGCCATGTGACTTGTGACATATAAATGCATGCTAGAGGAAGTAAAGAGTAGTTTATGAGCCATGATTGAGATTTCATTGTGAATGAAATGCCTTTATGTGCTTTATGCATGCATTTGGAAAAAGAAAAGAGAATGTACGAAGTTTACTCGTGCATGTTTTGACATATGGACAAAACAGAAACAAGACTTAGGTTGAATGAGGAGAAGGAAATAGAAAGAGGAAGTCCCCAAATTTATAGTTGGTAGACGTATTGGCTAGGAATAGAACGTGTGTGATTCAGAAATGGAAAAAAATAGAAGTTCAATGATCACGTATAGGAATGAGCTCAGTCCTTACAGGTCTATTTCCATTGTGTGGTGTGATCCACTATAAATACTATTTGGTATAAATTATCTATTGTGGAATTATCCACGGCAAATACTCGTTGGGTATAACTAAGTCTTTCCTATGTTAATGAAAAAAGAAAAATGCACTGATTTGATCTTTGTGACATAAGTGAAACCATGTCACTTTGAGATAAGTTCATTGCATGTATTATATGCTACTCATCTTATTCTGAATTGTCTGCCTTCTGGAATTTAGTAATTGTTGGGACATTATGAGATATATGCTTTAAGTGATGGAATGCTAAAAGAAAACCATTTCGGAAGAATGGTTTTTTGAACGTTAAAATGAATCTTTGATATATGTTGCATGCTCACATTTTCATAATAAACCAAGTGGCTGGCGATGACGAAGACATTATGATAGTGTAACTGGGAGTTGCCTCCTTGAATTGTGTAATTCTCACCCTATGATTTTGTGTTTCCGTGTCGCTTCTAGGTTGATCTAGGGAACAATGGAGCTGCAACTTGAAGAACTCTAAATCGTAGTACTTATTAGTTGATGTTTTTACTTTACTATGCTTAGTTAGAGTTGTATGTATGTAAATGAAACCATAAAAGTATTGTATTAAAGCTCTTAGAAGAGCTTCCTTTTGGACTTAATTATGTATTTAAATAAATGTTTTGGTTCTTCGTTATACATTTTAATAGAATTACGCTTAGTTACTTCATGAAGCGTTCCACTTGCTATAGATATTTAAGAAATCCGCTAATTAATAGGTAACAACTCCCGAGTATGATATCATGACTTAAGGATGAGGTTGGACTTAGGATGTTACACGTGACACAAATTTTGGGTTTTAGTTCAAATCTAGAAATCTTCAAGATTTTCTAAATTTATGGGCTAAAAATGAAACTTTTAAAGGTTTCATAAGATTAATTTAAAATCACTCTTTAACTTATTTTATCTTTAGGAACAATTACCTGGACTTTTGATCATAAGAATGTAAATCTAATATATAACCCTCCAAGGAGGTGTAAGAGACTTTAAATTCAGACTCGACAACATGGGTGGGTCTCAAGAGACCTTAGGCCGTACAAACTGTCTAATGACACATATATACCGGTATTATAGCGTTGCTATATGCGACGCCAGTGTGTCACAATAACATTCCTCTTTTTAAAATGTGATAAATACATTTTACCCGTTCAATTTTAGGTCATATGGATTTACACCCCTTTCAAAATGCATCGTAACACAATTTTTCAAACTGCAAAAAACCCATCTGTATAATTTTGGCAAGTAATAAAGGTAAGATTTATAGTTAACTCCTAATGATTCTAATTTGTATAACCCGACACCTTATCTGTAAATATTATGTGCAATTAACTCTTTTGATTTTTTATTATATGCAAGACACTTGCGATGACTTAAAATTTTGGGTTTTTTTAGTTTGAAAAGTTTATGATGTCATAACATACTATTTAAAAAATAAAGGGGTTTTTGCACAATTTAAAATATTTTGGGTGTCGTAATATATATTTTAAAAATTTAAAATTTAAATTATATATAATCTAAAATTTAGGAATAAAATACATTTAACTGTTTAAAAATTTGTTCTGATATGGTAAACACGGTATTGACATCATTGCACGCGTCACAAGTTAAACACCAAGAATTTTCGCGGGTCATACTGTCGTGCTTGGTGCCATCTGGCTTGTTTCCTTCGATCCTTGGGGCTTTCGGATGGTCAGATTCATTCACCGTTAAAATTGTTAATAATAATTAAAATATATCATATTTCAAAAGTACCAAATGATCCTCACCCAGTCACCGTTTTCCCTTCCCCGCGGGTTTGTTCATTTTTTCTTTTTGAGTAGAAAGAAAATTTTTAACACAAAGACTAATAAAATTGCACACATAACCTATTAATAAAATAAGTGACATGCGTCTTTTTAAATAGAATAAAATATAAAATAATTTATTTTTATGTCTAAAATTATATAAAATAAATTATTTAAATATTTATTATAAATTATAATATGATTTTTTATATATTTTTAGATATTAAAATAAGTGTAATATATTTCATAATAACATTATTTTACTTGCATTTAAAATTTTAATGATACGTTATTATTTTAATATGTCATTTGTGTAAGTTCAAATGAAATACTAATAGATGGACAAAAGCGTCTATTACTATCAATCTAGATTAATTTTATTTTTATTTTGGATTAAATATTTTGACAGAAAAATCTTAAGTGACTAAATAGGTATGATAGGAACCCTTTTTTCTTTTTCCCCTAGGCTCTCACGTTTGTTCATCCACAACTAATCGGTCTTCAATGCCGGTGGTTGCCATTGCTGCCCTCCCACCTGGAAACACAATGCCGCCTCGCATGGTCGCCGGCGATTTCCGTGGCAAAGACGGGTTGAAGACCATGAAACGGGCAAGCCGAAAGGTTTTTGACTTTCACCCACACTCACTACCACCATCTACTCGAAAATTAAAAAAATAAATAAAAAAAAACTCTCTTCTTTCTTCTCTTCTCTCGTGGGTGGCCATGGTTATATATAGAAAATGAACTGAAACTCCAAGGAGGACATCACGCCCTAATCCTTCTCAAGAGCAAGAAGCTCTACAGTCCAGACATCCCCCCTTTTCCCCCCCCCCTTTTCTTCAGTTTTCCAGCATCATAGCTACAGTGCAGAAACAAGAGAAGAGAAAGGGGAAGGGAGTGTACGTCAAGGTGGCGATAGTGGGGGCGGCGGCGGGCAGTGGCGGTGGCGGAGGAAGCAGTGGTGGCATCAGCAGCAACATTGGCCGTGGTTTGAACAGGAGGAAGAAGAAAATTAAGACTTAATAAAGGGGTAATTTAGTAATTATACTGTGATTAAGTGAAGAGGATAAAAAAGTCCCGAAGGTAGGAGGGAACAAAGTCGAAGCCACCTACTTGCGTTACGACTATTGGTGGCCATTGTATATAACGTCAGAGACCAGCTCTCTTGGCTTTCGTTCCATCCTCACTAACTACTGATCGTTTTGTTTCTCTTCTTCCCCATACCAGAAGAGGGAGCCTCCTGCAACAATTACTTCTCAGCAGGAACCGTATGTTTTCTTCTCACCTCACTAGAAATTGGCTTTGTAATTTCCTTCTTGGACTTGTAGAACAAGAGCCAAAACCATTGTCTTTCATTTCATATCATATCATATCATATCATATCATGTGTCCTTCTAAATATTCCTTCTGGACTTTCTGCTTTTTTTTTTTGGCATGCAAAAGGGGCTGTCGGAAACAAGAAGGTGGTGAGGTTGTGTTGCAGGCATGGAAGGGGAGGACACTAGACAGCCGCTGTTGAAGAAACAGTATCATGAGAACTGCCCGGGTTGTAAAGTGGATCAAGCCAAAGTGATGAAAACAGATGTTTCCGTACGAAATCTCTTGAATATATGGATGGTGGTGTTATGCAGCTGTAAGCGATGATGAACTTTTATTCTCACTTTTTTCGGGGAGAGAGAGTTCTGTTTGCTCCTTTTTGTTTCTTTGAGATATGTGGTGTGAGTACCTATGTTTGTGGTGTGGGTTTTATTTTTCTAATTTTTAAAATTTATGAAAAAAAAAAAATTTTAAAAATTAAAATTTATGAAGAGTTTTTAATTTTTTAAAGTTTGTGGAGAAAAATTAAAAATTCTAAAAATTATAATTTTTAGAATTTTTAATTTTTTTTTATAAATTTTGAAAATGAAAACTGAAAATTTAATTAATAAAAAAAGCCCTAAGTTTCCTTAAAAGCGGTTGCTGAACTTGCCATGATAGGGATTGCAATAAAAGCTAAAGCATTTGGAAACAGTAAACCTTTCCTTTTCACAAAGATGAAATCATGAAATCGCTTCCAGCTATTCATCCCAAAAAATCACTTTCTGCTACAAGAGAACTAATTTCGGTTTCTTTCTTTTGGAAAATCAGAAAAATCACTCCTTAGTCGTCACTGTTGGACTCTAAGTTTAAAGTTTACTATTACTATTATTATTATGTCTGCAAATTTTTTAGTGTGCCAAAACTGCATCTATGATGTCTCTTTGTTTATTTTGTTTACAGCGCTGCCTATATCATCTCTCTTTCCTTACCTTTATTTCATGGTGAGTTTAACTATCTACTTTGGTTCAGTGTTGCATACAACATGAGGCATCATGCTATGATTTTGAGATATAATTACTTCTTGGAGTTTGATCTGAATGCATAAGGTGAACAACTTTGGTATTTCACTCAAAGGAGAAGTGGAACCCACTATCTTTTCCTCATAGTGTTATTTGTATTTGGTCATTTGGGACATACTACCAATTCACACCCCATCTACCATTAGATGGGACGTGGATGACTTACTCTATACAAGTCATCCACACCTCATTTAGATGGGATATGAATCGCATTGTCCCCACACTATATGAGGACAATTAACATTTCTCTTTATTGTGACCGTGTCTAGGGATTCTATTCACTTTATTATAAGCATGTATAGATTTGGTGCGAAAGAATTGTGTCTAAACAACAATTTTTCCATTTCCCGAAAGTGACTACCGATTAATTCCAGATGGAGCAGATACTAATATGCCGTTGATTTGATTAGCTATTTTTTCTTTTTCCTTTTTTAAGTTTGATCTTTTATTAATTATTTTGAGCACTTCAAGCAATGAATTTACTGGTCAAACATCGCTTTCTATGATATTATTGTTTGTTCCATTTTTGAAGGGGGAAAAGATTGCGTAAAAATTATTTGTTTCTTTTTGTTTTTGGTAGCTGTTCTCACCTCTATTAACTCAAAACTATTTGTGTGTTTCTAATCTTGGAATATCTTACAGATAGGAGGGATGTGCTTGAGTCATTTTAATTAGGAGGTTTAAAGTCTAGATAGCTTTTAAAATAAAATGTGACTTGGTTATCAAGGATAAATGTTTCTCCTATAACTAGGTTTCAGTTTAGGTTTGCAAATATAATTGTTTACTGCTACCATGAACTACATAAATTTCTCAGGAATCAACAGCTAATCTTCAGAGGCATTAATCTGAAACTTCTCTTAAAAATCGAAAATCCCATTCACTGTTTTTCAATAATAAAACAATTTCTGATCCATCCCTCGATATAGTTTATATTTTAACAGATGATTGCAGACTTTGGAATGTGCTTGTGTTGATTTCTGATTGCTTTCCCTTCTTCCTTTCTCACTTGTTATGAAATAGTCAAGAGATCAAATTTCTGTTAGTAATTGACCTTAATTGCTGCTGCCCATAATACATTCTGGATAATGTAAAATTTCAGATAAAATATAATAATTACATTTTTTTTTCAGGTAAGTGATTTTCATATTGCAAAAAGAGAGGAAGATATCAGTGGCTATGCTGGTTATGTGGGTAAGATCAGATTTAGTTCTTCCATGCTTGGCTGTCTTCTATCAATATAGTTTCTTTATTTATGATAGCTTTACAACTGTGAAAATTGTTGTAGGATCTGCATTCATGCTTGGAAGAGCTTTAACATCTATATTGTGGGGAATAATTGCTGATCGCTATGGTAGAAAACCTGTTGTGGTGGTAGGGATTGTCTCAGTGTAAGTATATATGTCACTGGGGTGGATGCTTTCTTTTAAGCTATACTATATATTTTCCGGTTACAACACTAAAGCTTACTTGATTGCAGCATCATTTTCAACACACTATTTGGCCTTAGCTCAAGTTTTTGGATGGCTGTTACCACAAGATTTCTTCTTGGAAGTTTGAATGGTCTGCTTGGACCAATGAAGGTACAAATCAGCACACTATAGCATATAGCGAAGGATATCAGTTGAGTTGTGTGATATATTTCTTTTATAACCTCCTCTGTTACAGGCTTATTCTTCTGAAATATTTCGAGAAGAAAACCAAGCTCTAGGACTCTCAACTGTAAGCCACTAACCTCCAGCTACTATAATTTTAGAAGCATAGGTCGCCAATGGGGATGTTCAGCTGGTAAGGATCAAAATATTTGGCTTTCGTGAACCATTGGTTTGATTCCTGCTGCCAGCGTTGTAAGTACCATTTTGAGCCCTTGCAAAGGCATAGGGCATACCATAAACTCGGAATGGAAAGCCTCCACTCCCCTTCAATTTTCTTATACTAGAAGAAAAGAAAAAAGCAGCATTCGTCCATCATAATAATTCAAAATGTGATCTGATTTCAGTTCAGTGCAGCTTGGGGCATAGGTTTAGTCATTGGGCCAGCATTGGGAGGTTATTTTGCTCAGGTACATTTTGTTCTTTTCCATCTGAAGTGGAGCATGTTAAGAATTGCCTTGGATTTGAACATGGACATAAGTTGACATGTTTTGAAAGACATGAGTTAGCATGTGACGTAAATCCCGAAATTAACCTATATTGAGAAGGGTGAAGCCTGGTAATATTTTAAAATTAAGGATTGAAGGGAGAAATATTAGAAATTTTAGTATATTCAAACAAATACTCATTACATGTTTCCTAACACTCCTTTACTTTGGAAATTTATATTGCAGCCAGTAGTGAAATACCCAAATATATTTCCAAAGAATTCACTTTGGGATAAGTAAGTGAATTTGCTTCCTGGTTTTTTGTTTTTTAAGATATAAGGATTCAGATTTGTATTCCCTTCCTTTATCTTGGAAGTTCTTTTTGTGTTCTTGATGTTCTGACTATATTTTTCCAAATCATAAATCTCCCTGCAGGTTTCCGTACTTCTTGCCCTCCTTAATAATATCAGCTTTTGCATTTGTGGTATTAATTGCCAGCATCTGGCTACCGGTGAATATCTGAACTTCTAGCTAGCATCTCTGTTCATCAACTGCTGATATCTCTATCTTTTCCGACTGGTGACATTTCTTTAATGCTATTATGATGACATCTCAAAATGTCACACCATTTTGTTACAAAAATTTCAGCTCATCCTTACTTTCCCTTCTCCTTTTATATTCTCTTGCCCTTCCCATCAATAAAATTACTCTGAAATAACTGCATGACTATAGGAAACATTACACAACCACCCTCAGAGCGATGAGTCCACTGACAATGCTGAATCTTTAGAGAATGGAAGCAATGAGTCTGACAAAGACAAGGCAATCAAGAAGGATGAAAACCTCCTCCAAAACTGGCCTTTAATGTCGTCGATAATTGTTTACTGTATTATCTCACTCCATGATATTGCTTACCAAGAGGTATGATTCCTACCTTATGATGTCATAACTTTTTTATGCATCTCAACAAATATATGTTGTTTTAACACATCTCTTCCATCCTTCGATATATCTATTTTTCTTGATATCTAGTTCTAGCTTACTGGTGGTAGAAACTGATATTTTTCCTAAAAGGCTATTTGAACAATAAATTACTACTTCTTGTTAGGTTTTCTCATTATGGGCTGTCAGCCCTCGAAGGTTGGGGGTTTGAACTTTACAACTGACAATGTTGGTGATGTTCTTGCAATAACAGGTACATTTTTGACACAAACGTGTGTTCCTATATATTTACATTTTGGGCATTTATGTTTCCTTCCGAACTTTCTCTTTCCAAATATTGTGCGTACACTTTTATGAATTAACATGATGCCATATCGTAAGTTCCTTCAGGGCATTTCCTGTGAAGTGGTCTTGTTAAGTGAGTTCTTTTATTTAAATTAACAAATTGGGGAAGTATTCTTGAGACTAAAGTTGATGAGTTCATTGATCTAGGATGGTTTATTTTTTGTTGAGGATGAATTTATTGATCTGGGGTCATCTCTGTTAGAGACCAATTCCCCAATGGGATTAAATTGTACAAAAGAGAAGAGTATAGGGGCAGTTTGGGCAATGAGAGGGTTGGGAATCTGTATGATTCTGGTGGGCCATTTGCATAACTAACTTGGTGAGGGGTGTGTGTGTGTGTGAAAGTCATGTTGGCAATGGGGAGAGCGTGTGAGAATTCTGTGACCTGCCAGAGGGTTATTTGTAGTGTGGAGGGAGGGAGGATTATTGAGGCAGTTATTTTTCTAGGCATTTGGAGAGATTGAGCTGCTATGCTAAGGCTTCACGATCCGACTTGGGAACATGACCGGCATGTGAGAATTCCATCCTTATGTAAGCCTTGTGACTTCTGAGCTTCTCTATATGCATAACTTAATTCATAAAAATCCATTTCAAAATAATTTTATATCTAACATAGATCAATTTCTCTTTGAAGTCTAAATCATCATAATTAGTTTCATAATCAAACTTTGAATCTACGATCATAATACAACATATACCTGAATTACTCTCTGGACAAATTTAAAAACTATGAAAGCTATAATGATGCAAATACAATGTAATTTAACTCATGGTAAAACAAAATGTAACACATTTATATGGTCCGGGTCCTCCCACAATGACACTGGAGTACTCTAAGGACAACAAAAAGACACTTCCCTCCAAAGTGAAGTTCACCAACTGGTACCTCTCCGCGGAGAGGAGACGACTGGGAAAAGACCCATAACCGCTACTATACCTGTGATGGGAGAAAGGAGAGGGTGAGTTTCATCTAAAACCCAGTGAGTGAATTCTCACCTGGACCCTCTTCATGGGACAATAATAATAAAAACATGATGATAATAATACTAATGAAAATAATAAACAAACTCTAAAGCATCGTTCATATCTACGAATACCTAGATATAATAATTGAAAGATGATACTTAGTCCGCGGACTAGAGTATTTGCTGAAATCATACTAGTTCCTGTCCAACAAACTGGGCACCTAATTAAGTCCGTTTCCTGGGATTACCACCATGGCTACTTGGGTTTGCCTCCATGGCTGTTTTCTACGTTCATCATACATAACTTAACTAAAAATAAATAAAAACAACAATGTTGAAAGATGGGTACTCCGTCTTTGGCGAAGTAGAGCCCTAAATGCTGAAGGATGGGACTCCCCCTGCGAAGCAGAACCCCATAAATGCTGAAAGATGGTTATTCCCTGGCGAAGTAGAGCCCCTAAATGCTGAAGATGGTTACTCCTGCCCCTGGTGAAGCAGAGCCCCATAAATACTTAGTACACTGTGAGTTTTGATTCATACAACTCTAACAATCTGACTTTAGCATATCCGTTGCTATGAAATCATGCCCAAGGGATTACCCGTTTGTAGGCATTTCGAGTTTCAAGCCCACGGAGTATGTATCTGCAGTTGTTATAAATCATAATGAATTCTGGATCTCTTGGTACCTTAAAATTGAAATTCTAAATTCATATCTTAAGCTAACACATTTTTCATATACTTAATAAATCTAAACTTATAGTTTAAACACTGGGTTCATAATTATAATAGTTGAATTTCTTTTCTCTAAAACTCTGTTCCATGCTCTACTCTAGGCTCAAAATTCCTTCATATAAATTTTATAATAAATCAACTTAACGTTCTAAAAGCTTTTTGAAATCCAAAATCTGGAGTATACACATAATGATATCATAACTCTTAAAACATATTTGTTAAAATAGCAACTAGATAAAATCACATATTTTTGCTACAACCATTTCTTTAGCATATAAAACATCTTCCATACACACAACATAGCTATCATGGTTCTATGGTTTTGTAAAACCCATTCTTTCATGCTATCATCATAAATCATAATTTTTCTAGCTTAACATAATCATGTAAAATCGTATTCTATATTTTTTCTTGTTTCAAGTTTCATGTTAAGCAACCATCATGCAAAAAATCCTTTTTTTTTTTAAATCTCTAAATACTCCGTAATGCAATGAAATAATAATATGATGATTAAACTAAGGCCATGAGATCAAACCCACTCACCTGGAAGGGAGAACGTGAGGAACAACTCTGGTAGAACTCCAGGGAGGAGCAATGACACCAATGTCTGCCATCGAATAAACAAAACTTATAAACAACCTATGGGAAGCTCTAGATTACTCTAAACACACCAACAACTTTGGGGAGCACCTCCACTTGACAACAGTGAGAAAAATAACCAAACCCAATCCAAGATTATGAAGGAATGGAAGGAAAGAGACCAAAATCTATCAACATAAACATACCTTTGATGATTGGGGAGCTAGATTTGAGTGAAATTGAGAGAAAAAGAGAGAATGGTGGGGGGAGGGTTTCTGCCTTGAGGGAGGGAGCCCGATTGAGGTTTTTATTTTGGGTAAAAGATGAAAGTCGTTTCTAGGTCCTGTCATGCTCTCAGGGGACCGCCAGCGGTCAGGCCCCTGCGTGCCCTCGTCACGTGTATTTATGACCGCTATATCGATTCTAGACCTTGAAACACGTGAAACCGCTTTCCTGTGACCGCTATAGCGGTGACAGGAACCTCAACTTCAGCATCTCTTCTGTCATATGGCATCTGGTTGTCTAATACTCACTTCACTTATTCACATTTCTTAATTTTAAGTCATTAACTTTAAAAAATAAATGTAAATAAGGAAATATCCTTTATTTGGATTCAAATAAAATATTAAAAAATCAAAATCCGAACCATTCAAAATCAAAATTTTGGGTTTTAGTTCAAATCCGGAAGTTTTTGAGATTTTCTAAACTTGAGGGCTCAAAATGAAACGTTTAAAGGTTTCATAAAATTCATTAAAAATCACTCTTCAACTTATTTTCCCTTTAGGAATAATTACTAGGACTTTTGATCCTAAGAATGTCACTTTAACATATAGTCCTCCAAGGAGATGTAGGGTCCAGACTTAGTGAAGTTTAGGACCCGGGGGTTCCAAGGGACCCTGAGGCCGGAGAACTTGTCTACTAGTACATGTACACTGGGTATTACAAAGGCATTCTCTCTATTCTGCTCATTTCATACTGTTGCTTTCTCTTTACCTTGGCTAATATCATTTGTATCAATCCAAGAGTGTGTGAATAATACATCTATTTCTGTGTTCTTCGCTTTTGGTTTCTAACAATCTCCTGCAGTTTCTGTTTAGAAGTCAACTTATTTATCATAAATAACGTTCCAGGATGAGATAGTTCTTTTATATTGTGAGTTGATTTGATATCATATAGTCATTACTTCCATTATGTTATGAGATCTTTGATTGTTGGTAGCTCAAACTAAACATTTGAGGAATGGTGATTTATCTACAATTCTTTACTACTTGTGCTTGCAAACTTAGTGGACCCTAAGCAACAAGGGTTGGACTAGTGGTGAAGGGTCTAGGTAGTTAGCATGAGGTCATAGGTTCAAACTTCATTACTGTTAAAATTCTATTATACCCAAAAAAAAACCTAGGAACCCTAAAAATGTGATAACTTCCATACCATTGGTTTTTTTTTATCATTGTCACAAGATAAAGAAAAATGAAAGATGAGCATGTATAACCCATAATTGGCAATTTGAGTCAGTATATGGCAGCACTGGCATAATATGGATATGAAAACCCTCGAGCCTTTTCATTGCATTGGATATGCATAGTGGCCAAGATATATATTTTTATTTTAAACTTTTGTGCTTTACTTAATAGATATGCTACTTAATTATTGACATCATCTCTGTTGATCAGGTGTTGGTCTGATAATCTACCAGCTTTCCCTGTACCCAAGATTGGAAAAAGCTTTTGGACCTGTTAGATTTGCTCGCATCACTGGGGTAAGCTTTAATCTTTTGTGGCCATGGATGTTGGGCCTTTTTATGATGGATGTTAGATTCGCTCATCATTTTTTGACACATTTTTTTATTATTCCTGCAATATTTGGTGGGTTAGACACCTTTTGTTTACACTTTCTTGTTTGGGGCAAAAAAAAAAAAAAATTCAAAACATAACAGAAGGTATGTTGACAAGGTAGCTAGGATCACGCTATATATCATGAGATCGCACGATCCCATGATTTCACCACCCTTTCCCGTTCCCGATCCTAGCTTTGGCTCACCTCCGCCGCCGCGCCGTGGGATCGCCGGGTAAGATTGTAGGATTGCTGGAATCGGGCGATCTTTGCGCTTTGGACGATTCCACGGTTGAGCTTAGTCAAACGGCCTAAAGTAGCCCAAATGCGGCAGATTTCACCACTGACTCGGCCCATTCTCAACCCCAATAGGTACCCCAAGAAAGTAATGGGTATGTGTCCTCCCTCACACCCTTTCTCACTCTCAATCTGTCCCCTTCTCACTCTTCAATCTCTCTGTCCCTCCGCTGCCCAGCGCTGCCGCTCCAGCCTCCATCTTCATTCTTTGATCTCTTCTTCTGCTTCCTTGGGAGGCTGGGCCTGTAGATCTCTGTCTGCTACTCCACCTCTGTTCTTTCTTCTCTCTGTCTGCTGGACTACTTCTGCCTCGAGCTCACCGCGCCTTGGTTTTTCCTTGGTGAGCTCTACACTTTTCTTTTCCTTGGTTTTTTTTTTTTTTTTCTTTCCAGAATGCATGTTTTTTCTTCTTTTAGTATACTTTCAAATAATTTTTTGATTGGGAGTATTTTTGTGTTGGATTTTGTATTAGGTATTGTTTGGGTAGGGGAAAATGTCATTAGATAATGCTGGTGTGGGGGGCAATGGAGGTTTATTGCACTTTATGCTATGATTTATGGATTATGAGTGTATGACTTATGGCTCTTGGATTATTTGCATTTTACATTGAAGTTAAGTATGTTAGTTGTGGCTATTTTTGCTTATTTATGCTATGTTATATAAAATATATATGTGTATGTTAGTTCTGGTAGGATCTTACGATCGTGTTATCATTTCACGTTTTACGATTTTGTATCCCTCGTCCGATCCTAGGTAGATCTCGATCTTAGCTACCTTGTATGTTGAGAAGTGTGTTTCTCTTATGATCTGAAAATTAAGAACGATGTAAGATAAGTTGTGTTATATTCCACTCTTGATGAGGTGGCTTATGTTTATTAATTGATGAGTCCTCTGGTCAATGGATGACTTCTGAAGGAGTATTTTTGTTTTTTGGGTGAGCTTGATATGGAGATAAAAATGGGAATGAAAATTTCATGGATTAGATTTGTGGATAATTTTACAAATAAATCTAATGCATTAAATTTTATCCCCTATTTTAACCTGACACTAAACTCCCCCTTAATTTGAAAAATACTGTGCTGTATCAGATACAAATGTCTCACGGTTTATCTGTAATTTGGAAAACATACCCACAGTGGAAGGGTCGTCAATGTGTTAGATGATTGACACACTTTTTCATGGGAAAAAAAAAATATACCGTGCAAGTTTTTTTTTATTCCGGTGAACACCCTGCAAGTTGTTTAATACATATAAAACTCATCAATCAAATATTAAGAAAGAAACCCACCCCATTAAAAGTGCTACGTGAATAGAGGTAATTCAGAATTTGATTGTTTATTATTTTTAAGCCGTCCTTTTCACACCGTTTGTAGGTTTTATCCATACCTCTTTTGCAAAGTTACCCCTTCCTAGCAATGTTGTCAGGTGTAACATTGTACCTAGTGATAAATATTGCTTCCGTTGTGAAGAATCTTCTTACTGTAAGTGCATCTCTTCCTTTATTTAACTGATCATGAATAACGTGGGGTTTAAAATGAATTGAATTGGGTTCACTGAACCTTAGGGGCTCAATTAAATTGATTTGGTAGTGTTGAAACAGTTTTTGAGAGAAATAAAAAACCTAATGAGTGCAGCTTAATCACTTGCTAACAATCAGCAAGCATCATAATTATTCTGGAGACATAATCTAATATGTGCTCAATGTGCTAATGAAATTAAACTAGTATTCTAGCAAAGGTTATCTGCATTAAAAGCTTGCCTAATTGTATTCTTTCTGATGAACTTCAGGTAACCATTATAACTGGCTTGTTCCTGTTGCAAAATAGAGCAGTGGTAAACTTCTGGTTCCATTCATTTGCTTTTATTTATTTTGTTAAAAAATTTGAGATTAATTTTTGATGCCATCATGGCATATATGGCATGTTGATTTGGAAAACAGGAACAATACCAAAGGGGCAGCTAATGGCCTTTCTATGACGGCTATGTCAGTATTCAAAGCAGTTGGCCCGGCTGGAGGCGGGGCAGTGTGAGTGCCCCTTTTGATTTCTTTAGCTTTGGTTTTGAGCTCTCTTTCACAATTCGAAAATGTGAAAGTGAATGTTACAATTGGATCAAAAACTACAAGAAAACTCTTAAGAAATGGTGTATTATTGTGAAATGAGAATGCAAAAGGTTAGAGATTCGAGAGATCCCTTCTTCTCCTAAACTCTCAACTTCAAATTTCTCAATCATCTCTATTCTAATAGTTTCTTGTATAACCATATTCTAGATGATTATCATTCCCAACTATTAAGGCCCAGTCCTACTAGTGGATCTCTCTACAGAGTCACAAAACTGGATTTGTCACATAGCATTGATCAACAATGCTCTCTGACCCAATCAAAGGAAAAAAAAAAAATGCTTTCTTGTTAGAATTATAGGTCGATGTTCAGTTCTCTTATTTTGATCTTGGTTAATGCAGATTAACTTGGTCCCAGAAGCGGATGGATGCTTCTTTCCTGCCAGGTATCTCAACTAATCAACTAATTTGTTTGAGCTTCTTTCCAATTCGTGTTTTGTGGATGGGAATCCTTTATCCAAATGTTAGTTCTGTTCCCTGGTGGCGTGTCAGTTAACAGTAACCAGCAGAGCGAACTTAATGTTTTCTACAGCATGAAGAGTTTTATCATTGAGCAGAAGCATAGGAAGATAAAAAAAAATTGGGAATGCAACTTTACAATAGTGTGTACCCTTGTTCTAACTTCTTCAGACATGACGTGTGCGCTCTTGATCACCAATGAACTTTAAAATCACATGTGAAATCTTGTTCTAACCTCTTAGGTATATTTTTCTTCTGTTAGTTCCTACAATAAACTTTTAGTTTATGTTTGTGATTTTGGATTTTGGAGGAAAGGGAGGGAGGAGAGACTTGTAGTGTAAAATTATATTACAAGTCTTTTAATTCCCTCCTTCTCCTCCAAAACCTAAACTCACAAACATACCTTCGGGGAAAAATACAATTTGCCTCTCCCATTTGCCCCGTTCTCTCAATTTTTTTTAAAAGGTGTAAATCAACTCTTGAACTTTCTTAAATGTACATTATAGCCAAGAGGCGGAGCCTCATATAAGTCAAGGGGGACAATGGCCCCCATAACATTTCTAATAATTTTTTTTAAGATTTGCCAATTCCAAAAAATTTATTTGGTAGATTCTTACCATTTTTATATGTAATTAAATGTTTAAATTTTGTAACAGCTAATATGTGTGTATGTATGTGTGTGTTTTTCTCTTAGCTTTGATTATAAAACATCCATTTCCTTTTCCTCAATTTTTATTTAATTTTTTAATAACAGTAAAAATTATATGATATATATTCTCTATGTAAAATTAGTTATTAGGTATTGGCCCCTCCTAATAAAACTGTCTAGCTCCGACCCTATTTTAGCTCTTCTGACATTTTTTTAATGTATAAAACCATAAAGTACTATGGCTAAACTTTTGTTGTGGCTAGACTTTGATGTCAATATTGTCAAAGCGCGTCTGAACATGCCTTCTTTCGCTAGCTGTACTTCTTGACTCTTGCTGTAATACATTTATTTAACTGCAGGCACCCACATGGTCTTCTTTGTCCTGAACGTGGCTATGGGACTTGGAGTCCTTTTGATGTTTACACCATTCCTGAGTGTAAGGGGGAACACGCCTTCTCATTAGTTACGCTATCTCCGGATTTGGCTTTTTGGTTAACGATGAAGCATTTGAAGGCCATTATTGTCGATTCTTGGTGACCGTGGTGCAAACTACATGCATTAAATTTGAGATTATGGTGACCAGGGATGCGTGCTGCACTGTTGCAAAATGCTGGCAGCAGAGAAAGGGGGGCTAAAAAACAAAAAGGGAATAAAGTGGGGAAAGAAATCCTATTTGTCGTTGTACTGTGTGGAAGTAATCTTGGTCATCTGAATCTGGAATCTCAAGTTGTATGTCAGTATGTGCATTATTACATAGTTCAATGTCTAAAGTAGTCGTTGATTGTCTTCCATTGTACTTGTTTCAGACTCCCATCTTTTCTAAACCTCACCTGTATCTTTATTTTTATTTTTCTGTTTTCTTGTATCTTTCATCGTTTCCGAACTTGACAATAGTGTCATGGAGCCGACGATAGCATTATTATGTTATTAATTTCTTTTCTTATTATTAGTCCCACATCACTAAATAGTCCATATATTCACTACCAGAAAAAAAAAGACCCGATATTAGCGAATTAGTGCCACATTGCTTGCCTACGCAAATGTGGGGAGCTCATCTCCTATATAAACAAGGAGCTTTGGTTTGTAGTGAAGACATCTTTGAGAAGAGTTAAATAATTATATTAGAGATTGGAGACTTATTCTTTATTTGGTGGAAGTTTGCACTGAATGGGCCTTGTTGTGTGCATACTCTTGGTTAGTTCAAATTATATGCTTTTTCATTGTGTTGATTGATATCAAAGTCAGGTTTGATGGCTACTTTAGGCTCTCTGGACCTATCCGAATCGTTGGAAGAGATGCAAAAGTCAACATTTAGTGAGAAGAGAACTTTTTTGACCGTTATAGCAATTAGGGCCTCCATGGGAGGAGGTGCACTCTCTAAGACTTATAGCGGTCTGATGTCGAAACAGGACAAAATGATGTAGTTTTGATTAAGTGAAACCCTAGCCTTATAAATACCCTTCCATACGTGTTTTTACGAAAATGTGAAAACCCTAAGCTCCCACTCGTTTTCCACCCTTCACTCTCATCCTCACTCAATCCTACCTCCTCCAAGCTCCAAGGTAATGGTTTAGCTATGATTTTTGTTAGATTCTTCTCTTTTCTTCCTCCTCAATGTTGTGGGTATTATTGTTTCTTATTGTTGCCAAGTTTGAGGTACTCTCCCAATGTTTATAGAGTTGTTTGAGTTTTTACAAATTATTTATTGGTTTTGTTGTTTTCATGGTAGATATTAGTGTCATCCCTATCCTCAAAGCTCTATAGGTGTTGGCACTTTTCTTTTCACTCCTCCAGTTAAGTGGGTTTGATCCTATGATTTTATGTTAGTCATTTAACTAGTTTCTCAGGATCTTCCAAACCATTTTGCATTTGGATATCTTTTCTCAAGCTCCTTCAATTAGTTTATGATATGCATAAACTTTGTTATTGTCTCACTAATGGACTCATGGTCATCATTTTGAACATTTCATACTAGTGAACCAACATGTTTATCTTTGTTTCTTTGACCTGGTCCATTCCTTCATAGAAAGTCTCCAGCCTACCTCGTATCTCCTTGGCGGAATCACAAGAAATAATCTAATTATTACCTTTAATTTTATTTGCTCAACGCACAACTGAGTAGATATTTAGCTTTAGTGTTAAAATGGACTCTATTTTTTTGTTGGTCTGTCTATTAGTTTCTTGCCATGTTTCTAACAACAACCGAAGGTTGCTGCTTAGCATCTACAACAAGATCTGGTATTGGTTGTTCAACAATGGGTAGATAATCTCCAGTCTCAATAATGTCCCACATATTAATGCATGTACACTCAATGAAGAGTCTCATTCTATCCTTCCAACAAGAATAGTCTTCTCTATCAAAATATGGGGTTTTGTTGAATGAGTGTCCTTCAACAGGATGTGAAATATGTGCCATCCTTTTGGATCTTTTTCCTCTGCATCAATTAGGAAGATCAACCCTAAAGGCCAAGCTTTGGTACCAATTGAAAGTGGAAAAATCACAAGAAGGGGGTTGACTTGTAATCCTTGAAAACTTTTTTATAAAAAATTAAACTTTAAATAAAATATCTCAAGTACCATAACCTTGGAGTGTGGAATAATAGGTTAGTTTAGGAAGATAACTTTATGGATAAAGTAACTTTTTGGTACGTAAAAAACAAATGCATGAAAGGCATGTAAACAGAAAGTAATAAAACAATATAAGTATGAACAAAAACTTAAAAGATGAAAGGTAAAAGAATGAATGCAAGGATTTATCTTGGTTTGGCCAAACCCTAGCCTACTGTGATACTCACCATTGTTAGGAGTCAATTTCTGATAGCCTTAGAGTTTCCCTGAGGATCCACCGTTGAGCTCTAAATTTCGCTAAGTCTGGATCCTACATCTCATTGGAGGGCTATATGATAGAACCATATTCTTGGAATCAGGAGTCCGGTAATGGTTCCTTGGGGAAAACAAGTTGAAGAGTGATTTTTAATGAATTTTGCGAAACCTTTAAACGTTTCATTTTTAGCCCACAAGTTTAGAAAATCTCAAAAATTCCTGAATTTGAACTAAAACCCAAAGTTTGGACTGAATTGTTGGGATTTTGATTTTTTTGATATTTTATTTGAATCTAAACATGGGGTATTTCCTTATTTACATTTATGTTTTAAAGTTAATGGATAATAAAATAAATGAGGACATTAACAACAAATGTAAATAAGTGAATATTGAGACAACCCAGTGTTTTGGACCTCCTGGAGACGCCCAACGGTCATATGACCGCCTAGGCGGTTAGGAGAGATTGCGGTCTAGCTTGGAGAGAGGGGACCGCCCAGGTGGTCAAAAGTTTATAAAAAGTTGTCTTTCTGGTTCCAATGCGCAGACAGGAGAGGAACGAATAACTTCGTTCTTCGTTCCTCAACCTGCCTTCACCTGCAAGCTCCATTTTCTTCCATTTTTCTCAATTCTAGCTCCAATCTTTCATTTCCAAGGCTTTAAGGTAAGCGATTTTGATGTTTTTACTTCTATTCTTCCATTTTTCCTTTGTTCTGGAGGTGATGTTTCTCCTTAGTATTAGAGTCAGATCTGAGTTATCTAGTAATTTCTAGAAGTTAATCTAGATTATTATGGCTCTATTGTTAATATTGGTGTTGTTCTTGCTCTAAGGAGCTTTGTCGCGTAGATCCTTCATTGTCCATCTCACCAGGTGAGTGGATTCAGATCCTATGATCCTTATGTTGATCATTAGAGTTAATTTAAGTAAATTATGGCATGACGGTATGATATTAGAAATGAAAGTATGAATAGCTATGATGTTGCAAGCTATGGCTGAGATAATGATTTTGAATATAGCATGAAATATATGTTTTCTGAAACTCATGAGACCATTATTGTTAAAGTGATTTTTATTAAAGAGCTAGAGTATGAATATGATTATATTTAGAGAATTGTGAAATATTATGATGATTTCCAAGAGTAGAGCATAAGTATATGATAGAGATTTTAGAGAAAATAAGTATTTTTATGATTATGAAAAATGTTAGCCTGAGAAATGAGATTTTGGAAATTCAGTTTTCATGATACTCAGAAGTATGAAATTCATGTGATTCGTAACAATTTCCAGATACATATGTGGACTTGAAATTGAAATGCCTGAAGAGGTGATCTCTTGGGCATGATTTCACAAGTCATAGTTATGCTAAAGTCAGATTGTTAGAGTTATATGAAACCAGAGCTTTCAAAGCTTTAAGAGTTTTCATGTTTAAATGATTATATATATATATATTAGAGATTTTATGATTTCAAGAACAGAGTTTTAAGAGAAATGATTAGAGATGCTGTAATGATTATGTGAATTCCAAAACTGTTGGTTTTATATGCTAGAGCTTGTGAACTCTAGGGTAGAAGACTTTATGAGATACAGAGAAAAGATTTAGATTTCTGATTGAGCTTGGACAGGAACTATAGAGAAACAGACTTGAGTTAATGGTAGTTATTCCATTAACCTTGGTATACCAAGTCGCCCTTAGGGCTAGAGAAATCATAAATGAGACCTAGTTAGGCGCCCAGAGTTTAGAGATTTTGTTATGCTATGGTTAACATGTATAACTATAGATTTTGTTATGTCACATGAATTGTGCATAACCAGAGATTTGTTTCTCTATTAGAATACTATTGTTTATATTACCAAAGAACATAAGTTTTAGAGCTATATTGTTTACATTTATGAATATGATTTCAGAGATATTGCATTAACTAGTCTGATGATTATATATATGATTATTTATTTTCTTGATTGTCCCATGAGAGGGTTATGGGTGAGGGCCTGCTGTTGAGTTTTAGAAGAAACTCACCCCTTTCCTTCTTTCATTACAGATGCGTTAGTTGCTGCTGGTCTTTCTCATCCATGTCCTTTCCAGGAGAGAGTTTCATTGGTGAGCTTCACTTTGAAGTGAAGTTTCTTTTGGTATGTTGTTTAGATATAGAGTGCTCTAGTGTACATGACGAGCAGCGTCCCAGACTATAGAGATAGAATGCATTGATTTGTATTTACATGATTCCAATTTTCATGTATATTTTGTATAGAGATCAACTCATATATGAGTCAGAGATACGTTATTGATGATGATTATCTTTTCAAAGAGCCAAAGGTTTATTAGAGATGGAAATGATGTTTTATAAACGGATTCATTATTAAATTATGCATATAGAGAGACTTAGAGGTCATGAGACTTACGTGGAGATGAGATTCTTCATGTGTTGGTCATGTTCTCAAGTCGAGTTGTGACACCTACATAATATCTCCAACAAAATTGTTGAGATTTTCACTAAGTAATATTGATCAAGCATTTCCAAGCTTACAACTGAAAATTATTTGACTAGCTTCCCCAAGCTAACAACAATGGGTATTAATTTAAATAGTTTCTCAAGCTCCCTCAGACCACTACCGAGTTAGGTTACAATGATAGATAATTTTTTCCTCAGGATACAAGGACAACGTAAATAGCGCTTCACAGACAATCCAAACATGGCTTGTGAAGGATGTTGGAGCTTACATTAAGAACTTAACCTTGACTCCTTGATGGCATACACTCAAAAGGCTTTTACAACAACTTCTCCAAGCTCACTTAATCTTTTACAAAAGTCTCTCCAAGTTCACGTGCACTCAAAAGTCATCTTCCTCACCAACTAAGAATCATACTCTTAATGACTTCTTCAAGGCACTTTCTTGCTCTGAGTTTCTTACATAACTTTGTAGTCTTATTTACTCATAAGAGTAACAACACAATTCTCATGGGATTTTCTTAACAATTTGAGTATGACAAATAGAACTTGAATGGGAGAATAAAATCTTGAATAATAGCCCTCTTCTCTTTTCTTTCTTTCTTTCTTTTTTTTCTGCTTTCAATGGTCACCTTGTTCCCATAAATAGAATGAAATATAAATGTTAGCAACAAGTTGTTTTCCTACTCCCGTTTGCATCAATCTTGGATGACATTGATTTTTTTTCTCTATCTTCTATGAAAAAGGAAATGTAATACCCTAGTTTAAATAAATGGGGCTAGGAAATTCTTTTGAATTAGGAAAGGTGCCAATTACCATCATCTGTCATTTGGGTCCTAAATTTCACTAAGTCTTACCTTACACGCCCTTAGAGGGCTTTATAATAACACCATTTTCTTGGGATCGAAAGTCTCGGTGATTGTTCCTAGAGAAAAATAAGTTAAAGAGTGATTTTTAACGAATTTTATGAAATCCTTAAACTTTTCATTTTTAGCCAAAAAGTTTATAAAATCTTAAAAATTCTGGAATTTGAACTAAAACCCAAAAATTAGATTTTGATTTGTTGGGATTTTGATTTTTTTGATATTTTATTTGAATCCAAATGGGAGGTATTTTCTTATTTACATTTATGTTTTAAAGTTAATAGGAAGTAAATTAACTTAAAATTAAGAAATGTAAATATTCTGAGAGGCGTTAGTGCTCATGAGTGCTACAACGGTTAGGGAACAGGAAGGCGATGTAGGGACGAATTTTTGCTCTCTGGTGAGCGCCAGCACTCAACAGAAAATATAAATACCCTCATTTCATGTCTAGAACATTGAAATCTCGCTCCCAACCCATTTTCATAATCAAAACTCCATTTTCTTCCATTTCTCTCAATTCTAACTTCAATCTTTCACTCCTAAGGCTTTAAGGTATGTTGTTTTTTCTAATTTTACCCCTTTCCCCTTCAAATTCTTCTTGTTCTTGGGGATTTAAGAGGGTGTTCATCATAGAGGTGTCATAGTCTTCTTTTAGCATGATTGAAGTTAGATTTGAGTATTTAGAGGTTAATCTAGAAGTTTATTGCTTTAATGATAGATACGGTGCCAATCCGCTTCCAGAACTCTGGTGGTGCTATTCCTATATCTTCTGCCACTTTAGGTGGGTGGGTTCACATCTGTGACTTCTATGTTGAGCATTATAACTATTTTCATAAAATTATAACTCATACCATGATTTTAGAGACTTCTGCATAAAGAATCTGAGATTGCTCCTGATTTCTATGGTTTGAACTGTTGATTTAAGAGCATACATACGTTTTGGTAAACCCATGGGACCATTGTTAATAAAAGGTGTTTTTAATAAAGCTGAATGATGAGAACATGAGTTGTTTATGATTGTATGATCTTTAGAGTTATGAATTCTACTTGACTGAGTTTAAACACTAGGACAGATGCCTTTGTTTTTATAGTTTAGAGATGATACTGTTTCTCTGGAGCAGTAGCTATAGAGAACAGGCTGTGTGTTAGCGGCAGTTAATCCGCTAACCTTGATATCAAGTAGCCCAGGGCCAGAGTATTCAGAGAAGGGACCTAGTTAGGTACCCATTATTGTCACATTGGGGACGACGATACGTAACGCCTAGATGTGACCAGAGATTTTGTTATATTGTGCATAACCAGAGTAAAGATTACTATTTCTCTATTGAGGTCCTGTTGGATCGTTTTATAAGATAAAACATTTTTGGTACTCTTGTATATATTTATATTTCTATGACTATATGAACTGGTTGAGCATTATTTTTATTTTTTTGTAATTTTCTGCATACCCTTTGATGTCCCATGGAGGGGTTCCAGGTGAGAACTCACTCACTGGGTTTTGGTAGCAAAACTCACCCCTCCTTTCCTTCTTTCTATTTACAGATATGGCGCCCCGGATACTTCCACGCCATCTTCCTCCCAGCAACATTAGATTTCAGTTGTGGAGCCCATTAGGTGAGGTGTCTATATTTTGCCCTAGACGCTCCGGTGTGATGCAGGAATCCGGGATTTTAGAGCATGTTGTCCTGTGCATAGTTGTGTATATTAGAATGTTATTTTGAACTGTATAAGTTTTTTACTTTTTGTAGACACTTTGGATATAAAGGACTTTCTGCATATTTCGTGATGATATACCATTATACTTTGCAACGGACTATGAGAGTTTATTTTTATAATTAAGACATCAAGAGCAGGTGATTGATCTATAGAAAAGAATAAAACTATATTATGGATTTTTTTATGCGTATAGAAATGATATAGGTCACGAGGCTTACATGAGAATATGATTTCTCACATGCCGGTTACATGCCCAAGCCGGGTTGTGATAGGAGATATCTATTTCTTCATATATGTTGATATTGTTGCCTTCCTTTCTTAAATTGTGTTAGCCCATGTTGTAGGGAAGAATAAGAATTTAGCTGTAATTGATTCTTTTCCTCTTTGTTTTTGTGTGTTCTTGATTACCGGCAAAAAGTTGAATAAATGCTAATTAAAAACAATAGTTTTGGTTCTTTTTTTTTTAATACAATTTTGGTTCTTATTATGTTGGCAAATATAATTCATCTTCAATCAAACAAGTATTTTTTTTTTATTTTGTGATTCAAATTATTGTGGGGCACTCATTCGGGTAAATGTTCATTTTAATACCTGAAATTGTAAGTGTGCTTCATTTTAGTTTCTGAAATTTTGAAATAAACTTTTTAGTCCCTGGAAACTTTTTAGTTCCTGGATAAATAAATGTTAGTCAATCATTACTATTCTACTAACATGGCACGTTAAGTGGCATATGACATGCTATATTTCACTAACATGTCATGTTGATCCTACATGTCATATTGATCCGATGTGACATGCCACTTATTACTAGCGTGTCAAATTGATCCAACTCGACATGTCATGTGCCAATGATGTGTCATGTTAAGTATACCTAGCATACCATGTGGCCTTCTAACCTGGGACCAGTTTAAAATGGGCTTAAATTAAACCCCGAAAGTTTTAAATGTGTCAACATAGTCTCCGAAATTTTCTAAAATATGTTAAAAAATATCAAATTCTCAAATTTCTCCTATTTCACTTCATAAAATTTTAACCCTCAATCTTTCTTAAACCCACTAATTTGTCTCCCATTTTTACACTACTTAGTATAGAATAATATGAACAAAATGTATATAATATTTAGAAAACAAGACAAAACTAACAAGTATCCTTGTGGCAAATCCAGTCCCACATTTTCTTCCTGTTATTGTATTAATATACTAACATTCAAACTTTTCAACTAAAGCATGTGATATATTTTTCACCTTAAATTGTATGTGGTTTCAATATCAATTTATTTTTCAAACAAGGACTCAGGTCATATATATTACAACCACAAATCAATAATCAATGACCTTTTTTTTTTTTTAATAGGAAACATATGTTTTCCACACGATATATCAATACATATAATCAAAATTTTATACCTTTAGTTCTAAATGACTCACAGAAAGATTAGGGTTTTCCATAAATGAATGGAACAACATTCTCATATAAGGATCAAAATATGTAACACTAATTTCTCAACAGTAATTTGAGAATAATCTTAATAATACACTTAAAAAGATGCTTCAGATTGACAAATATTTATTAATGTTTAGTTATAAACACTACCTTTTGGAGCATTCTTGAACTAATTAATTATTAACATATTCTCACATAAACAAGAATCATAACACCCTCTCCTCCTTTTTATTTACCAAACTAAATAGATAGAGATCTTGTGTTCCAATTAATCAACGATGTTAGTTCTACCATTCAAAATCACACGCGTGTCTCATAAGTTTATAGCTAGTATCAATATTACTTAATCACTTTATAGACATTGTTTAATCACTTCATAGATATTGTTTAATTGATTTTTTCACTTTTTTTTCCTTATCTCCCACTTCTTTTGATATTTGAAAACTCTTACTATAGACTAATTAGTAGAAAATTGATTTATGTATTCTACTTTGAGGTACATTAAAATTATTTAATGTATCTCATTATCTCATATCTATATATTCTCTTATTATCATTCTATATGAGAAAGACCCGGTTTAAATAGGTTGTGAAAATGAGAGATAAATTATGGGTTTAAGAAAGATTGGAGATTAGATTTTATGAAGCAAAAGAGAATAAATTTGGGATTTGAGACCTTTTTTTTGACACATTTTAGAAAATTTCACGAACTGTTTTGATATATTTAGAATTTCAAGAACTAATTTGACCCTATTTTATATCGTGCCACAGAAAGCCACATGACATGTCGTGTTACTTGATGTGCCACATTAGTAAAATAGTAATGACCGACTAACGTTATTTGACCTGGAATAGAATGACCTATAAAATATCATTTCAGAGACAAAAATGTCAATTTTGAAATTTCATGGATTAAAGTAAAATGCGCTTACAATTTCAAGGACTAAAATAGAACTTTACTCCACTCATTTCTTTCCTTTTTGATGCTCAAGAATATTGATGAGCTGTGATATTCTTTCAATCAAGCATATCATTTATCTCTCTTCTAAATTTATTTGACACGATTCATCTACTTTTTGATGTTCGAAATGATTCATAAATATTCTGCATAAATAGTATTTTGACAATGATCAAGCGCACATATTTTAGGTCATTATATGTATATTATATTTGTCATCAATACATATTACAAAACTTATTCTTTTAGGATAACAGCTTCACGAGGACAATCTATCCGGGATTTAAAATGGTTTGATGGGCATTATTAACCCTTTAGAGTGTGAGCTCAAATCTGGGAGGAACTGTCCGATGCTGTGGCCCTTAGGTCACTCCAGGCTTTAATCTCGTTCAACTATTGAGGCTGTGTTGAAGAAAGCTTTATACTGTGACCAGGAGCACGTGAGTTCTATATTTACCACGTGCAGACCATGAAGCATGACAGAATGGGTTCTCTTCTCAAGGCAGAATTTAGCTTGAGTATAGAGGTCTACCCCCATGTTTGCTCAATTCACCCTAATATATCAACTACTATATAATTTACATAATTGATTTATGATTTAGTTTTTTTCAAGCAAAAATCAATCATACACAAAATTAGATTATTGAAAATTCTATATTTTTTCCTTAGACAATCCAACAGACGGAAATGGAATTTTGAAATGCCCGGTATATCAACTACCTCTTTTTTTTTATTGGTCTGAGGCATATAAAAAACTTCAGATACACTCCAAAGGTATAACTCAGATAAATGAACCAAACACGACAGTTTGCCGATCACTGACATGGGCTTTGCCTTTGAGTAATCACTGTTTGCGTCTTCAACCCAACACTGCTTACTCGCTGGTGAGTTCCATTATACACTTGAACCACAAAGATTTGACCAAAAAATTAAAAACCACAAAGACAATCCCCGTGCTATCCCGTTTGAGTGCACTATTTAACGGCACTCACTAAAACAATTTTGGTACTCAATTCCATCCAACAAGCTAAACACAAGGAGAAGACGGTGAGAGTTGGTCGATCTATTTCCGTGAAGGCATTGATGGGAACCCTCCTCCCTCTTCGAGTCCGGAAAGAAAGACTTCAAAACTACTCAATTCTCATGAAAAATCAACTATGAATTACAAAAGACTGAAATATCCTATTTATAAGCAACTAATATGAAAATATTCCCTAACTAACTAATTGTTCTCTAACTAAACTGTTGGAATTGGATCAGTGTTTGCATATGGTGAGTGGTTAAAGCTTTTCTGAAGTATGGGAGTGATCTCTTATTCCTTAGCAAGACATAAATATTTGTTTTACTTTCACAGGTCGAGTTTGACAGTGAAAAGACTCTCCCCAAAATACCCACCGAACTTGCCAAAACACAAGAATTAAACAAGAAGGGGAAGGTCCTTCACAGCAGAATCCATATTTCGTAATGGAGATTCCAGAGACCAATCAGCTGATAATCATTGCACAAAATAAGGTGTCACTAACAAACAACAGAAATGGTACTGAATTCACTACTCAATGGCTGTCATGACACCTGCAGGAGAGTTCCATATCAATATAATTAATATGGAATATAATCCATAACTTGGTTTTACAAACTGGCTTCTACACTCCCAAGCGTGAAAAACAATTCTACCCTTCTAAGCAGCATTAATCTCGTCACATCAAATCCAGGTCAAGACAAAGTCAGACATAAACATGTGGGGGAATATAACAAGTTATGAACTTTATAGTGCATCATGGCCATTTGCTAGCGCAAATTTAACAACACATTATACAACTTAACTGGCAATTTCTCAGGAAAGAGGGCCATGTCCAGAGACTTGCATGATTTATTTATAGTTAAATACACCTACCCTTGGAAATGATATTTGCAAGCATGCACCCACTAAACTGGAACTTGTACACTCGATCTGGCTTTTGACATG
This sequence comes from Dalbergia oliveri, assembly GCA_030441495.1. Classification (NCBI taxonomy): domain Eukaryota; kingdom Viridiplantae; phylum Streptophyta; class Magnoliopsida; order Fabales; family Fabaceae; genus Dalbergia; species Dalbergia oliveri. The sequence goes on from JAMLFY010000017.1 coordinate 1,325,897, forward strand.
GAGTGCCATCATCCATCTGTTAAATCAAGAAAAGATAAATGAATATAACAATTAGCTTCCAAGAGATGGATGATGAAAGCATTATCTTTTTTTTTTCCTAATAAATATACAAGTTCCACATATAAAAATCAGAACAAGTGTAATAGCCTGCACACTTTCATGTTACACATGTCCCAAAGTTTTAAGAAGCTCCACAAACCAAAACTGAAAATTTTAGATAAAGATAAATGAGAAAAATTAAATATAAAACAAAGTTAAAGGCGTTAATAATACTATCAATCAACTTCCATTGCGTATATAATATCATAATAATGAACCCGGGTAGCATCTGACATGAAATCATGGCATTATGAACTTGCATGCCTAGCTGATTAGAAGTTAATCAGGAAATGCCAACATAACAATATCCCAAAAGCAGCAGTATTAAAAATTGAATGTAAAATACAGTGTGCAAGGGAACAGTCCTAAGCTAACTTAGTCTGTAGTATATCCTGATTAGCCTGAAATTTCGTGAATTCTTGTGAGTTTGAAGAGCTGTTGAAACGAGTACATGTATGATATTCAGAAATAAAAGGAAAAAAATGAAAATGAAACATGATATTCGCACTCATACATTACCAAGTTTCTTTTCCTCTGGCTTAACGTTCCCGTTTGATAGATTAAGTGTGTGGGTAAAATGTATATTGACAGATCTAACCTACATAGATCACAAGCATGACAGCGATCTCAAATTAGCAATGAATTGATTTACCAGCATCATGCCGGACTGAGCAACTGCAACAAAATGTCAACCAAATAAACCGCGGCATTTTGGCGACCCACATAAGCATTTCTTTCTCCCTTTGGTATCTCTGCTACCCCCTGCATGATCAGAACGGGCAGTTCCATAATCATATGTTAACTCTGTCATTGGGGAATGTGTCTGATTGCGAAAAACGCCACATGTAGGAACGACTGATTGTTTTCTTCGTATAAGACAGGCTGCCAGAAAACATTTGGGGAACAACTATGATTCATGAATCTAGCCACATTTCCAACATTCTTGGCACTTATAATTAGAGGATATGGTATCGAGTAATCCTCAGTTGAGTCATTTGTACTAACTTCGTCCAGTAGCCTAGGCTCATAATTCCACTTGAATGGATCATAAACACGAGTTGTATCAAAAACATACTCATTATTATCTCCCTCCTTCACAAGCTGATTCAACTTGGCTTGGTCAATAACTTCCCCTGCATACTCACAAATAAAAGAACCAGCACGAATAGGATCCAGTGATCTAAGACCCCACCCTCTATCCTTTGTTTTGAACACTTCCATGTGGTGCTTCAGACCAGTCTGGGATACTCGATTTTTGCAGTTAGGAAAACACTGACATGTGGGACCACATTCATGAATCAATTGCCTTCGACTCACCAGAATGTTATTGCCAGTATACGGAAAATCACCATCATTTCTCCTAATGCAAGAGCAGTTCAAATCACCAGGGATGCATGACTTACTGCAGTTGCAGCCATGTGAAGGCTGCATCAAACTGAATGATTTTGGATGTCTGAGAGAATGGAAATAGGTGAAATAAGCAGGCGCCTTCACATTATCAACATCATTGACAAGTGATACTGGAATACTCTCGGCCCCTGAGGAGAGGTCAGCAATAATAAGCCCAGTCCTTGAAGGGAAGCCAGACTTCCACTTCTGAACCGATTTCCACACTGCAAAGGCACTAGGCTGCCCGGGCACTTTTACCAACTTATACTTAAATACACCACCACCAGTTTTTGCTCTTTCTATCCATGAATCCTGGATTTTATACAGACCATCATAGACATATACTTTTGAATTTGGATTCACACCATCTCTTATGCCCCGGACGACTCTGACCTCATTGTGTTGTCGTGAACTTCTATCCAAAGCAAGGTTACCCCTTTCAAGCTTTTGATCCGTCACATGCTTGTCTTTCTTGTTGAAGTTCCCACCCTGACCAGTATAAATTATAACATCATTATCGTCGGCGTCATCATCATACTCCCCAGACGAAACAATGCTTATCGCAACAATTTCCTCCTCGAACTCACCCTTGACATGCAAGGAGTCAATTCCACCCATGGAGGGAGCATGCAAACCCACGATACACAATTCCATTCGGAAATAGAAAATGTCACCAATCTCAACCCCAGGCACCAACCCTACTCTCTTCCTCATGTTCGTCCGAATCCCTTTGCTCATTAAAGTATTGCAAGCTTTCAAATCCGCGCGCTGATAGACCCCGTGCTCAATTCCTTGGCATCTTCAAGCTGGCAGAGCCTTCTGCGAAGCGCATCAAACGTCAGGAGAATGAGATTAACCACATCACGGTTACCATCCTCTCTTTGTGCGGGGCTAATACCAACCAGAGCACTTGAATCAACTGGTGGCCCTTGGGCTTTCTTATTCTTCTTTGGAGAAGATTTTGGGCGGCGCGACTGCGACGCAGAATGCTTTCTGCCACGAGAGCCCTCCGTTGGGCTACCAGCGTCTACTGCCCCTAACGGGCTCCTATACGCCCGTATCGGAGCCAGTATGGCGCCGCCCCTTGGTGTCACCCCAGAGGAAGAACCTTGCTGAGGCGCACCAAATGGGAAAAATGGGGAAAACCCAGAAGGGTACTGGCCAGAGGGTGGAGCCTGAGGAGATATTGGGAACACGGGAATCAAACTACGCATGGGTTTAACATCAAGAATCCTGGACTTATCAATGGGACCTGAAGGAGGAACTGAGTTTGGGCCTAACCCTTCTTCCATTGCAAAACCAAACCCCCCCACTCCCTTTTTCAATCAATCAAGCTTCACAAGCTCGGAAAATTTTCGCTCCTTTTTGCCTCAAACAGAAACCATTTCAACCTCTTCTTTTACTTTCCCCTTTCAGTCAAATCCACACAAAAACAATTCAAGTTCGCCACTTCATTTCAAAACCCAACCTAGAAAATCTCATCATCATTTTTCTGCAGAAAAGGCATAAAGGAGTCACGCAATCCTGAAGATGCTTTCAGAAAAATTACTTGAAGAAGAAAAACACAAAGATGTTCAAGAAAAAAAAAAAAAACCACAATTTGCTAAGTTCTAACCACGCTTGAGAGATCAATTGAAAAAAAAAAGAAAGAAAAGGAAGTAGAGGTTTCTACTAAGGAAAGATAGAAGATTCTGAGAAGTTTTGTTAGTGTTACCTGGTGCGAGTGTTTGATTAAGAGAAAAAGGGGACTCCTGATGGATGAAGATGCAAGAGAAGAAGGAGAAAGTGGAGTAAAATTTTGGGTGCTAAGTAAGTAGGAAGTAATGCTTGAATTGAACCCTGGAATGGGCCGGGATGGGATGGCAGAAATGGTTCTTAATTATGTTATGTTCTGTTCTGTTCGGAGTCGTACAATACGAACACGTGTTGTAATAAAGATTCACTGTGCTTATATCCTAGGCATACAATGTTTTTGAGATTTGAGATTAGATTTTGGCCCTGATATTGAATCTTTAAAGACTTTCAAGCGAAAGTAAGATTGGTTGAACCAGTTAACTCCGTCTTTATTTAAATTAGTGAATTGATAGGTACTGTGCTTATGTTTTAGACATATAATATTTTTTTATTTTTATAATTTATTTTATTTATTTTTATAACTTTTTTCAATTTTCTGTATATCAAGAGTATTTTAAGAAATATAAATTTTGGACACTAAATAAACTATTTTCTTTATATATAGTATAGATATTGACTATAAAAGATTATGAAGTTGTCTGGAAGTATTTTTGTTTTGAAATTTTTAAAACTTTTTAAAAAACAGTTTCAGTTAATTTTAAAAACAAAAAAATTTGTTTGGCAGTGTAACTTTAAAAATAGTTTTATAATGATGAAAAACAAAAACTTTTGGCAAATTACATTACTATAAATGACAAGTTTTAACTATTATGTTTTATAAATAATATTTTCCATACATACTTAATAAATGAAGTCTTAATACAAATTCCTATTCTAAAAATAGTCTTAACACAACTTGATGTCAATTTACATTTATAAATCCATTTATAAGCTATGTATGATTTTCTTTAGCTACATATCACAAGTTTACATAACTCACTTCCTCAAACACAATAAAACTTCCAATATATATATAACTATTACATTATATAGAACAACCTACATTTACATTGTATCTCAATAACACTGATATAAACTATAACCCATGCTACCTAGACTATAACAAACCAAACAAAATCCTATTCTATATCAATCCTAGAAACACAAAACCCCCTCAGATTAGACAACAAGGCGTCACGATTAGTCAGGACTACTTGGAAAAAAACTATCCACTTCCTTTGCAAGAAGATCTAATTCTTGTGAAAGCTTCTTCGAAGAGCCACCTAATTCCTTAACATTCTTTTGAATTAATTGTGTCTTCAGTTTCTTTGCTACCATGGATTGTGAGATATAATTCCTTTACAAAGGTTTCAACTGATTTCAACCCAGTCAACATAGAAAACTTCCCATTGGAAAATCTAACTTTAATCTCCTCATTGACAAGATTCTGCAAACCTCAATTGAGTTCATCATATTCTTCTCTGATAAATCACCAACACAGCACCTCCATAAAGCAAGTCATGATTTTTCTATAACCTCCAAAAACAAGCATGATTAAAAACTCTTTGACCATCATATTTGAGCATCATTCATTTGGGTTTCACACTTAATTTCATGCATATACAGCCAGCTGTATAACCTTGAACTTTTCTTCACATAGTGATCACACACACCCACTTCAATATACTTTTCAAAGCATGTGAGTTCCCTGCGTTGATTTGTTCTCTCTTTTCACACAAAGGATAAATGTATTGAATTTTTCAATAGGCCAAGTAAGTAAACAATTTTTTGTGACTCATTCTGTATTGTCTCCCTATCTAGCATCTAGCATGCACCTTGCTTATAATTCTTCCTATCATATCAATTTCTGGCTTTTCACCGTCTCTTAGCTTATTTTGTCACTAAAGCCAAGCCTCTCACCTCATACACCAACCACATAAGAGTATAGATTATGTTACATCAAAAGCAACAAAATTCAAAAATGGCATAGAGAAGAGGCATAGAAGAAGTATCATTAGAGACCCAAAACATATGCAGGATTTGATATATCTTCATATCATAATATGATAATGCAAAAGCACTAGCATCAAGTGTCTCTATGTAGTACAAACCATGATGAAACAATCCAAATTGTCAATATGCAAAACATTGATTCCTTTGAATACTTAGCAATATTCAATATAAACACAATAGAATAATCCCATAAAAAACACAAGCATCATATGCGACAAAAAGCAGCAGAACAAGGCACTTTTTCAATGGTTCATCAATACATTGCCCAAAACTTATATCCAAAGCAGCAAAAGAAACACCACAAACCTTCAGTCTTAGTCTAACTAAATTGTGGGGAACCTTATCATCCATCTCTTGAAACATATATGGTCTTTATAGATCAGAGAGAAGCACATTATCCTTCTAAACATATAATCATCTTTACACATAATCTCACAAAATCTCTCAAATTATCTCTCAAAATCTCGCAAATAATCCTTCTTTACACAAATGGCCTTTACAAATCAAGAGAAAGAAGAAAAGAAGAGAGAGAGGGAGGGACTCACGCTCACGGTCACGTGGTAGATCTAGCTTGGGTGCATCGGAGAGCTGGGTTGCGCCGAGCGAAGGTGGAAAGGAGGCGGAGCGGGGCTGGGTCATGTGCGCTGGCGGATCTGGGGTGGATCGCGTACGCCGGGAGAGCTAGGTTGCGGGCGAAGGGAGGCGAGTTGGGGGAGCAAGTCGCATGCGGCGGATGTCGGGATGGGTCACTTGCGCCGACGTTGGGGGCCTCGCATCGCGTGAATGGGGACGGTCGCGTCGCCCACGTCGCGTGAGGGGGGCTGGCCACGTCGCCGTGTCGCTGGTGAATGGGGGTTGGTCGCGTCGCCCGTGGGGGTGCCTGGGTCTCTTTGTTGATATTGTGAATGAAGGGAAGTTGTGTGGTGAGAAGGGAGTTGTCCAACAAAATATCAAAGTTATCAACACAGAGGCTTCTAATGGGATTCAAAGGAAGACAAAGAATAAAAACTCAACTTAATTACAAAAGTGCCACCTGTTTTTACCCATTCTTGAAATGAAAAAACACAAAAACATGTTTCATCTGTTTTTGTTTTCTGTTTTTAAAACCCAACAATTGTTTTTCAATTTTTAAAACCAAATTTTACAAAACAATTTGCCAAACAAGTTTCTTTGCTTTTTTGTTTTTTAAATTCAAAAACATTTTTAAAACGGTTACCAAACAGGTTGTATATTCTTCGTACCTTTTAACTTTTCTATCTTTTAATTAATACTCACTATCAATTATTTTCGATAATAAAATAGTATTGTTTGAAATAAAATCATTCAAATAAAAGGAAGATATATAAAGAATATTATTTTGGTAAGGAGAAATTAAAGTGTGGGCAATGAATAGCAATTATGTGATAGAAAAATTAAAATAGTAATTAATGATACGAGTAAATTAACATTATAAATTGACTGGAGAGAGAAAAATAAAGTTTTTTTTCTCCTAAACAAAATGTAGAATTTATTGAGCCCACATAAAGGTGTAAATATTAGCAATTCCATCAGTCATATAATATATAATAATAAATTTAAATATAGTAATATGGATTATTAAATATATATTTGAGTTTTTAAAAACATAGATCGTATTGAACTTTAAATTTATTTAATTATATCTCTGACATATCAAATTATTGATTTGATCTTATTTATTCATTCTTGTATTATATCTTTTAGGGTTTAGTTATGGACTCAATTTGTTTTTATGTATTGGTGGAAATTTGATTTGAACCTATAATTTTCGTCACACCATTCAAACCTCTAGTCATTTGACACTTCTAGCTGCCTTATGCGATTAATTTTCTACTTCAAATACACGTTGCTAATACCAAATTTGAGATTTTTTTTTGAAAAAAAAAATCCAATGTCATTTACACTACAAACATAGGAATGGATATTCATTACAGACTTCAAATCAATGTTTTAAAATTTAAGGATCTGGTTGGAAGTCTTAACAAATAAGTTTAAATTCATTTTTTCAAAATAAGGGAACAAAAAAATTTCATTTGGCAACTTAACTCCCAAAAACGTTTTATAATGCTAAAATACAAAAAAATAAAATAAAATAAAATATATTTGTATTATTATTTTTTAAAATTTATTTGTGCTGTTTTCTTATGCACTCTTCCCTCTGTGAATTGGACGTGGGACTCAAATTATCAGGAACAAAACATTGCAGAAACCCAAACACACACTAATTGACCCCATTGCAAAATACCAAATTTGGCACTTCAGCTTCTTCTTACCATAGATAATATATATATAAAATTCACTGCAAGTAGTTTTTATTACTATGTGTAATCAAAGTGAGAAGTGAGAGTTTCAAAAAAAAAAAACAAAAACAAAACAAAAAAAATAGTAACTATATTTATATTTATATAACTAATTAAGACTATATTTTGAAGTTAAGATTTTTTCTAAGGCTCTGTATAATCAACATGGGATGTACAGTGAGAAAAAAGAAATAATTATATTTATATTTATATAACTAATTATGACAATTTTGAAGTTGCCAACTATTTTTAATAACATATATATAATTTTAATCAATTAGATAATTTTAAAAATAAAAATATTTTGTCTCATCTAAAATTTTAATCAATTAAATAATTTAAAAAATAAAACATTTTGCCTGATCTAAAGATAAATTTAGTTTTATTTTTTAAAAAATTCTGACTTATATAATACTTACAAGGGAACTTAAATTTTCTATCTTTCAAAAAATATATATACATTTGACTGCATATTATATTTATTGCAATGAAAATTAAGTGAAATACTTTTATATTTATTTATTATTATATATTATAGTTGGATTGTTTTTTATCGTCAAATTAATGCAAAGCAATTGTAATGGCTTAACCTACTAAATTTTTGTGAAATAGTACTGCTTTATCAGTAAATATGAATAGCTCATGTCAAATACTTAAAAAAATTGAATGAGTACCTTTAAATACTTGAAATGGTTTGAATCAATATATTTTGATGCCAAAAAATGAATTTATTATCATATATCGTTATCAAAAGTCACAACTCAATCATCAAGCCACTTGGCTTGCCAATATATAATAAACATGAATTGTAACTTATATTCTTACTATTGCAATGTTAAAGCATCTTTTAAGGCCGACTTTGATGCGGATGCCATGGCCAAATGTGGAGTTAGTTAAGAGGGAATGATGTGATCTTGGAGTTGCTTGCTATATAGCTGATGTTGTCTCTTTTGTGCTTAGTTATGGTTTGCTCTCTTTCTTTGTTCACTTTATATTTTTATATTTTATTCGACCTTAAACAATATAAATTCTTTAATAATAATATTCCTCATTCTGAAAATATATAATTTTTTAATACACATCATTTGCTCTCATTTCATTTTTTACAAATTCATAGAATTTTTATCATTCCAATGGAGAATTTTCTATTGCTCTGCATATAAGGCCAAAACAAGGTATGCAATTTTTCTCTTTTTATTTTTTCTTTCAAAATATGAATTCCTTATTCTAAAAATATCTTTTTATACACATCATTTGCTTTTATTTGGTTTTTCACCCTTTTTTTTTGGCAAAATTTTCACCATTCCAATGGAGAATTTTCTATTGGTCTATATATATTGAGCACCAAACGTTCAGCTAAATCACTTTTGAATATCATTGAAGAAAATGATCTAAATGCAAAGGTACATAGTTTTTCTCTTTCTTTACTTGCTTTTGTAGTTTTTTTTATTCTAAAATTATTTTATTTCATAAGATATTGGCCCTTTGAAGGTGATATGCAAAGAGAAAGCTAGCTACCTTTCTCAATTAAAATCATGACTACCCCCATCAAAGATGCTTTCTTTTTTGTGTTTTTATTTTATTGTATGTTTTATGAAGCAAATATGATAGGAACAAAAAATAAATTAATAAAAGAGGAAAGAAAATATCTTCTTAATAAGACATAATAATGAAAAAAAAAACATTTATATTTGCATATTTTGACCATTTTAGAATTTTTTCACCTCACACAAATTTTTTATTTTATAAAAATGGAGACACATTTTTTAATCTAATGTGATATATATATATATATATATATATATATATATATATATATATATATATATATATATATATGTGTGTGTGTATTCCATTGGTTAATTAAATTGTCTTATTTTATTTTTTTACTATAGAATTAAAAATATGGTTGATGGATTATCAAGGAAAAATTAAGCACGACATTATAATAAAAATTACTAAATTTAGCTATATTTTTATAGTGATAATTACATGAACAAAAAATAGTGATAATAATTGAGTCATAATTAATAGTAAATAAATCTTTTATAATTAACTGAAATTATTTAAAAGTGTAAGTGTGCCTAAGTTGCTGCCTTTTATCCATTGATACTAATATATTATGATAATACTCCTTTATAAAAATCTAAAAGCGTTGGAAGTTTATCATTTTATTTAAAATGCATTTAATATTATAATTTTTACTAATTATATTTATAAAATACTTTTATAATCCACTAATAAGATGAAAAAAAAAGTACTGAAAAATGTAACCAGCCACATTAATATGGTAATCATGGGAGATGAATTAATATAAACACATTTAAAATTTGTAAATGCATTGATTTAAATCAACATAACAAAATGAAATAAATTGGTAGTTTGCGTTCAAATTAGTTAATTTTTATTGCATTTATTATATAATAATAATAAGTTAATAATTGAAGAGGTGAACATAAATTTGATAAAAACATGGAAAATTGATCATATTCTGTGTCATAGACCAAACACGTATGGTTCTAAGATCGATAATAACCAACTCTGAGTAACTTATTACATTATTACAATAAAAAAAAAATTTGAATAACTATTGGATTAAGAACTAAGACATATCAAAATATTATTTATCATAATAAGTTATTATCAATTCTAGAGTAAAGTAGTTTTTAATGTGGGTGGGAATAGGATTTTGTCATGCCAAACCAGCTAGGGCAAACATGTATATGCAATAAGTGTCATCCGACTTCAATTCTATTCTTTTAATTCATTTTAATACGAAAATATATGTCATTTATGAATTTATCATGCATTCCAACAATTTTAATTGTACTATTTTTGTTTTTTTTGAAATACAGGTTGAGTGATCCAATATGGTTGATATGGCAAAGTAAATATATTATTAATTCATAATAATTTAATTTGATTATTTTTAGAGTTTAATTTTAATGTACTAAAAGTGTAAAACATTTTACACTATCAACTAATCAAAACCTTTCATTTGCATTACTTTCAAGGAGTGAGAGAAAAAAGTCAATAATCATGGCTAATGTGATAATACATTATTGGATGATAAAAAACTTATACACCGTTTGTATATACAAATTAAATATTATTTTTATCTTTAAAAATTAATTTACTTAAAATTTAAAGCAAACAAGCAAAATACTTTTATTTTATAATCTATGATACTATAGTTCAAAGAAAGAAACATCCTAAGCATATGAAAGAATTGGATTTGTGTAGCGATTTATTTAGTTTCACATGATAATATATATTAATCTTATATGTTGAATTTATAGTTTTGAAATTTAAACAATTATTACAATGATATGTTAGCTCATGATAGCATAACTTTTTTAAAAATATATTTTTAGATAATATAAATAAAATATCTTACTTCTAAGTTATTTGATAGTTAATGATTGAAATAAATATTCATTCTTATTTGAATAATCATATGTATTGTTTTTTACTTAATTTGTAATTATGTATCTTATTCTATTTTTAATTAATATTTCATTTTTCTTTTAAATTTTTTAATAAAAATAATTATAAAAAAAATCGACAAACCTGTGCATCGCATGGGCCTATATCTAGTTCTGTAGTATATCTAAAGCTCAACACACTTCAAGACTCTTGGGTGTGTTGGTCCTCTTCCTCATGTTCTGCTCATTAATTTCAGAAAGGAGAAATATGGTGTTGTGCAGTGATATTCAAAGAAAGTGTTGAAATAAACAAAATCACTAAATTACAAGAATGTCACCTGGTGTTTCAAAAAACATCTCTAAATTGGGACTATTTGGCAATGGGGTTTTAAAATTTTTTTAGTTCTAAAAAATAAAAAATGACAAAAAGAAACCTATTTGACAAGGTGTTTCGTGACATTGATTTTAAAATCTCAAAATAGAATTTGAGCTTTAAAAACAAGAAATGGAAAACAAGTTTGAAATGATTTTCTGTTTTTAAGTTTAAAATACAAAGAAAAACATGGTTGCATTATTGTGATCAGGTGTTTTATTAGTTTTGGCCACTCTTTAAATCCTAAATCACTATTTCAATCCAAAGAAAAAAAGTCTCCTCATCTTTTGTGTCTTTAATATATTCTCAAGTATAACATCATCTTTAAGCCATAACACTAGACTTAGGAGTTGTTACTTATAATTTGGTAGACCTTACTTAAGTATCTATAGTAAATGCGATCGAATCGTGCAATAACTAATTCGTAATTCTACTAAAATACATAACAAAGAAACAAAGTATTTATTGAATACAAATCCAATTATAAGAAAAGCTTTTCTATGAGCTTTAAACTACATCTCTCTGATATATTTACAAACATACATACATAACAAAATAAAATTGATAAAGAATTTCAAATATTGAACTTTTATAGTAGCAGCCTTATTGTTCTCTTGAGCAATCTAGAGACGGCACAGGAACACAAACAAATATAGGGGTGAGAATTGTGAAATTCTTAGTTGGGCATACCCAAATACATAATAATCAATATCATCGTCATCATCCCAACCACTTCGATTTATTAAGAAAAATGTGATAAGGCAACACATATTAAAGGTTCATTTTAAAGTTCAAAAATCATCCTTTTGAAGTGGATTTCCTTTAGCATTCAATCACTTAATGCACATATATTATAAAGATCAAGCTTTTAGTAAATCAACATAGGCAACTAATTCAGAATAATATGAGTATGCATATGATAAATGCGATGACCGTCTTTAGTGAAATTATCTTTTATGTGTCCTTGATATGCCAAAGGGATCTCATATACATCTTTCTCATCTTTACGTGCCCTTGATACATCGAAAGGGTTCTCATATCTTTCTTATCTTTATGTACCCTTGACATACTGAAAGGATCTCATCTTTACATTCCCTTGACACATCGAAGGGATCTCCTGGTTTACGTGCCCTTGACATAAATGGCCTTGTCCACTCTAGGGTAATAGATTTGTCAGACTGAGTTCATTCAGATACATGATTATCGAATTTACTTTTTTCAACTCTCACACAGATTTATTCCTAACCAAGTTTACTTTCTTTGACTTAGTGTCAAAGGGATCTCTTATTTCATATTTCATGCTCCATGTCATATGCACAAACATTATAATCATATATGCATAGCATCAACAATTAAATTATATGATGCACCATGCATCCCTATTTCTCTTTATCACAATTCATAATTCTTTTTCTACTCTTGATATAGGACCAATGGTCATAAGTATTCATAGATACATATGTGTAACATCATCAAAACACTCACATGGTATACTAGACATCAAGTCATTAACATTTCATCATAGATTCAGCTAATTAGCATTTTGTTTAGAATTTTAGTTTTGAAGAAAATTATGGATAAGCTTCTAAACATCATCAAAACAGAGAAAACAATTTTTCAAAGATAATTCAATATGTCTATGAGACCCTATAAAAATTTCATAACAAAATAAGGTCTTTAGCTATATTAAAAAAATTATATGATTTTAGAGGTTAGAAACCATCTAATTCCAGGTAACAGATAGAATTCCCAATTTTATTATCATACCAAATTAACAAATTAAATTATATAAAAATGCAAGGTTCAATTTCAAGATGTCCGCAACATGCTGTAAAAATTTTAAGTCAAAATTCGATCATTTGATATAGTAATAAAATTAGACAAATCCACTGCTTCAAAATTGGCTATTCAGAAAAAAACCCTAACCATCTCAGTTATGAATTTTCAAAAATAGAAAAAGGTTTTCAAATGAACTCAAACAAAATACTGGAGATACTTTCACATGTTAGCTTCATCATATAAAAATTTTAGCTCAAAATCATGTCTCCATCTATGTGAAAAAATCATGTAAAATGACATGTCTGCTTAAATTGAAATTTCAACAACCTAACTCACAATTTCTTTTGACAAAAAGAGCTTTCTAACAACATCAAATCATTCCACTCAATTAAACACTTCAATATCTATGTATGATCATTCAATCAAACAAAAAAATTCTAGCCTAATCATTCAAACAATTTTAGAACCAATTTTGAAAAGAAAGAGGCTAAAAGAAACCCTACTTGTCACTTGGAGACTCTTGTACTTGTCTTAACTTCTCCAAGTGCTTCTACACCCAATTTTCAACTCAAACCAATCAAATCCTCCTTCTAGGTAGCAAGGACAACAACTACACTTGATGGTGAAGTGAGATGAGGCACTACAACATTTTTGTTCTTTAGCAACGGCCACAAGCCGTGGCTATATGTAAGAAAACCGTTGCCTTTGGAATAGGCAATAGTTTTGCAACCGTGGAGTATGCGGCCATTACCTATTCTTTTAGGCAGTGGTTTTGTACTTTCGGCAATAGTAAAAACAAAACCTTACCTTTATCCATAGAATAGGCAATGATTCTGTTGATACATATTAGGCAATGGTTTTATCCGTTGCCTTTCATTTGGCAACGGTTTCACACCGTTGGATAATGTTTGGTAGTTGGAATATTTTTTAAACTTTGCCAATTTTTAAGCAACAGCCTAAAAGGCATTGCTAGTTATAAGCAATGATTTTCCACATGTTGTCTATCTGAATTGGCAATGGTTTTATATGTGTTGTCTGCCCTAATTGACAATAGTTTTATAAATGATACTAGTATTTATAAGGAACAATTTTACAAGTGTTGCCTATTTATATATATATATATATATATATATATATATATATATATATATGATTTTTTGTAATATGTTGGTCTAGACAAAAATATTACAACAAAAATAAAAAACATTGTAAATCAATTAATCCATGACTAGCTCATACATATAATTATCAAATCCTATTTTTAAATCCATACAATCCATGTGCACACATAGTTAATAACCTTTAATAAGTAGTATACAAGCTAAGTTATGACACCTACAAATTACTATTTCAAAATCATATAACAAAAGGATATAAATCATGATAACATCTACTTAAGTATTGATAGCTACAAAACATTCACTAAGTATAAAAAGTCATAAAGCGCAGCATCAAAGTCCTATATCATCTCAAGATCTTGATCTCTTTCACTCTTTATTTATTTGATCATCATACTCTTTGTGGTTGGGTTCTTCTTCTCCCTTAACTTGATTTTGCTGTAGAAAATCATGAAATTAAATACCATAAACATATAATCAATAAAACAAAACAAGGGTCAATATAAGCACAAGACATATATACAAGTGACTTTGCAAAAATTTTAGCAATAACAACTAGAGTAAACATTAACCAAGAGAAACAACAAGGAATTTAGTTACCATAATATAAGAGCACATCATCCATTAAAAAATGTGCCACAACACTAAGAATAACTAGTATAGTACAATAAGAACCAAAGTCAAACTGCAACACTTCTCACTAAAATATACAACACATACTCAACCAATCTACATTCTTTAATCCACTTCAAACTTAACTCCTAGAATTTTCTATTACAATAGAGATAGTTGCACAAACTTAAACAATCCACACATACAATGCTACACAAAAAATATTTTTATTATAGAGAATAATTTTCTTATAAGAAAGCACAAACAAATAGCCCAAATACATTTATAGGCGGTAGCAACTAGCAAGATACCAAGACGTACAAAACAACCTAAAGAAAATAGCAGCATCATGAGAAGAAACTTAACCTCCTTTGACATGTATGGATAAAAAACTAAAATATATAGGGATAGTGATACTGATTTGTAAGCATTGGAACCAATTATCAAATCTACCAGGATAATAAATTGTATTAAGACTATAAGCCATTAGTTGAGATTCATATAAAATAAACATTTTCATTGTTTAGATCAGGAGGTGAATTGTTTGGACCGCTAGAATTGCATCCAATCCAGCAGCCAAGGCCTCCATATCCAATCCCGAGCTATTTTGTTGTAGCAAGAGTTTAACAAGAGACTTAGATTATCCATGTCTTGTTACATCACATCAACCTTACCTTCCAAGGAAGTTTTTTCTTTTGCATATTGTTGTTTAACGGGTTATCTCTTTACTTCTCTATAACATAGTTGGCGTGGTAACTTTCCCACAACAATGCACTCTTCTTGACTTTTCCTTCCCAAATAAGGATTGGAAGGCTCTAATGACAGAGTCTCTAGAATTTTGACTCTCACTATGAAGATGTGCCTAATTTGAACAAACGTAATTACAATTAAAATCACACAAATGTATGTATCACAATAATAGCTTGCATCCAATCGAAACTTACAATTACATCCAGAGTATCTTCATCCAACTTGTTGCCCTTCTTGCTTTGGCAAGTTTCAATGAACATTTCTACTTGGCTGGGTTGTTCATTATTTTCCTTCCTAGCACACTAATTTAATTCAAACATCACTCAGTAAAATGTAATTAGCATACATAAAAGTGACATATACTTATATATTCATATGTAATTATAAATTTTGCATAAAGATGATACCAATCTTGCACGTATTTTGCAAAATTTATTGGTTCCATCCAATGCCTAAACTTTTGTTGAGCCTTACTTCACACATTCTGCTGGCACATTTTCTATATTGCAATAAAGCATTATTTATTCAAGCATCACATATGCATGAAGAAAATATGCTTGATGTAAATAATTATTGCATTAGATTTCAACTAGCTTACTTTGACATCCTCATTTTTCCAATAAGCAATCAGCTTTCAAAAATGTGTTTCTGGTATGCCTTTTGGACGATATTTCAGCATTTGGTTCATATTTTTGTAGTTTAGAAAATGCTTCTTCCTAATATTAGTCTTATGTCGTCTCCAAGCATCATTGATACGAGCAAGTACCAACTTTTTTCCCTTTATCCTGGATTATAAATTTAGAATACAAAGATGAACAACGATTTTATTTGTACTAATCAAATATGTATTAAAAAAAGTAAGAAAGTTTCAATGTTCTTACTTGGGCAAATTCCCAAATAGAATTCTTGTCAGGAATGACTTTTCAATTTGTATAAGTCAAAGGACACAAATCTGAATTCCTTGCTATTGTCCTAAAAAGTAGCTTAAATCAGATACTACTTTGTCATAGGTCCAATTGGCTCCCTTTCATGATCCAAGATAACTTCTACTTGTTCTTCCATTGACCTTCCATGAATATTCAAGCATTATGTCTTCCCCCTTGTCTTTTTCACCTTTGTCCCTATTATATTCACACAATGATACTATAAACAAAAAAAGAATTGAGTGGGGATAGAAACTCTAAGAGCTTGGCCAAACCTAATACACTTATACCAACTAAAATACTTTTCACCATGAAATTATCATTCAATTGCCAGTCTTGTATTGCCTTACATAGTTCTCTTACATCTTAAAAATCATCATATTACTTTGAAAGAGCATTTTTCTTCCCAAAATAACAGATCGTTTATTATAAAGCTAGATAGCAATAGTATTGTGTTACTATGATTTAGAAGTGTAACATATAGACTTGTATTTTAGGGATAAAGAAAGCTATTCATTCATGTGAATGAGTCATTATAATATTGCCAATGTTGAATATCCACACTGGTACATCCACATCCTAGCTAGACAATTAATCAATCAAGGAATTCCATAAATCCATTATGTGGCATGACAAATAATGAAATGTTTTCATACATAATTAAGCACTTAACAAAATATTTCCATATGTTAAGTTAGAGTAAGATATGAATAAAATATATATATATATATATATATATATATAGAATGCAGAAAATTAAACATACCTAACAAGAGGAATTCTTTAAGGCAAGGCATGGAGAATCGGAGGAAAGGAAAAAGAAATTTGGACTATGGTTATGGTAGAGAATTAGGTTGGAATGTATATCATTGAAAACAATAAAAAAACACTTGCTGAAAAATAAACATATACAGTGGTAAATTAAAGAAAATATATGTAGAACCTACAAGTTAAAAATCCAGGCTCTCTTTTGCTAGTTATCTACTTTACTTCTAGAATTCCTGAGAGAATAAAAAGAGATAAACTATAACACCCTAATTTTCCTTGAGTACAAAAATGACCAAAATGTCTCTAAGGTCATTTTTGCCCAAAATTTGATGGCCTGGCCCTCTGAAGGGTTAGTTTAGTGCTTGAAGGGGATTATGTATGTAATGGATGTGTTAGAGATAAAAATCTCAATTTCCTAGTTTTTCCGTACATGAAATTACCCATTTACCCCTAAGGTAATTCAATGCAGGATTAAGCGACGAATGTAACACCATAATATTTAACCCCAATACGCCTAGGACGTATCAAGACTAATTATTAGTTATTACTTCTCTTTAAATTCATTTATAAAATACTTAGCGAAAATGCAGGTAATTTTTTTTTGAAATAATTTATATAAAACAAAGTGCGAGCCTTTGCGCGTAACATAAACAACGTGAAGGGAAGAATAAATAAAACATACAGAACATAAACATTAAAGAACACATCCATCATAAACATCATTCCTCATCACATTAGATAATATAGTTTAGTACATCACAACAGAAATATAACAGAAGCATAAAGTCTTACCCATACTAGTGGCAGAGCTTGCAATACAATGATATCAAATGATAACAAATACATGAAACAACCCCAAAAGATAAATACCCAACTAAGACTCTCCCTCCCTCGAGCCATGGATGACGCTCCTACCCATCCCTCGTGGTATATATCCAATGAACTGTGCAAGCTCCTCGGATGCGTGAAGGCGGAAGGATGGGCGAGCATGCCCGCCACGATGAGGGCGCATCTCGGACGTCGTGCTAACCTCTCCCGTCACTCCTCGCTACCCATTCCGATATCCATGGGTACCGGGGGCGGACCCTCCGAGAAAGGATGAGAAGGAGGATCCTCTGATGGGTCGGCTTCCGAACATCTCGGGCGAGGCACGTACGGGGTAGCCTTGCACGCTGAAGATGCCGAACGGGCACGTGCCCGTCATGGGGTCGCGTCCTTTCAAAGATCATATCGTCGCCAAAGGGAGGTCGGGGTGAATCTGGTTGGAGACTGGAAAGACAAATGGGCGTCCCACATATGCAAAAATACGTATAGCACAACGACCCTCAAAGTGGTAGGACTATGCTCGGATCGTAGTGCAGTTCCACATAGCGTCAACGAATATCACGAACGACGCCATTGATGTTGAAGACGTAAGGGAAAGAAAGAGAGAGGGGTGAGAATCTTGCTAAAGAATCTCATAGGGAAATCCTCTATCCTAGTATCATCGTTTACGTCCCAGGAACCTTGGGTTTATTATGAAAAGGTTAAGCATGCATAAGTTCATTATGAGGTTTTCACAAAGGTATTTATCCAAAGTCCATGTCTTTTATAATGATTCTTAATACATGTATGCAACATAATAGTTCCTGGATGCATGGCAGGACTTTAGGTAAATCAAACAATTATCAATCAACATATAAGTGGCATGTAACCTTTCTCTTGAACATCTTTCCTTTTCTCATACTTGTGACACCAATAATATAGTAACCGCACCCCTTAAACTAGGCTATGAGCTCATACCTTAACTAGTCATCACTAGTTCTTACTTATCCTCTTGATAAGCGAATCATAAACATAATCATCATAATCCCGACTCCCAGAGTACGGGTAGGGGCCTAAGGATCACCCATCATGGGACTTTTTTCTTCTTCGAAACGCATCGACTGGTTACCAGCGACTTTGTCCGCTTTGGCAGGCTAATGTCTATGCCCTCACGGTTTTACCTTTCCTCACCAGCAGGAGAAGTACGTCTCGGTGTGTCACCTTAAACATCATATACTTTCATTCTTTGAAACGCATCGACTGGTTAAGACCACGACTTTGTCCGCTTCGGTATGGCTCACGTCCATACCCCACGGGTTTACTTTCTCCAAGAGGAGAAATGCGTCTCGGCATATAACTTTAAACTTCATTTTTCTCAAAAACTTTCTTTTTGTCCCTCAATTTACGGAAATTCGCGGCATAACAGCTACTCTCAGAATTTCCTCAAATTTGAATCATGCCACATAATTTTAGTCACATGCATCATTTTCATGGAACTTTCTCATTGTAATAACTTTCTAGTTCACATGAGCATATTTCTCAATTTCATTCATATCTTTGAAACATTATGCATCTCAAACACAACATTTCATCATATCACCAAATCAAATCATGCACATAAAGTTTCATGCTCAAGGAACTTAACATAATCACATCATCATAAGTGTGCACGAGGTTCATCATCATAATTATACTCTCTCGGCCACCTATCTCATAGTATCTTATGATGTGACCCTTACGGGTCTTAAACTCATATTTCGGTCATTCTAATCCTCACTAAGGATTTTTATAACACCTAAGGAATCATTACTTAAAATTCTCACTAAGTTTTAGGCGCACTTAAAATTCCAAACAGCATTATGTAGTTTGGGCAGGAAAAATATCATATACTTGGGCTCTAGAATCTCCGTTCGTGACCCTTTTTAAGATCCGTCTTCGCCTAAGGCTTCATAATCAATCCCTAAACCAATTATGAGGGATTCCTAGGCATGTTTACTAAGTTATAATTCACTTTTCCTCAATTTAGCTTTGCTGGACAGAATCACATTTTGCCATGTCTAAGTGTGCTAGAATTCCTATTTTAAGTTCTTATCATCACCCTAAGCTTAGTAATTAATACCTAATCATTTATGAAAGGTTTTTATGCATAGCCTACTGATTATGAACCATTTACACTTGAATTAATTATGCTGGAACAGTTTTGCAAATTTGTACATTAAGGTGTTCTAGAATTCTCATTCTTGATCCTTTTAAGTTACTTATTCTTTTCTAACTTCTCTAAATCGATCCTCCCTTCACTCAAACATAATTTTACACATTTTAACACCTTAGAACAACATTTGTACAGCAGCCAATCATGAAGGGCAGAACCGAAATCATAAGCCCATAAAATCACATAATCTTGTAAATTAAAATGCATACAAGTTACTAGTTTTCTCTTGGAATAATTCTAGGGATTCAAAACTCTTTTAGAACTCAAATCCTTTCATTAAAATCATGCCTTTACACATAAGGTCAATAGCTAAATTAACTTGCTTGCAAAATAGTTTTAAAGTATATAATTTTATGCATAATGTTGCTTAGGTGCTCCTAAGCTTGGAAAAATTACAAAACACAAACTATGGACACTTGTGATTAGAGGAACTCACATTAAGTCCATCATCATCACCACAAGGCCGAAATGGCTTCTTTAAGAATGCCAATATTTTCTTGAAAACCTTACATAGGATACTTGGGCAAGCCTTTGAGCTTTAGGAGGCTTAGGTGATGACATAAACTTTAAACATGATATGCACTCATTTTATTCTTCATTAGAAAGTAAAGTGAGAGCATAAAATAAATATGGGATGCAACCTCTTTATTATCTTTAAGGTTAAGTGATTACTTGAAATGTAAACATGAAATGCAAGCTTGAAATTTAAACATGATAGCGCAGGTCCAATTAATTAGTCTTGAGAACTTAGTGATGACATCAAAATAAACATGCTATGCAAGGCATAAAGTAAACATGAATGCATCTTATTTTAGATCTTAGCTAGAGCTCTTTGCAAGACTTTAAAGGAATAAAACCTCAACCCATTATGTATCATAAGGCAAGCTTTAGAGTTCTTAGCACCTAGACTTCAAAGAAGCCTTAAGGTTGTGAACTCATCATCAAGCTCAAGAAAATGACCCTAGTGGCAAAAACCTCAACAAACATTCAAAGGACCATTCTAATATTTTTGGCAAACCTTTTTCCCCAAAACCAAAACAAAGAGGCTGAAACCAAGAAGGAAAAGAAATGAAAACTAGAGCTTGAACAAGATAAAAAAGGAAAACCGAAACCTTAAAGAAATGAAAGCCAAAACTTTGAACTTGTAAAGAAAAGGGAAAACCGAGTTTGTATATGGTCCAAGACCAAGATCCAAGCTTTAGAGGTTTATCCCATGACAAACACCACACTATTTCCATGAGACCTCATCATCAAGCTAAAGTTGTGTTCATAAAATGGCCTCATGGCCGAAAATGCAAGGAGGAAGAAAAAGAGTTTGAAAACAAGAGAAAACTAGAAACTTTTCTCAAAAAAGTAAAGAAAACTTGAAAGAAAACCCCTACCAAGTGAAATCTTGAAAGCTTTGAAAGAAAGCTTGAGTTTGCAAGGAAATGAGAAGACAAAATCTTCTCTTGGTGAGCAACAAGGATTCGGCCTCCAAAGGTTCTCAAGGAAGATGATTTTTCCTTGAGGATGCAAGCTTGGAAATGGTGAGGTTTAGTGTTTAGGAGGTGTTTTAAGGTATGAGAGTGGTGGTTTGAGGTGGTTTGTGGTGGCTCAAGGTGGTGGTGGTGGTGGTTCTTTGAGGAAGGAAGAAAAAGAACTTAGAGGAAGGGAAAATGAGAGAAAATGAGAGAAAGTGCAAGAAAACTCAACTTAGCAAATGATCAAAAAGGTGTCCAAGCTTTCCAAGGTGTGGTATTTATAAAGAATGAAATGTTGTGGCTGATTTAGGGGGAAAGAGCTGGCTGAAATTTTGGCTTTGGGAGGAAGGAAAATATCTCCTAAAGCTTGTCTTGGAAGCTTGGTTTAAGTCCTAGCTTAGGTGTAGTCAAGTCCTAGCTTTGGCATAGCCTTTTTGGATGAAATTTGAAATCAATATTTGATGGATTTTGGGGGAGGAATTCGGCCAAATCTGGACAGCCAAGAGGGAGGGAAAAATCATCCATGTAATTGTAGTTTAATGATGCGTTTAGGTGTTTCATTAATTAAGGTTTGGGATAGGAGTTTGTGAGAAAGTGTTTAGGTGTAATAAAGGTTAATTAGGGTCATCAAGGCTTGGTTTAGGAGGGTGTTCTAATCTAGATTAACAATTTTAAAATCATTCTTTTGGTCAAAAAGGTTGTAGACAAATTTCCTTAATTTAAGGAAATTGGAGAGAGAAAACACTATTCATTACTTTTTGATTAGTAGTCTTGGATTAAAGAATGAAATTAGAATTTGACTAAGCAATTTTAGTTTCTAATCAACCTTAATAAATCATTTTGACTCTAGATTAATTATCGAAATAAATTAATCTTCGATTAGAGCCTAATATTGCTTAGATTCTTATTACTTCATTAGCGCACTGTACACTGTTCTAGGGGTAAAACGGTAATTTGCACTAAACTGCGGACCTTCCGGCCGGCTAAACATCAAATATTACTCTAAAACATCATTCTAAACTTCCTGGAAAATTTCGGACTCAAACGGCACCTTTTACCCGTGTAGACCGCAAGGGTATTTTGGTCATTTTGAGTCGAAAGTTTAGAAATGAGATTTTCACCTTGGATATCAAACATAACAGGTACAATCCCCTTTAAACATTGAGTTAACCTATTCGAGGGTTGCCGGCAACTGCCCTTTAATTTCAAAATGACCTTAGGGTATTTCTCATTTGTACTTTCTCAGGATAATTCGAGGCGTTACAATGAACAAACTCGGTTATCACCTGGAGTTCGAATATAATAACAAAGAGTGTTTCATAATGTCAGGGAAGTCGGGTGGTCCTGGGAGTCTTTGTATGAATTTACAATTTTATCCCTGCGGTATGAATATATAAACGATTATGGAAGTATGGGCAATATTAGGATTTAATTAAAGATAAATTAATTTTATTTATTAATTGGAGTCTAAATAATTAATTGAGCTTATTAGAGGCTTAAGATGGATTAAGGAAACTCAAATTCCCTCCTTAAATCAAAGACATTATGTTAAATCAAACCAAATAGTAAATTCTCTCCAATCCCTTAAATTAAAGAATATGTTGGAGTTTGAAATTCAAACTAATTGGGTTTAATTCAAACTAAGTGAGCAAGACCACTCTTAATCATGTCTTGCAAGCCTTAAACACATGATTACAAACCTAAACACCAAATTACCAACCCCTAACTCACTTCTTAATCAAATCTACTTTAATACACATCCTAATCTACATGAAAAATAAAATTTCTCCCTCCCAAATCAGTCACAAGGCTCCAGCTCATCTCCCTATTTTTCCCTTCATATCTCAATTCCCATAAACACCAAAACACCAAAAGAGTCATCACTTTACCATTTGCTTTTTTGTCACAAGTATTGTTTCCAAAAGAATCCTCTCTTCTCTCTCAACTCAAAGCTTTCTCTTCTTCCTCTCCTACCACCATTCTCAACCTTCCCTCAACTCACAAACACCTAAACATCTTATTCCAAGATCTAAGCTTTCTCTTTCAACTAAAGAAAACAACTTGGTAGGGATTTGTTTTGAGTTTTCCTTCTATTTCTTATCCTTCTTTTTTGGATTTTGGTGATGGATAAAATGATTGTTGTTGTTGTTGTTGTTCTTCTTCTTCTTCTTCTTCTATTTTCAGTTGGATCTTCCCTTTTCCTTTCCTTTCATTTTCGATTTTGTTGTTGTTTGATGATGGGAACTAAGGCTTGATGATGAGAGATCTTGGTGTTGGTTGTGAAATCATCATTTACTTGACCTCTAGAGCCCAAGTTTGGATTATTTTGTTGGCTTTAAGGAATGGTAAAAATGAAATGTTGTTGGTTCTTTTGAAAAGTTTTTCTTCTTTAATGTTCAAAGCCACAGCTTGATGATGAAGGTTTTTTAAATGTTGGTTGTAGGACCATCATGTGTTGGACCTCTAAAGCTCAAGGCTTGATATTTTTCTTAGTTTCACAAGAGAATGAAAAATGATTTATTATTGGTTGTCTTTGATGGTTTTCTTTTGAGCTTGATGGTGAGTTTAGATAAATTAGGTTCTTGTAACCATGGTGTCAAAAAAACTCTAAAGCTCATTTCCATTTTGTAAAGATTGAATGGGATTGAGATTTTGATTCTTTAAAGTCTTGAAATGAGCTCTCAGGAAGATAATAGAAATGGATTTGCATCATGTTTATATTTCAAGCTCTTGTATCTCATGTTTATGTTTCAATGCCTTGCATATCATGTCTATTTTCAAGTCATCACCTTAAAAGAGACTAAAGAAATGGACTTGCATTTGTATTTAAATTCTAGCCTTGCATTTCATGTTTATTTTTAAGTCATCGCCTAAAACTTTGAAGATTTAAAAATGAACTTGCTTTCTCATATTTACTTTTAAAGTCTTGCATATCATATTTAAGTTTCAAGCCACCACCTAACACTACCAGAAAAGCCGGATATCGTCCATTACGAGATGTTTTCGACGGTAGCATTATACCGACGGTCATGGGGCATCCCTTTAGGCGTCGATGAAGATTATTTAACGGTAGAATAAAACCCATCATATTTATCGACACAAGTACCGATGTGTAATAAAATGCTTAGCAGTTTGTATAATTATATACAAAGGCGTCAGGATTCAGAGACATATTTATACCGACGATTTTTGCTTTTTTACCGAAGGTATTGGAATAAATAAATAATTTTTTTAATCCCTTTTACTACGGGTGATTATTTTTGAAAAAATAATTTTATTTAATTAATATTGCGTTTTTAACTAATTAATTCTGGAATTCGTGGGTTAAATTATAATTTATCTTTAATGATTTATTATTTATTTATTTATTTGTATAATAACCTAATTATCAATCAAACTGATATTAAATAAGAAAAATAATAAAATGAATAAATTAACTAAGTAAATAGAATAGTAAATTATAACACTAAAATATATACAAATTACAGGAAATGCAAAAAATATCCAGAAAGTAAAAATGAAAAAGTTAGATAAAAACTAGCTGAAGTCTAGGTGTCAACATTCGTTGCTGCGTTGGCATCATCATATGGACCATCATTGTCATTCGTGTGTAACACCGATTTTTCCTCTGTGCAAATGACCAAAATACCCCTGAGGTCATTTTACCAGGAAAATGAGGATTGCCAGCCCGACCATCCTCCAGGGGATGTTTTGATGATGAAAGGGGATTACATGTGTTATGTGTGCTATGAGCAGAAGAATGTCATTTTGAGTTTCGATGCGTAAAATGACAAAATGCCCCTGGCTAATTAACACCAAAGTAAGTGACGATTGAGCTTAACTTCGCCCAAAGGTTTGAAATGATGTTTTTAAGCAATGTTTAACATTGGTTTAGCCCAGCCCGAAGATTTTTGTGAAAAATTACCATTTTGGCCCCTAAGTGCATTTTGGGCCTAATGATATATTTAATGAAACCTAAGCAATATTATGCTCTAATTAAAGATTAGTAAATTATAATTACTAATCCAAAGTCAAAATAATTAATTAAGGTTAATTAGAACCTAAGAGTGCTTAGAAAAACTTAAAATCATTTTCTTTATTTAAGATTTTATGTCACATTTTCATGAATAGTAAAATCTCTATTCCAATTTTCTTAAATTATGGAAATGGTCACATGATGAGGTTCCTCCCTAATAAAGGTGGGTTTGCATTAATCAAACAAGAGTACTCTTTAATCTTGTTTTAAGCCACCTTAATTACTCATTTTCTCACCTAAAACACTAAATTACAACCCTAATCCATGACCTAACCAAATCAACTTCTAAACATACACATAAACCAACATTAGAATGAGATTTTCTTTCCCTATTGCTCCTAAACCAATTGGCCACTCCCCCTCCATTTGCATCCATCACATGTTGAAATTCAATTAAAATACATTTAAAGAACCATACCTAGCCATACCCAAAGTCATACCTTGCAAAGAGATATTTTCTCTTCCTTTCCCTCCAAAAAATGCCGGCCACTCCCCCATGACACTCCATGTGTTTCATTTTTTCTATAAATAAGCGTCAAGGAAAGCTTGTAACACTTGCTTATCTTCACAACCTCAAATCTTTCTTTCTCAAACTCAAAGAATTCTTCTTCTTCTTCTTCTTCAAGAGCCACCACCCTCCACCATTTCCTAACCACAAACCACAACACAAACACCACAAACATTCCTTTAAACACATAATCTCTCCATCTCCAAGATCAAAAACCCAAGACAAACCTTTCTTCCTTTTCTTTTCTTCTTGGTTGAAACCATCTTGGCACCAAGGAGGATTTGTTCTTCTCATCACATTTCCAAGACCAAGCTTTTCTCTTTCAAAAGAAAAACACCTTTGGCAGGGAGTTGTTTTAAGGATTTGCTATTCTCTTCTCTTGTATTACTCTTGGTTTAAGATGTTCTTCCCTTTCCTATTACACCATTTTCGGTTCTTTGTTTTCCTTTCTTTCTCTTTTTTTTTGGCCTTATGGCCTACATCATGAAGAAACCATGGCTTGATGATGAGAGTCTTGGGTGTTGGTTGCAAAACCATCATTTGTTTGACCTCTAAAGTTTGAAGGTTTTACTTTTAAGAGTTTTTAGCAAATGATGATGTTATGTTGTTAGAATGGAAGTCTTGAGCTTAGGACTCAAAGAAATGCATCCATACTTATATTTCAAGTTTTTGCATTACATATTTATAATTGAGCTTTGCATTTCATGTTTACATAATCACTTAAATAATTAACTTGAAGCCTACCTATTTCAACCTTAAAGTTAAAATGTGATTTAGAGTGAATACTCTAAGAGGCCTAGAGCACTAAAATGAAGAAGTGGACTTGCATTCATATTTATATTTCCTTGCTTAGCATATTTACTTCTCAAGCCATCACTTAAACTTAAAGATCAAAACAAGAGCTTGCATCATCATATCACTTAAATAATTAACTTGAAGCCTACCTATTTCAACCTTAAAGTTGAAATATGATTTAGAGTGAATACTCTAAGGGGCCTAGAGCACTAAAATAAAGAATTGAACTTGTATTCATGTTTACATTTCTTGTCTAGCATATTTATTTTCCAAGTTATCACTGAAACTTAAAGATTTAAAACTAGAGTTTGCATTCTCATATTTAAATTCAAAGCTTTGCATAGCATACTTATATTTTTCTTGCTATCAACCTATAATGCCAAGATTAAAAATGAAGCTTGCATTGCATGTCTAAAATTATGCCATCACTTGATTAACCTAGTACTCAAGACTCACCATTTTAACTCACATGAGACCTTTGACTCATGCAATATATATATTTTATTGAATGTAAACATCCTTTATTAAGCTCTCTAATTCATGCTATTAAACTAAGGTTGCTTATTGTGTTGCTAAAAGGATATGAATTAAAGTACTTATCCTATAAAATGTTGTGATTTTCATATGCTTGAGGAATTATGTGAAATCGAGGTCTTACATGTTTAGTTATTTGATTGTGAATGGATATGGCATGTTATAATTTCACTTGAAATATCTTAAAGTTGCATAGAGCATGAGAAAACGTATATGATATGGTTATGGCTTTGCATCTTAACATAATATGTTAATATAAAAGTACATAAAAAAATATGTGGAAATGATCCTTTAGACTCCCTGAATTAAAGGTTATGAGAGGTGATTCAATAAGGAAGTGATCCTTTGGACTCCCCAAATTAAAGGTTACAAAAGGTGATCCTATTGCCCCTATCTTGCACTCCAAGAGTCGGGTGTTAACTTATCATAGGATAAGATTATGCTAGTGACGACTAGTGAGGTATGAGCTCAAAATCTAGAACTCTAAAAAGGCGAGAGAAATAGGGTGGCCCAAAAAGAGAGAAAGAAATAATCTAAGTCACCTAAAAGATAAATGGAAGAAAGTCATGTTATGATTGTTATGATCCATGAATATCTTTTACGATTGAAATTAGTCTCTCCTACCTTGCATTGCCATGCAATTCATGATAAGGTATATTGCATTCATGACATTCAAGACGCATACTAAAATTAAATGGGTCTCGGTAAATGGTACTTTAGAACTTTAAAATTGAACCTTATAAATGTTCACCTTTCTATAAAGAAACCCGAGGTCCTGAGGACGTAGGTGATGACATCTAGATAGGAGTATACCTCCTGAGATTCTTTATGAAGTTTCTCACTCCCTTTATCTTTTCTTTCCGTCACGTATTCAGAGATTGATGCCAACCTTCATAATCTACATTGATCCGCCAACCTGGAGCTCCATTTTGATGCCACGCACCAGTCATACTACTTCGTTAGACGTTGTTTGTGCTTGTTCATGTTCCTCGACCGCTCGTTGCCCAGCCCATCACCGTTTCCGTTTCACGCTGACTTCACCCTTCGCCGACGGCCTACTCTTCGAGCCGCCCCCAAGAGAGCGCAACCGTCATGCCCCGATGCGTCTTCCGCCGACCACGCCTACCCATAGTACATCCCCCTCACTCGAGAGTCAAACCCTCCAAGACATCCCATCCATGGGTTCTTCCCCACTATTCCTATGGCGTTAGGTAGTGAGGACACTGGACGGCCACGTCAAGGAGGGTGAGGATGGTGCCTCGTCGTGGAGCACATGCTCGACCTGCATACCGCTTGCCTACCCGGAGTTGACTCGGTGGATTGGGTATGTACCTCCCTCTGATGGGAGTAGGAGCCGCAGTGACTTCATGCGCGCACACTCGCATATGTTAGGATAGCCTTCTTTTGCTTTAGAGGTTATCTATTTGTAGATGAACTAATGTAGTAGGGAGTTTTTGATGTATTGCTTTTACGTTTCCTTCTTTTCTACACGGAGAATTGTACTAACATTGATATTTCTCGTTTGGTGTATGGATTATTTATTTATGTTGTTTGTATTCATGATTTCATGTTCCAGATCTGTCTTGTTATGTTTTCCTGATAGGTATGGCTCATGTTTTTGTTTTAAAGAGAAAAATTTTACCCATATTTTCCTAAGTACTTTCAAAAACCAAAGTTAAAAGCTGAGACAAAAGAGTAATAACTAATAATTAACTTAAATATATCCTAGGTGTATTGAGTTAAATATTAGGGTGTTATACGCCGTTCAACTTGAACTGGCCTTCAGAGATGGAGGGAGTGGGATATGGGGGAATGGGATATGGGGGAGTGGCTTGCCGAGCTAAAGGATCCTAAAGCCTGCATGTCCTAGAAGAATGTTATGACATCTACAGTGATTTCTCCTCATCTTCCGAGCTCAGCCTTCGCCTTCTTTGCTTTCTCTTGCTCCTTCTTTGCGTTCTCCCCCCTGCCACACCTAGGAGAGCTTAAGCTCTCGGATCTTTCTCAGCTCCTCCTCCAGCTGTTCGCCCGCCCCACTCCTGAGCCTGAAGGAGCCCTGCCCTGCTCTTGTCGCGCCGGATCAATTGGGCCTAGTGTTGCAGCTCATGGTTAAGGGCATGGACACGCTCTCAGGGCATTATCCTTAGTAGCTAACCTAATGGCAGAGGATAGGGATATACTCTAGGATAGTACCCTATCCTATATATGTGACCCTTGTAAAGGCCACCAACCACCTGGGCCCACACATTCTCCTCGTTGGGAGGAGAAGGAACGTCAACATCGGGCCCAGCCTAACCATCTGGGTCTGGTCCTGGGTCTGCCTTCCAGAGGTATGTAAGCTGGCGTTGGAAAGGAAAAAAGAAAAAACAAGTTGTAAGTAATGATTATGACATAAATGAAAATAATAATACAAATTAAGTAAAGATATGTCTAAATTTAAACTTACATAGGTCACCTCAAGCAAGAGTCTACCCAGACCTCTCCAGGCCCCTCTGCCACCCTTCTGTGTGAGTCTCCCAAATAGCTCGCCTTGTTTCGAAGGCGGCTCAACTCCCTTGCCTGCATAAATAAGCACAATAAATTCATCAAAATATAGTATTTGTCACAATTGAAATATAATAAATGTTATTATAAAATGTAGAAAGGGTAAAGAATTACCAAGCGCTTCTGGGTCCCTTCCTGGGTTGTCTTTCCCTTACCTGACCTATCCTTGAAGGTCGGGTCATGGCCTGTGGTGCTGCAATTTAGCAAAGATGGCGTTATTTAGCCACGAGCTGTTCATGTGTCCCTTACGAACATCATGAAACATATCCTGCATTCACTTGGAGGACCTAATCCTCCAAGCCCTCTTCACACTGGGCTCATGCTCAGGCTCAATGTAGAATGTTTTCTACATAAACAAGTTCACAACACGTTAGTGATTGTATATCAGGCATATAATTAAATACTATAAACATATATTTTAACAAAGGCAAAGCAATCATATAATTACCTTCTACTCCTTTCACCACGACTCCTTGACATAAGTAGGGATGTCAGTCCATGTGGGCCACAGATGGTTATACCAACTCTGTATATCCTCCGTGATCCTGTGGAGCTAGCGCAAATGGGAGAAAACTATTACATAAATGAAAAAAAAAACAATCAAAATTACTCAAATATCATAAGCAATGTAAAATTAAAATGTAATAAAAAACATGTTTCAACTTCCTTTATTGTCCGTGGCCTGCCTAGCGGTCTACATTAGGCCCAGGTGGCTTGTCATCTCAGGAGAGGCCTCCCATCCGTCTCGTGCCTGTGACCCCATCGAGGAAGGAGGAGTCTGATCAGATGTGGGGTTGGGAGTCGGGGCGGTGATAGGGCGAGGGGTAGTGGTAGGGCTAGGGAGGGGTCGGTAATGCCAGTGAGCCTGAGTGTGAATATAGGAGGGGTGGGGGCCCAGGCATACCCAGGAGTGGGCATCATCCGAAAGCCTGGGATGTTGATGGTCAGGACTGAGGTAGAGATGGTGGAAAGAGAGGTGGTGGAAGGGACGTGGCTGAGGTGGTGGAAGGGGTGCTGGTGAGAGGGGCGGTGGCTGAGGTGGTGGTGGTGGGTACACTGACCTTCGGAGGTCAGCCTTTGCCTCTACCAACCATCCTGAAACAATTAAAAAATAATCCACAACAAAAGATTAATTAAATTAGGAAATTTCAAATAATTGCATAATAATATTGCATATAACATTGAACACCTTAGTTAATCTGAAAGTGTAGGACTATTTTCATCATACTCTGCTATTGATTACTAGGTGACTCATCGCACTTATCGCTTGTTTCATCTTCATGATTTCTGATTGGGTGGTTACTTGTGTATTCAATTAAGTCAACTTCCCAGTAGTCAATGAAAGGGGGTTTTCAGGGTTGTTTGCATCGAGTCCTGCCCTTGAAGGATGTGGATCATCCACTTGATACTCATCTTCAACAATATCTTCCTTTATTTCAATCACACCTCTTAGTTTTACTTTATTCACAACCCTCCACTGTGACCTACTTTTCCCAAGATAAGACATATAATATACTTGTTTGGTATTTTGGGCTATAATAAATGGATTATAACTTCTATATCTTCTGGTGTGATTGATTTCAATGATTTTGTAATTATTGTGTTGACGTGTCCAAGTTAGTCGGGTAGGGTCATACCATTCACATTTGAATAGGATACATTTATTTGTGAGCTCACCTATGTACTCAAACTCAAGGATTTCCTTAACAACACCATACCAATCACATTCTCCGTCCCTAGTATCGCCTTTAACACAAACATCAGTATTGTCAATTTTTTTCCTTGTACCCCAATTGTGTGAAACTTGTACCTATTAACATAGTACATGGGCCAACTTACAACTTTATTTTTTGGGCCCTAAGCTAAATTGAACAAATGGGGACATGTTACACCATTATTTTTGTTATAAACCTACGTACATAAAGTTTGAAATGTAAAATTTACTTGTATCAAACAAAATTAACAGATAATATTTTGGGTTACATAATCTTAAACAAGTGGACTTACATGTAATATAAACTAATCGGAAATTGTTGAAGAAATCTTGACCATGCAGTTGCTCAAAGTATCCGTTTTTTGAAAATATATTTTACGTTATTTTACATATGCATAACATCAAACTCACACCTACACAAAAAAAGGATTTTTGACTTACAATCTGAATGGTTGCACCTCGTCACAATTTAGGAAAATATATAAGTGTGCGGAATTCCACTCCTCGGAAGTTAGCCATCAAGGCACGCTCTTTCCAGGCTTTGACAGGTTGATTGAATATAGACAACGTAGGTGGAATAGAACACTCCTCTCCATCATCATTATGACCAACTCAAGTTCTCCTAGATTGAACATGTGGCTGAAAGTAAAATGAAGAAATTTGAAGTCTCTTTCACTAGATAAACTTGATATATTGATCCTTCCACTTGAGACTTATTCTTCACGGTTCTTTTAAACCCTCCTATTTCCCTTCAAATGGATACATCTACCTGTATTGAATTAATCCACACACTCGTGCTTCATATACCAAATGTATGGGCAAGTGTTCCATTGAGTCAAAGAACCCAGGAGGAAAATTCTCTCTAATTTGCAAAGAATTTTGGGAATATTTTTTTCCATGACAAGTAGATCATCACAGAAGAGTAGAAGAGCATAAATCCCTGAAATCCTGACCAAGCTCGATGAGCAACTTCCAGACAATATCAGGTAGCTCTCTGAATGCAATTGGAAGCAAACACTCCATGAACATGTGACAATCGTGGCTTTTCGTGCTAACAAGCTTACCTTGTGCAACATTGACACCCCTACTTAAGTTTGAAGCATAACCATCGGGCATTCTTAACTACTTAAGCCATTGACAAACTGCTTGTTGCTGATTGGAACTCAGGGCATATTTGGCCTTTGGTTTATAGAAACGACTATCTCTCAGTTCTTGTAAATGCAAATCAGCCGCGTGCAATACTAAGCAGATCATGCCTTGCCTTGTCGTTGTCTTTGTTTCGATCTGTATCCAATCCAGTATTCATAATATTGTCAAACACATTTTTCTCAATATGCGTGACATCTAAACAATGACGCACCAAATTATCCTTCCAATACGGCAACTCCAGAAATACTTTGTTTGGTCCAATTATGGTATACTCCATAGCCTGGCTGCCCTACCTTTCAATTTCCCTTATTTTTGGGATATCCTTAACTCGATCCCATATTTCATGGCCATTTAGTCTAACTGGAGGCTCATCATGTTCAACACAATTTCTTTTAAAACCATATCTGCTTTGCCTATAGGATGATCAGAATCTAAGAACCTTCTATGACAATCAAACTAAGAGTTCTTTCCTCCATGTTTCAGGGTGAATGCTTTAGTATCGTCCATACAAATCGGGCATGATAATTTGCCATAGGTTATCCATCCAGCAGCATTCCATAATTTAGGAAATCATTGATGGTCCACATTAATGCAGCTTCATCATGAAGTTCTTAGTTGAAATGTCATAAGTAAGAACACCCTGGCACCACGTTCATTCAATTCATCAATTAGGGGTTGAAGATACACATCAATCTTAGCTTTTGGATTATCAGGGCCACGGATTATACATGTTAAGAATAGGTAAAGATATTTTATGCACACGCAGGAGGGAGATTATAGGGCGTAACTACTATGGGCCAAGAGGAATAGGGTTTGCTAAATTGGTTATTCGAGTAAATCTATCTAACAGAGTCCCAATCTAACATTTCGTGGGTCACAAGAAAAATCAAGATATCATTGATCAGACTTTTTCCACGCTTCACTATGCGATGGATACATTATCACGCCATCATCCCTTTGATTTTCGTGCCACCTCATATGAGCCGAACTCATTGACGTAAGTCTTGTGAGCCTAGGATTAAGGGCAGATAGTGTATTCTTTTCTGAGGGACATCCTTATACCTCCCACTTCCACGTCTCTTGGGTTTAAACCTAGGCTCTTGGCAGAACTTACACTCGTCAATAAACTATCATCTTTATAATAAAGCATACAACCTTTCAAGCAGCAATCAATCTTTATTTCCTTCAACCTAAGTTTAGAAACTAATTTTTTAGCTTGATAGAAATATTTTGGAATTGCATCGGGTTTGACTTAGCTCACTAAGTGAGCACATCAGTGAGCCAATGATCAAAAGAACTTTGGCTTTGATTCCCTTCGGACTTAATGCTCAACATTCGAACTACTAATGACAATTTAGAGTGCGCACAATCCTCCCATAAAGGTTGATTGGGCTTCTAGTAGATTATAAAATTGCAGTATCTTGGTTGGGTTTCTTGGTGAAGGCTGAATAACGAGCAACAAATTCAAGACCAGCGCATCAAACACCATTTCATGATGCCTAGCTAGGTTATCCTCCCATAGTACATTACCCACGTTAAGTTATATGGATCCTCCAGAACTCTTCTAATTTCAGATACCCACTTGGTTCCATGCGTTAACTACATCCCCATGCTCGGTCCAAACCCATTAGTCAGGCATGAATCCCACTTGTACAAATGAACCTTTATTGTATCGTCATCCAGATACTTCCTATATTTGCACCTATTATATGGACACCTAACTTTTGCTTCATTAATGAACTGTTGTGTTTTACATGCCACTCATAAATTCTTCAACACCATTTATAAAAGTCCAATTTAATCCCCTCAATTAGGATGCAATCTATCATACATCCATGATCGATTTGAAAGTAACATTGCACTTGTGATTAACTCTAAACTCTACAATTTTTTAAAGATAGAAAGTTATTACTTTTAAAAACAAATTCAATTGCTATTTAAATTTTAAGTAAAACCACTTTAATCTTATTCTCTCAAGAAATATTCTGAAAATTTTTTGACAGCATATCCATTTAGATTAGGAGTTTCCATCATCACATATTTCTTTCAATTGGATTCTAAGTTTTTGTAAACATGGTTACTTTTATTTAATATGTTATTCATACAAAAAAATTTAACAACATTTCAGCATTCTCCCCTTAAATTATGAGCTTCCATCATTACATATTTCAGTCAATACAATAATTATAAATATTATTATGAAGATCAGCAATAAAATAAATATAGTGAAACGGTAATTTGAGCCCATCGTTGAAAAATTATATGGCTATGGTTGTACTAAAATATATGGCTGGAAGAAATTTACAAAGCGTTCTTGTTTGGGACATGAATATTTGTTATTTTTTAAATAAGAATGAGGCTTTTATTTTAAAGCTAGAGTATATAACCACATTGCTTTAAGATGGATTATTCAATATATGACGAAGACACTATCCAAGATTGTGAAGTTAGCAATGACACTGAAAGGCATGTAGCACCTGAGGACTATGTACATTTGTTTAAGGTGCATTGCAACTCTCAAGAAACGTACGTGATACTCAGATGCTCCAGGCCTTTCAGTGTCATCATTGCTAACTTCACAATCTTATATAGTGTTTTCGTCAATCCTTGAATAAGTCATTTCTGAAGCACTATGGTTATACACTATGACTTTAAAATAGAAGCCTCCTTCATATTTAAAAAATAACAAATGTTCATGTCCCAAACAAGAACGATTTGTAAATTTATTCTAGCCATATATTTCAGTCAATCCAGTTATTGTCATATAATTTTTTAATGATGGGCCCAAATTACTACTTTAAAATACATTGAATTAGTTTTCTTTGTTTTTTTTAA
Organism: Dalbergia oliveri; assembly: GCA_030441495.1. Taxonomy (NCBI): domain Eukaryota; kingdom Viridiplantae; phylum Streptophyta; class Magnoliopsida; order Fabales; family Fabaceae; genus Dalbergia; species Dalbergia oliveri. The sequence goes on from JAMLFY010000017.1 coordinate 1,361,672, forward strand.
TACAATTATTTTTAATCCTTTTTTTTAATCTTATTTTTCGCACAATTTTTTTTTAAACTTTTATCCCTAAAACAAAAATTTAACAAAACTTCTGTAGCATTTCTCCTTAAATTAGGAGCTTCCATCATCAGATATTTCTTTTAATTGGTCTTTAAGTTTTTTTTAATATAGTTAATTTTAATCTTTTATCCCTAAAAAGATTTTAACACAATTTTAACAGTATCTCCTCTTAAACTAGGAGCTTCCCATTAGATATTTCAGTCAATTCAACAATTATAGATATTATTATAAAAATCAACAATAGAATAGGAACAATTAAACAATTACATATTAATAATTACATACAATTCAAATAACCCAAAAACCCGTTCTATTGCACATCCCTTTATAACTCCACAACATGCATCCTAATCTCCAACACAAAGAATCTCACAGTAAACAAATCAAACAAGTTGGGAAGGTCTAAGCCCTTCCCCCAATCATGCAATCCTCATTTTCTACAACTCTATCCTATAAAATATAAGTCTCTATATATCATACATATATATTAAATCATTAAATGATATAAATAATAAGGATTGAGTTACTAACCTCTATAGCAGTAAAAAAAAACTAAAATATAGGGAAGTTCCTAGCATTTGACCAAGTCCAATCCTGAAAATCCAACATTATAAATTTCAATCACTACAATTATATACGCACAAAATATAGACTAACATAAAGAAAAGAATGCAAACCGATCCCAAAGTCAATAATTGCTGACCCTCAAGCAAAACTCCTACATGAACAAATTAATAATAATAATTACTCCCTAATGCAACAAACACACAACACTATGGGCCCCTATAAATGAATGGAAAAAGTAAATCAAATAAAAAACTAAACAAATTAAAATGCTCACCAAAGCCCCGGATCGTAATGGTGGCTTTCGTTTTCAAACGGAGCTCTAGTGGCAGCGAACGGAGGGAAAAACTATGACGGCAGGGCTAGAGAGAGAGGGAGGTTTTAGAGAGAGGGAGGTTTTTGAGTGAGGAGGAAGAAGGGCTTCGTGTGTGTAATATGTACGATTACCAACGGGTAATCGTTTAATAAAACAGTGCATATCACTAATAGTTACCGACTGGATTACTGACGGGTGATGGCATACCAAGAGTCTACGCGGGTGCAAAAGAAATTTCAAATACCCACCGGTTAACCGTCGGTAATTTAATTCTTAAATATATTTAATACCCGTCGTATAGCAGGTAATTTAATTCATAAATAGTTAATATTAAAAATCTTAAATACCTTTAGGACCTAATCGATAATTTAATTCATAAATTATTAAATATTAAATATTTTGAGTACTCGTCGGTCTAACTGTTGGTAATTTAATTCGTGAATAATTAATATTAAAAATCTTAAACACCTTTGGTAACACGGTAATTTAATTCATAAATAATTAATATTAAAAAATACCCATCGGTAAACCTGTAGGTAATTTAATTCATAAATTATTAAATATTAAATATCTTGAGTAACCGTTGGTTTACCTATCGGTAAAGGATTTAATAAATATTCAGTATTGAATATAAAACTCACTCGTCAAGCCCTTGGATACCCATCAGATATTATGTGCACCAATTGGTGGGTATTTTTCTAAGATTTACCGACGTAGGTATCAACGGTATTCGTAACTATCATAATACCATTGGAAATGCCATCGGTAAATATCGATGGTACGTACCCATTGGTATTATTTGTTAGTACCCCTTGACTTTCTGGTAGTGTAATAATGAAAAAGATAAAAAATAAGCTTTGCATAGCATGTTTATTATTTTGTCATCACTTAAATCCCTAGAGCTAAAGACTTGCCCTTATATCTTAAAATGGAAGTTTTGATCATGGCTATTGGATGTATTTTAGTCATGGTACAATGTTGGATTTGATTGGTGCAATTGTGGAAATGATTTCAAAGGAATGTTAGAAAGGTGTTTTAAAATGATTTTGAGGTGAAAGAGTAACTTGGAATGTGTCAAAGTTTTTGTAACACCCTAATAATTAACCCAATACACCTAGGCATATCTGATTAATTACTAGACTTTACTCTTTGCTTCAGTTCCTTAATCATGCTTTGAAAATACTTAGTGAAATTACGAGCCATTTTTTTAAAAACATAATTGAAAACGTGAGCCGCGCATAACATGAACGATAATCGAGATAAAGCAGAAAACAATAGACATATCATGAAGAAACACCTCATATGGGCTCCATCATATGACATCCATAATTATATATCACATAGATATTTTGCCTACTAACAAAATAAGACTAGGTGTAGGCAATCTAACAAAACATAAATAATATATGGATGGAAGGACATCCATTAATGGCACCTAGTAATAACACTCCAGGGATAGGGATAGATATCTGAAATATACGAGTGAAACTAGTAGGATCAAGTTCAGCTACCAGGTGAAAGCCTCAATGTGAATCACGAACACTTCCTTTTGTTTCTGAAGACGAGATGGAAAGAAAAATAGAGGGAGTGAGAAACTTATAAAAGAATCTCAGTAGGGTACTCACCTCATGATACATTGTGTCATCATCATCGTTCCCAGGAACCTGGGTTTCATTATGAAATAGTGAGCATGCTAAGATTGATTTATTAAGTTCGAAAATATACTTTACCGAGTTTCGTCGGTTTAATCATGCGTCTTATAATGCATCATAAACTTAGCATATCATGTTTATAATGAACTTTTCCTTTTATCAACACATCATATTCTTCATCATCATATCATAAATACTATGCATAAAAGAACATCATATTTCTCATCATTATATCATAAATACTATGCATAGAAGAACATCATATTTACATTATGCATTACTTAGTTCCTTAGGTGACTTAAAGTTACTTCCATCATCATTTCCTGGGCCACCCTATACTCCACCCTTTTGGGAGTAATCTAGGTTATGAGCTCATATTTTACTAGTCGTCACTAGCATATACTTATCCCTTTTGATAAGTTAAAGTTCCGACTCTACCCTTTTGAGAGAACGATTAGGGGGCTAGGATCACCTTTTCACCACCTATAGTCTGATGGATCCAAAGGATCATTTCCTCTTACATTTAAGTCACCATTAAATCTTTGCATGTTATATCATAATTCAATTCATAATCATCATGACATTTTCTTATTTATAGTCTTATGATGGAATAATATATACTAACTAAAATCATGTATTTGGAGATTCCAGGAAAGAGAGGTGGGTCACAATGGACACGCTTAAATACCAAGTCTTTCCTAGCCAGAACCTTTCCAAATTACACTTTTAAGTAGTACACTTTCTCCAGCAACAAAGGTAATTTTTTAAATAACAGAGATTATTTCTTTATTTCATGCATAAGCATTTTCATTGTTTGCAACAACAACTATAACATGCAAGCTAGGGAATCATTCAACGGCATCAAATACTTAATAAGCATCAAATCACTTTATAGACTTATCACTTAAAACATCAAAGAGGCATCATCATAAATCCTTATCAAAATCTTAAACAACCGAAACTCTAGAATCGGGTAACCTCAATTGCCAAACTAATTAATTATGCATCTAAGGGATTCATTACCATTATTACAATTAATTATAAGGCTTAGGAACATTATTAAACTCTATGGGGCAGCATAGGCAGTAAGTTATTCTTAAGGTTTTACGATGTGTTAGAAGTTGCGTTTTTAACCCTTTCTTGCTACCAGCTTCCCTACGATGCTAACATTAATTACTAAATCGATTATGAATTATTCTCCCTTATCTAAACATAATAAAATCTGGTTCTTATAGTTGATAATTCTGGACAGAATGCATAAATTTCATTCTTTAGAGTTCCAAAAAAATCTTGCTTTCACGGTTTTCTAGTTACTAGTTTCATTTTTAGTGTTCGGATTAATCCTACACTAATTGATACCAATTTTTTCGTGGCTAACTAATCTTAGACAAAATTATAACATAGTAAAACAGATTTGGCATTGGATAAACTTAAAGGGGTCAAAGACTAGGTAAATTCTAGATTTACGGTTGTTCTAGGAAGCTAGTTTTGTCACTAACATGCATAGAATCATTCTCTTAACAATAAACCATAATTATCACAACTCCAAACATATTAAATCATCATCATTTATTGGTACTAATCTCATATCAGAAGCCGAGTCATGAACCTCATGTAATTGTATAAAATCACATTTTAAGTGAACATAAAATATTAGTTTCCCGTAGAATCCTTGCAAAGCTTTAAAACTCTTTTAGAAACTAATTCTTTTTGCTAAACTTGAAAGAATCTTCATAATTAAAATTCTCACTTAAGATAAAAGGAGCAAGTCTTGAGCTTAAGAGATTTATGTGATATCTTAGAATCATAAACATGCTATGCAACCTCATTTTAATCTTGTCATTATAAGGTGATAACTTGGAATTATAAACATGATATGCAAATCCATTTCTTTATCTTTAAGATTTAAGGTGATGACTTGAAAATTAAACATGATGCAAGAACTTGAAATATAAACATGATGCAAGAAACTAGAGGCGGTAGTCGCATTGGACCAGTTGAAGGAGAAGAATCTTAAGAAACGGAGCGTAATCCGCACTGACCGTGAAGGGAGAAGAGAATTATTATTACATCTTTTTAAGCTCCAATCTCAAGACTTCTTAAAGAATCAATTCTTTAACTCCAATAATCTTATTTCTTTGCTTGTGATACTTGGGCAAGTCTTTGAGCTCTAGGATCTTTAGGTGATGACATAAAAATAAACATGTCATGCGTTGATTCTTTTAGCCATTATAAAATAAAGTGAGAACATAAAATAAATATGAGATGCAACTTCTTTATTATCTTTAGAGATTAAGTGACAACATGAAATATAAACATGAAATGCAAACTTGGAAATTTAAACATGAGTATGCAAGTCCATTTATTCATTCTTGAAATTTTAGTGATGACATAGAAAGTAAACATGATTATGCAAGGCATAAACTTAAACATGGATGCAAGTTCATTTGATTTCTTTACTAGAGCTCCTTCAAGACTTTATTGAAATACAAATTCAATATATATATCTTAACAAGACAAAGTGAGAAATACATCTTTCAAATTCTAAACTCAAGATCATAAAATCATCATAAAAACATCATTCTTTAAAGTTTTGCATCAAGTGGAACTTTCAAGCTTTAGAGGCCTAACTTGTGATGGATTCACAACCCACCTTCAAGGTCCTCATCATCATCATCTTAGTCCCACCTAGGCCATATGGCCGAATTGGTTAAAGAAAAGGAAGAAGAAAACCAAATGGAAAAACTAGAGAAAATCCATGAAATCATCATTTTGAACCAAGAACAACACTTAGCAAAACATAGAAATAAACTTAAAAACAACTCCCTACCTAATCTGATTTGAAGGAAAGGAAGAGAACTTGGTTTCTTGGAGTGAAATGAAAGAAAATATTCTTGAAAACTTGAAGAAAGAATTCAGCCAAGAGGAGGAGGAAATGAGAGCTTTTGGTGCTTTGGAAAAACTAGAAATGTGTACAATTTTGAGCAAGCATCTAAGACTCCTTAAGCATGCCTATTTATAGAGGATTTAAGTTCATGTATGGACAAGAGGAGGAGGCATAATTTTTGGATTTTTCATGGGGAACAAAGGGAGGAAAATCATTTCTTGTTTAAGGCATGTTTTATGCCATGTTTTAGGGAATTTTTTGGCATTTTGTTTTAGTGCATTATCTTGCAATAATTCTAATGATTATGGCTGAATTATTTCGTGCATTATAGCCTCATGGAAGAGGGTTTTGTGTGTTCCATGTATTATTTAGGTGTAGGCAAGGTATTCATGCAATTTAGAGAATTTACGGTTAAGGGCTTAGGTGAATTAGTAAGCAATTTAAGTGTTTTAAAGCAATTTTAGGTTCTAATCAATTTAAATAAATAATTTTGACTCTAGATTAATAATTAGAATTTAATAAGCTTTAATTTGAGCCTAATATTGCTTAGGTTTCGTTAGACGAATCAAAAATCTCAAAATTTGTAAAACTTAAAGACGGGACAAAACGGTCATTTTACTTAAAAATTGCCCGAGACCACCCGAGCTTAACCAATGGTTAATCATGGCTTAAAAACACCTGTTAACACATTTTAGTGAGGTTCGGTCTAGTTACCAATTGGGTTAAAAGCGGGGCGTTTTGGTCATTTGGCACGTCGAAGCTCAAAATTAGGATTCTTCTTCTCTATTAACACTTATAACACAAACAATCCCTTATTAACATAAAAACATCCCCTTGAGGACGGGTGGGGCCCACGATCCTCATTTTCTAAGTAAAATAACCTAGGGGCATTTTGGTCATTTTACACGTATAGAAAATTGGGTTTGCAATACTTGCACGAATTGCTCCTAACTTCTTTTCTAACGTTATATTCCTTTATTAAGGATTGTTTGGTCTCAAATTTTATATAATATTTACCTACGGTAATTCGGTAATTCCTAATGACAGTAAAAATTAGTAAAAATTGGGGTGTTACATTTGATTTCTTGAATTCTGGGATTTTGGTAATCAATTACAGGCTGGTAATCGATTACCAGGATGGTCATTTGGAAGATTTTGACCTTAGTAATCGATTACCAAACTATGTAATCGATTATCAAGGATGTTCTTCATACCCAGAACCAGCTTTTGCCCTTTGTAATCGATTACTATGATGTTCTTCATGCTTAGAATAAAATTTTAGTTCTAGTAATCGATTACCATGCCCATGTAATCGATTACCAGATGCCTTTACTCGGAACAAGTTTTTGATTTGGTAACGATACCAGGTTAATCGATTACTAGGGCACTAAATGTGACTATAAATATGTTCTAAGCAAGGTGAAATGGATTGGTGACCTTATATGCTTATGTATTGATGATGATTCCCTAGTATGCCATATATATATATATATTGTTGAGCATTACATATGCATTAGCTTATCTGATCCTTGACTTCGGCATATGGGTAGGAGCATGTCTATTAAATATGTGCAAAGATGTGAATGCATATGTGAATAAATGATATGAGGATATTGTGGCATGATATGGTTATAATTGATTGGTTGAGATGCATGATATATGAAAGTTATGAACATGATATGTGTGAAAGTTATGATTATATTCGGATTCGAAAATGGCAAAAAATGAAGTTTAATAACCACGTATAGGAATGAGCTTAGTCAGCGGTCTATTTCCCTTATATGGTGTGATCCACCATAAATTCCCGTTGGGTATAAACGGATCCATTATGGAATTGTCCATGAAAATTCCCATTGGGTATAACTAAGTCTTTCCTATGTCAATGAAAAGAGAAAAATGCACTAATTGGCTTTCTATGGCCATGATGGAAACCAGGTCACTTTGGGATAACTTTACCTGTATTTGACACATGCATCATCCATATCACATGAAATCCTTTAAGTAGATTTACTTACTATGTGTTTGAGCTTCTAGATATATGTACACATACTGATTGATTATTAAAAGCTACCCACTTCGAAATGATTTTGGAACTTTAAAATGAACCTTTAGAATATATTGTATGATCACAGTTTTGAATAAATTGAATAGCTGGGGCGATGACGATGACATTATGAATGTGATTGGGGAGTTTCCTTACTGAGAATTTTAAAATTCGCACCCCTATGGTTTGTGCTTCCGTGTCGCCTCCAAGTTAAGCCAGAGGATCATGATGCTCTACGCAAAGGAATGTGGGACCGCAATAGTATAATAGTTCCGTTTTATTCTGTTGTACTTAGTGGGAGGGAAAATGTATGTAAATGTATTCAACGAATATGGTGTTTACTTGTAATATGTTTTAATAGAATACACTTAGTTATTTCGCACGTGAATGGAGCTTGCTATAGATAATTAAGAAAGGTTCGCTAATTAACAAGTAACAACTCTCGAGTATGATAACATGGCTTAAGAATGAGGTTGTACTTGGGAAGATGTTACATTATGGTATCAGAGTTATCCTTGTAGGACCTTGAGGAATGGACGGCTATGCTTCCTTAGTAAATTTCATGCATTGTAATTCTATATATGTGTATGACTCCTGATTTTGAATGTTGTGGATTGCTGCCACACTTAGCTTGGTATTGAGCCTAATCAACTCAATAATTCTTGTTTGGTGTGACAGGAATTGATGACTTCAAATGGCAAATAGGAGAGAGCGGAAATAAGGCCGGAATGATGGACACCTTTTGTGAAATGGCAATGAGAGAACAAGCTGCAGCCAACCCTGATGATGGAAAGGTTGGATCGTCATGCCGAAGGAAATCTAGTGGGGAATCCTGGAAGAGTAGAAGTGGATGGAGAATACAGAAATTTGCAGAGTTTAGGAAGGCAAACCCCCCGCTTTTCGAGGAGCCTTCACTGATGTTACATGGAGCACCTAACAACTGATGACTACTAAGGTGGAGTACCAGGATATGAAAACTTGGACATTGTAAAACAAGAGGCATATCATATCCCATGGAAGAAGAGAAAGTGAAGAGGGACTGGATAGAGAATCAATGACATCAATGCCAAACACAAAATGTTCCTCATGGGCGAATTTCACAGCATTAGATAAACAAAATTGAACTTTCACGTCCCTCACTCCATAGATAATTTGCTAGCATAAACATCAATAATAGTTCTAGGTTTTCAAAAATGGTCTACCCAAGATTAATGTATGTTGGTGACATTAGTGTCATTTTCCATTTCAAGCACATAGAGATCAACAGGATATATTAAATCATTTAATAGTACTAGAACATCTTCTAATACTCCTTTGGTCTCATGATGCCTCGGTTAATTTGCAACCCAGTTGGCTCTAGTTCTCCCAAGTACAAGCACTGGTAGAGAGATTTTGGCATAACATTAATGCCAGTTCCAAGTTTAGCAGAGCCTTCGTGATGTGTAGGTTCCCAATGGTCAGGGAATATAAAATGTGCCTGGGTCCTTGCACTTGGTTGGCAGGTTGCTTGGCTTAATAATGAAGGAAGCATTTGTAACACCCAATTTTTACGTCGTTTAGAAATTACCAAATTACCCAAGGTAATTTTTCATATAATTTGAGACTGAACAATCCTCAATAAAGGAATATAACATTAGAAGAAAGGATATGAGCAATTCGTGTGAGAGTTACAAACCCAATTTTCTGTATGTGTAAAATGACCAAAATGCCCCTGAGGTTATTTTACTCAGAAAATGAGGATCGTGGGCCCCACCCATCCTCAAGGGGATGTTTTGATATTAATAAGGGATTGTTTGTGTTATGTGTGTTAATAGAGGAGAAGAATCCTAATTTTGAGCTTTGACGCGAAATGACCAAAACGCCCCCAACTGTTTTAACTCAATTTGCGTGCCGACTAGCTTGAACCTCACTAAAATGTTTTAAAACATGTTTTTAAGTTATGATTGTCCATTGGTTAAGCTTGGTGGCCTGGGCAGTTTTTAAGAAATGACCATTTTGCCCTTCTTGTGTAGTTTTGCGAATTTTGAGATTTTTGATTCGTCTAATGAAACCTAAGCAATATTAGGCTCAAATTAAAGCTTATTAAATTCTAATTATTAATCTAGAGTCAAAATTATTTATTTAGATTGATTAGAACCTAAAATTGCTTAAAAACACTCAAATTGCTTACTAATTCACCTAAGCCCTTAATCGTAAATTCTCTAATTTGCAAGAATACCTTACCTACACCTAAATAATACATGGAACACACAAATTTCCTCTTCCATGGGCTGTAATGGACGAAATTATTGGTCCATAATGCATCAGAAAATTTGTCAAAGAATGCACAAAAACCAAGGTATGAAAACAAGGAACCATGAAAACATGATTCCATGTTTTAAGCCACCAAACAAGATGATTTTTCTTCCTTGTTTCCTTCTCAAATTTGGTTAGACTTTCCTCCTTTTCTTGTCCATTCATGAGCTCCAAAATCTCTATAAATAGGCATGCTTAAGGAGTCTTAGAAGCCTTGCTCATAATTGCACAATTTCTAGTTTTTACAAATCACAAAAACTTTCTTTCCTCCTCCCTTGGCTAAAACTTCTTCTTCAATTTCTCAAAAAGATTTTCTTTCATTTCACTCCAAGAAACCAAGTTCTCTTCCTTTCCTTCAAACCACGTTAGGTAGGGAGTTGTCTTTAAGCTTATTTCTATGCTTTGCTAAGTGTTGTTCTTGGTTCAAAATGATGATTTCATAGACTTTCTCTAGCTTTTCCATTCGATTTTCTTCTTTCTTTTCCTTTGAACATTTCGGCCATAAGGCCTATATGGGTATATGATGATAGCTTGATGATGAGGACCTTGAGTATTGGTTGTAAATCCATCACAAGTTAGGCCTCTAAAGCTTGAAAATTCCACTTGATGCAAAACTTTAAAGAATGATATTTTTATGATGTAAAAATAAAGATCTTGAGTTTAGAACTTGAAAGATGTATTTTTCACTTTGTCTTGCTAAGATATATTGGGTTGAATTTATATTTCTCTAAAGTCTTGGAGGAGCTCTAGTAAAGAAATAAAATAAACTTGCATCCATGTTTAAGTTTATGCCTTGCATAACCATGTTTACTTTCTATGTCATCACTAAATTCTCAAGAATGAATAAATGAACTTGCATTCTCATGTTTAAATTTCCAAGCTTGCATTTCATGTTTATATTTCAAGTTGTCACTTAATCTTCAAAGATAATAAAGAGGATGCATCTCATATTTATTTTATGCTCTCACTTTATTTTATAATGGCTAAAAGAATCAACGCATGACATGTTTATTTTATGTCATCACTTAAAGATCCTAGAGTTCAAAGACTTACCCAAGTATCACAAGCAAAGTTGGAACCATGGTAAAAAAAACTCTAAAGCTTCCTTAAGATTATGGGAGGAATTCATTCTTAAAAAGTCTTGAGTTTGGAGCTTAATAAGATATAATAAGAATTCTCTTCTCCCTTCACTTATCCAGTGCGGACCGCCGCTCCGTTTTCTTAAGATTCTCTTCTCCACTGGTCCATTGTGGACTACCACCGCTCCAGTTTCTTGCATATCATGTTTATAATTCCAAGTTATCACTTTATAAAGACGATTAAAATGAGGTTACATAGCATGTTTATGATTCTAGTTATCACCTAAATCTCTAAAGTTCAAGACTTGCTCCTTTTATCTTAAGTGAGAATTTTAATCGTGAAGATTCTTTCAATATATAAATCGGCCTCATAATTAAGGTAGGCCCAAAGTGATTTTAAATAGCTACTGATTTAGTTCTATAATTTCTTTCAAGATTAACAAAAAGAATTAGTTTCTAAAAGAGTTTTAAGGCTTTGCAAAGATTTTATGGGAAACTAGTATCTTACATGTACTTAAAATATAATTTTAAGCAATTATGTAAGGTTCATAATTCAGCCACTAATCTGAGTTTAGTACTACTGTATGATGATGGTTTAATATGTTTGAAGTTGTGATAATTATGGTTTATTGCTAAAGGAATGATTCTATGCATGTTAGAGATAAAACTAGCTTCCTAGAAAACCGTAAAAGCAAGATTTCTAGAACTTTAGAGAATGAAATGTATGCATTTTGTCCAGAGCCTTTAGTGGCCTTAAGAACCAGGTTCTATTATGTTTAGATAAGGGAGAATGATTCATAATTGGTTTAGTAATTAATTTTAGCACCATAAGGAAAGCCAGTAACGAGAAAGGGTTAAAAATGCAACTTTTAGCACACGTGAAGCCCTAAATATAACTTGCTGCCTATGTTGTCCCATATAGTGTAATAATGTTCTTAAGGCTTATAATTAATTAGTTTGATAATTGAGGTTACCCGATTCTAAAGTTTCGGTTGTTTAAGACAGTTTTCGGTAAGAATTTATGATGATGGTTCTTTGAAGTTTGAAATGATAAGTCTATGTAGTGATTTGATGCTTATTAAGTATTTGATATCATTGAATGATTTCCGGGCTTGCATGTTATAGTTGCTGTTGCAAACAATGAGAATACTTATGCATAAAATAATGAAATATTCTTTGTTATTTAAAAATTTACCCTTGTTGCTGGAAGAAAGTATATTCCTGTAAAAGTGTAATTTGGAAAAGTTCTGGCTAGGAAAGACTTGGTATTTAAGCGTGTCCATTTGTGACCCACCTCTCTTTCCTAGGAATCTCCAGATGCATGATTGCAGTTGGTATATATATTATTCCAGAATAAGACTATAAATGAGAAAATGTTATGAATGATTATGAATTGAGAATTGTATTATGATATAACATGCAAAGACTTAATGGTGACTTAAACTTATGAGGAAATGATCCTTTGGACCCATCAGACTATAGGTGGTGAAAAGGTGATTCTTCCCTAAACCGTTCTCTCAAAAGGGTAGAGTCGGATTCTTACTTATCAAAAGGGATAAGTATATGCTGGTGACGACTAGCAAAGTATGAGCTCATAACCTAGATTACTCCCAAAAGGGTGGAGTATAGGGTGGCCTAGGAAAATGATGATGAAAGTAACTTTAAGTCACCTAAGGAACTAAGTAACGTATTATGTAATTATGATGTTCTTCTATGCATAGTATTTATGAGATAATGATGAGAAATATGATATTTTTCTATGCATAGTATTTATGATATGATGATAAGGAATATGATGTGGTCTTATGCATAATTATGTTATTATATATGAAAGGAAAAGTTCATTATAAACATGACATGCTAAGTTTATGATGCATTATAAGACGCATGATTAAAATGACGACCTCGGTAAAGTATATTTCCGAACTAATTAAATGAATCTTAGCATGCTCACATTTTCATAATGAAACCCGAGGTTCCTGGGGACGATGATGAACACGATGCATATGAGGTGAGTACCCTATTGAGATTATTTTATAAGTTTCTCATTCCCTCTTTCTTTCTTTCCATCTTGTCTTTAGAAAGTGATGGTGATGTTCGTGATTCCGTTGATGCTCTCACTTGGTAGATGCACGTGATCCTGTGAACCAACTTATTATCCTTGAGGAACGTATTGCTAGACTTTGAGCGTGAACTCAGATATCTATTCCTATCTCTGAAATGTTATAAATAGGTGCCGTTAATAGATGTTTTTCCATCCATATATTATTTATGTTTTGTTCGATTGCCTACATCTAGCTTAACTCTTGGTAGGCAAAATATCTATGTGAAATGTAATTATGGATGTCATATGATGGAGCCAATATGATGTGTTCTTCATGATATGTCTTTCGTTTCTGCTTTATCCGATTATCGTTCACGTTATGCGGCTCACGTTTTCAATTATGTTTAAAAAAAAAAATGGCTCGTAATTTCACTAAGTATTTTCAAAGCATGATTAAGGAACTGAAGCAAAGAGTAAAGTCTAGTAATTAATCAGATACGACCTAGGCGTATTGGGTTAATTATTAGGGTGTTACGCATTCACCCTATAGTTAACTTCTTTTCCCTCCGTCCTTGATCTTCCTTCTATTAGTGCACAGATTTTGTAAGAATTTTGCTTACTTGGGAATTTACTTAATTGTATCCAATTGAGGTATGTTTACTTGCAATTTCTGAAAGGCTTCCAGGGTGAATGGATCCAAATATGTAGTAGTAGCCTTCCTGGGTTGTATCCTTTGTGGAAGAACAGGGGAGTGAAATCTGGAACTTTGTAGGCCTCTGTTGAGCACCAGCACTATTTGAGTGCTGCGGTGCTTTCCAGAATCTTCTAGCTGCATGATTAGTCTCGCTGAGCGCCGCAATGCTTAAAAGAGCACTCTGGCGCTTACTGAGAGGTGCTTTTGAGTGCTGTAGCACTATTTGAGCAAGCTTCCATACTTTTTCTTCCTTTTTACTTCCAGCTGATTCGACATGTTTCACTTAATGAACCCTCCACCCTTTTTGAACCCCAAGCTTGCGATTTTCACTCCTATTTTCTGAAGCCCTCACCCCCTAAACATGTAACATCCTCCCAAGTACAACCCCATCCTTAAGTCATGACGTCATGCTCAAGAGTTGTTACTTATTAATTAGTAGACCTTTCTTAAGTATCTATAGAAAGCTCGATTTACGTGTGTAATAACTAAGCAAAATTCTATTGAAATATATATATATATATAACAAAGAAAGTACAACCTTTATTGAATACACAACTAAGTACAACCTTTAGTACATGTCACTTCTCTAATGTAGTTACATACATATCCATTCCACTAAATACAGCATAATATAAACATTCATTGCTACACTATTGCCATTCAGAGTCCTTTTACGTAGCAGCATCATAGTCCTCTGGCTTAATCTGGAGGCGACACGGAAACACAAAAACATTGGGGTGAGAATCACAAAATTCTTAGAGCATCCCCAAACATATATGAAAAATCTATGTCATCGTTATCGCCCCAGCCACTTCGATTTATCAAGAAAATGTGATCATACAATAAAAACTAAAGATTCATTTTAAGGTTCTAAAATCATCCCTCCGAAGTGGGTAGCTTTTAATATTCAACCACTTAGAGTACATATATGAAAATTTTTTTAACAAATAATAAATCATCCCAGGTAGCCAATCTAGAGTAAGATGAGTATGCATATAATTCATATAGTGAACTTATCTCAATGTGACATGGTTCCACTTATGGCCATAGAAATCAAGTCAGTGCATTTTCTCTTTTCATTGACATAGGAAAAACTTAGTTATACCCAATGGGTATTTGTCGTGGACAATCCCACAATAAATAATTTATACCAAACGGTATCTGTAGTGGTTCACACTACACAAGGGAAATAGTCTGCTTATCAGGATGAGCCCAGTTTATACGTGATCATCGAACTTCATTTTTTTTCCATTTCTGAATCACACACAGATCTATTCCTAGCCAATACATCTATCGACTATAAATTGGGGGTTTCTCTTTTCAATTTCCTTCCCTCATTCAACCTAAGTCTTGTTTCTGTTTTGTCCATATGTCAGAACATGCACGCTGAAATTTATATATATTCTCTTTTCTCAAATGCAAGCATAATGCATATACAGGCATTCATTCACAATATAATCTCAATCATGCCTCTAGCATACTTTTATATGTCACAAGTCACATGGCCAAATAGGTAACATTGAGTATTCATGTCATACTAGAACTAAAAATGCCATTAGTTCATCAACTCACAACATCAATCCATTTCCAGCACAATGGCAGATTTACCTCCTAGGCACAACATTTAATTACTACATAAAACAACCATTCCAAGTACCACAAAAATTCTATATGACACTTTAACATGTCTAGAAGACTCTGTAAAAATTTCAAGACAAACAGAGGTCTATAGCTACTTTAGTAAAATGTACAAATTTCGGGGTCAAGGGCCACCAATTCAGTCCAGACTTAGTTCCCAAAATTTTTAACCCTAGTAATTGATGGAATCAAGGCACAAGAAAATTTATAGTGATACTTCAATATGTTACTAAATTTGTGTAAAAATTTCATGGGCTAAAATGATAATAAATTTGGACAAGTTTATTGCTTCAGTTTCAACAACCAAGACATCAGTCACATTTTGGTTCTTGATTTTTTTGAGGTAGTAAACTTTAAAATCAACACCCAAGAAAATTCATGTAGTTAGTTTAAGATGTTAAATACAACATATAATTTTTATAGCTCATGAAATTACCCACAACTATACCAGAAAATTCGTGCATAATTACTGTCAGGACAACTAGGAATCCAGTAGCCTAGTCCCAATTTCCTTTGAGAAAAACCCCTTTCTAAACCCATCCAAACACACCACCAAAATTCACACATCAATATCAACATATTATCCAGCAATACAACCAAAAATTTCGGACCTAGGTCATCCCAAAACATATCAGAAAAATTTGACAAGAGAAGGCAGCAAAAACTCTACTTTGAGTAACCTATTAGCTCCTTGGCTTCAAGATTAACCAAGCTTGCTTCCTTCTCCTCCAAAACTCTCAATCCAACTTCAAACCCCTCTGATATCAGTGAGGTATGAGGTACAAGATAAGGTTTTGATAAGGAATGAAAATTTTGTTCGGTTAGATTGGTAGAGAATTAGGTGTAGAACAAGTTTAATGAAGAACTTTTGATCTTTCAACAACTCTAGGCTAGGATTTTTGGGCTTAGAACTCAAGATCAAGCTCTTGAAGATGAAAATGGTGGCTGGTTCTTTTCTCCTTGAAGGCTACACGAAATTGATGCTTAAAGAAGAAGGATTTGGCTTCTTGAACAAGCTTTGGACATGTGTTGATCTTATAACAATTGCATGAAGATATTATGTAATAAAGCAAAATGGATGGCTAAGATTTAATCTTGGATTCCAAGATTAAATCTTGGCCTTCCACATGTCCTAAAAGGATAAGCTTTGACCATTTGTGGTGACTAAAAATATCTTTCGGTGTTAAAATGGCATAAAATTTCCGAACGGGTAAACACGTACCCGATTGAACCGATATTGCCCGAAAATTAATTTTAAGTATAAAATTATCATTCCCACCTATTTCTAACCTTGTTCCCATGTTTTCCTAATTTCGGGCACCTCAGGGCTCGAATCTAGGTTTTGTCCCAGCGGGCCCATGGGACCCGCAAGATTACTATTCATCCCTAGAAATTTTTTTTTAATACGTCCGTTGGGCCATCCTCATCGTTGCTACATTGTCAGATTTTTTGAAATTACGACTAACAAAGCCGAAATTAATTTTTAAATAATTTATAGGGTGTTACAAAACACATTTTCTCTCTTCCTTTCTAACCCAACCCAAAATATGGTTAGTTTATGCTAGATTTCTCCATGTTCTTCCTTCTCTATGTTATAGGTTGTTTGTTTCTCATTGTTGTTAAGTGGGGACTCCCAATGTTGTTAGAGTTATATTAGAGATTAATCTAGAGTTTGTGGTTGCTCTGGCAGTTGTTGGTGCCATTCCAACTTTTCTAGGTCAAGTTAGTGGTGACCATATACTCTCAGCTCTAAACGGTGAATGGGTTTGATCTCATAGCCTTAGTTTTATCATTATGAATATATTTCTTGCATGATGATTGTCAAATATGAAATTTGAGATAAGAAAAAGTATAGAAAATGATTTTATATGATTATGTCAAGTTAGAAAAGTTATGATTTATGATGAGGCATGAAAGAATGAGTTTTACAAAACCATGGGACCATGATTGCTATGTTGTGTGTTATGGTAAATGTTTTACATGCTTGAGAAGGGGTTTGTTAAGAAAATATGTATTGTAGCAACTTTGCTATTTTATCAATTATGTTTTAGAGTCCACGATATCACTATGATTTCAAGATTTAGATTCCAGACCATGTTTTAGAATACCCAGTTGAGATATATTGGAAAATATTAAATTGAGCTATGTTGAATAAAGTATGATTAGTTTTATGAAAAAATATGCTATTATGGTTTTAGAGTTTTATGGTTGTAAACCCTAGTGTTTTGAGCTATGATTTTAGAGTTACCAAATATGCAAAAAATATGATAGCTTAAGATATAGATTTAAAATTTTAGTTTTATGGTACCAAGGGGTACGAAATTAGCATGATTTGTAGCAATTGTTCAATACATATTATGTGCGCTTGAAATCAGAATGCTTATAAGTGGTGATCCTTTGGACATGATTTCTATAGCCATAGTTATGCTAAAATCAGATTGTTAGAGTTATATGAGTCCAGAACTCTAGTGTACTAAGAATTTAGGGCTTGCTTCACCAGGCAGAGTACCCACCTTTTCAGTTATGGTTTTCTTTTTGTCAAACTAGTTTAGATGGTAGAGATAAGGAAACAAGTTAGTTAATGGTGGTTATGAGACCGTTAACCTTGGTACCAAGTTGTTGTTTAGAGGATAATATCGCCTTTCAACATACATAGAAAACGGGACCTGGTTAGGTACCTACAGCTTGCCCAGAGGGACCTTAATTTTACAGCTTTTGTTATTGTATATATGTATTTATTTAGCTCAGCAAATATTGTTTCCCCAGGCTCTATCACACCTTTAGTTAAAATAATTTCATGTTGATTATGAGTTTAGAAATGATTGTTTATGAATCTATGGAATGAACAGTGTTTTCTTAGCTAGCTATGTATGTAAATATCAAATGATTTATGCTGCTACATGTATATTGCATTATGTGTATATGTTCCTTGGTTGTCCTATGTGGGTGATAGGTGAGAGCTCACTTACTAAGTCCTTTGACTTACCCTCTTCCTTCCTCTCATAGTTATAGATGTAGATATCTTTATGTCACCTGTCCAGGCCTCAGCTATCCTTTGGTGAGTTTTGTAGTGCTATAAAGCTTAGTTTAGGATCATGTTAGTTGTAGAAGTGCTTCAGGTTTTGAGGAGGATCTGAGCCACAAATGTATTTTGAGATACTGTAACTACTTTCAAAGTTTATCTAATTCCCTATATGTTTCTAGAGTTTAAGTATGGATTTCAACTATTGGTTTTGATTAGATTATGTATTTGATCAACCATGTAGTTATGATTTAGTTTTCAATGGTTAAGCAGGTTATTAGATTTAAGATTAATATTATGTGATGGATTATTTTATGATTTTATAATTTACAGAACGAATTAGAAAGGGGTTTTCAAAGATTGAATATTAAATATTTCCAGTTTTTATGAATTTAAATATTATGTTTTAATTAGAGAAAATGATAATGATTTAGAAGAAATATCATATTTTAAGTATAATATTATTTATATTATATGCATTTAGAGACACGTCACCAGTAGGCTTATGTGGGTAGGGGATTTCTCACGTGCCTCACGTTCCTAATTCGGGTCGTGACAGAAAATCTCCTTTATGTATGTCTAGGCTTGTATATATTAAAAGAATATAAAATATCATTTTTCTCTTTTAATCCCACAAAATATCTTGATTTTTTGTTTGGTCTCTTATTTAATTGTTTTTAATCTACGTTAGCATCCACGTAAGTTGTCCAGTTGTCTTTTAATGATGAAAGTTAATCAAAACTTAATAGAGAAACTAAACGAGAATGAAATAATTTTTGAAGGGTTAAATGGACTAAACAAAAAGGATGCAATATTTTTAGGGACTAAAACATAGTCAAAGCTAGGTAAAATTATTCTATTTTAGAAATTATTATATCCGATAAAAAATTTCTGAAAGAATAATCTATCCATAAATAAGACTAATTTAATCCAAATTTTCAATTTATAAGATCTATATGAGGAATGGATGTCAAAATTTCACATGAACTTATTATATGTGAGATCTCACTACTAATTTCAAATATGGAATCTAGACAAGATGAGCAACATGAAAGAATTAAGGAGATATATTCCCACAAGGGGCTTTCATATCTAATATATGGATTTGTTTTAATGTTTTTGTTAAACATCAATCGAAGAGTTTACTCGAAATATATTTTTAAATTAAATCTTCAAGTTAGTCCCTAACAAATATTTTTAGGAACAAATTGATTCTTCAGAATTTTAAAGTTCTTATCATTCACTTCTCAGAAAAGGAAGTGTGTTAGTCACTTTGTTAGTTATTCATTCCAGTACTTGATAAAAACAAAAAACAAAAAAGCATGTGAGCTCGATTTGGCAAGAGACGAGTGAAAAATCAAGAAAAAATTAGAGAATTAATGAGGTTAGACTTTGAGGATGTATAAACATAGCTAGTGAAAAAGAAGATCAAAAGATGGATATTTCCATGAAAAAGATTAGCAATATGTCATTTTGAACCTTAATAGATAGTCAAATCAATAATTTAACGGAGCATATATACTTTTCGGCAAGTATTAAAATGATAAGTTAATAGAGGGAATAATGTGTCCTTTTGTGAAGAAATGAAGATTACAAGAAACTTTTAAATTATGAGAAATGAACTTGTTCCCAAAATACTAATTTGGGGATTTAGTCATATTTTTATAATAGTTTATAAGTACATTTGTATTTCAAATTGACTTACTCATCAACATGGCTTCCTACTTTTGTTGGCCAACTATGGAAGATCTTCTGTGCCACTGGGCAAGGGCGCCTGCATTGTGAAGACAAGCAAATCATAGCCATCAATGGCTGCTATAGTCACCACATCATGAAGAGGAGGTAGGCATTCCTCCATTGCCCCCGCGGGTCCCCGAGGTTTGGGGCTTGCATCTTGCGCCATGGAGAAGGAAAGCTTTGGGGCAGCTGTGGCTCTTAAGTCATAGCTTGAAGAAGTGGCGAAGGAGGAGACAAAGGAAGAATGAAGATGAAATGTAGGGACAAAAAGGTAACTTTGCTATATTTTATTAGTTTCGTTGTAGCTAGGTCCATCAAAGTCACAACTGGCAATGCCCATTTTAGACAGCAAAAGGCATAAGCAATTAAGCATACATCTTATCTAGAGTTGTTTCCTATGCAAGAATTGAAAAAAATGAAGCCAATTGATGGTAATGGTATATTGTTATTGCTAGATAAATTTGAAATCAATGTTTCAGTCCATGCGACAAATCAATTAAGAATAAATTCAGCATATATTTTAGGGAGATGGATAGGCATCATCAACATGCTGATTACATAATGATGCGAGCGTTGTGACTCACAAACAAATTAAAATTTATAAAGTGCCAAGTTGCACCAAAAATATAGTAAAGGGCACAACCTAGGTCATCTCTTAAGGAGGCTTCAACACTTAATTGGGAAAATTGGGTTTTAAAGAATAAGATTTAAAGCAAATAATTTAAATTGAAAGATAATAGCAAAAATAGAGAAAGCACTAGTGTAAGATATTCCTAGGATTGGAAATTAATTATCATTGACTAAATATTAAACCCATTGGTGGCTATTGGTAATAAATTATAGGCAATTCTACTAGTGATCAATCGACCTCCATAATTTGATCAATGCAAATAACTAATAAACGACTATCGCCAATTTATTTAGAAATCACATCAATTTAATAAGCCAATTGCTATAGCCTAACCGCAAATTGGAAAGTTAATTCTAATGTTCTCCCTCAAACATAAACCAATAGATCTATCAATTTATGCCCAAAGGGTTTCCCTAAATGACGATCGCCAATTTAGTTATTCCAATAAAGATTATAGCAATCACCACAATAATTAAAGGAATATAAACTGCAGAACATTAAGAAAATCAATGTATTCAATATAAACAATGGATCTCAAACATCATTCGAATCCATCCTAAACCCTTACACTAATAAAAATATCTATTCATCCATCTTGGAGGATTAAAACAATGAGATAAGAGAGAACCTGAAAATAATAGCAACAATTGTTGCCACAATCTCCAAGACAAAACTTCTTCACCAAGAGAATCCTTAGAGAGAAAAGAGAGAATAAGAGAGAGATGTAGAGAGAGAATAATAGCAACTAAAGTAGCAACCTAAAAGTGAGTCTGAGCTTAGGGTAAAAGTCTATAACAATCCTTTAAATACTGCTCTATAAAATTGGGCCAAAGTGGGTCCAAAAATTGATTTAATTAGCTGTTCTATGTCATCGCACGAGTGCGCAGTCTCATCAGTGAGCTATGCTGAAAATCGCTTTCAGGGGTTCTATTGAGCGTTGCATGCTGGACAAAATTGACGTCTTCAAGTATTTAGTCATTTTGGCCCATTAAACATCCGAATCTGTCCTTGGCACTAGAAATAATGATTGTAGCTCTTTGAATAAGCTTTCCAACACCACTAAAATCACCTCAATCGGACATCTGTAACTCCAGATATTACAAAAATACTAACTAGAGGTCAAGTTGGACAACATCAAAAAATCAGCAACCTTGTTCTTGACATTTTGCATTTGATCCAAAGCTCTTGTGCACAAAACTATACTCAAAGAGACAAGTCAAACGCAACAGGCTATAATTACAATTTATTCCAAAATCAATGCAAAAGTCAATAATTCTATTTAAATCACACAATGAGGAGTAAATCAAAATCCTTATTAATTACATCAATAACTCAGGTAAAACTCATGCAAAAAGCTAAGGTTTAGTAGCAAGATAAGTGACATAAATGCCCCTTATCACGTAATCACACTCAAAACCAGCTATACAATTATTTTATTTATTCAATTTTAAGGGAATTACATTGCCATGTCCGACTCTTACACATGCAAAGTCGCCATCAGCTATATATAATCAAAGACAACCAAAAGAATAAAACAAGGCAACAATGTTACACTTCATCAAATGCTTTGTTTTCATCTACCTTCCCCACATTCTTCCATTATTTCATTTTTTTATTCATAGGCCAGCAATATATGTTCAAAAATCTCTTCATTGAACGAAACAAATAGGTAACTGAATCAATATATTATTAGAAAATGGGCTAATAAAATTGTCCTTCTTCTCATTAATTGGAGAAAGCTTTTAGGGCCTTTTCATGGGATATTTGAATATGCTTTTGTTATTATCCCTCGTATGCTACAACGGATCCAACACTACCTTCTTTGCCGCAAGTTTGTTATAAGTCTCAATTCCTTATAAGTATCAATGCACATCTTAGAGAAAATAAATTTGGAGAGTTTGATATTTGAATATCTAGCGCTTGATCTCAATGTTAGCCCATAATTTTTTTTTGAAGGATTATAATATATAAAATATGTTCTTTCATAGTTTTCCTTTGATTTCATCTTTTCTTGGATGTACTTTGTTTTAAGATATCAAACCCTTTTTGTATATGAAATAACATCAAACCTTTATACCCACCAATGTAGTCTTTTTTTTGGTTTTATTTTTGCTACAAGCTAGCTAGTTAGCTTTGGTTTTTCTTAAGAGTTTGATCATTATCATAAATATAAAGAAATATGCAGGCAAATTTAAAACATTTAAGCATGTAAGATTGTTTTGAATAGATCTAGGCAATGCAAAGATCCATATAAAATCTCTTCATATACCTTTCAATGCTTTTTTTTTTTTTTTTGGTTGGTGTATGAGAGAATAATTGGTTGGAAAATCAAAGAACAAGTGTTTAGATGGCTATAGAACCCAAGAGGGTAGTGGTGATCAGGATGCATCAAAAGAGATCAATTCAGAAGCAATTCGGATGGCCACAAAATGCTGCCTTTAAAGGCTAGAGATCAGCTTACAATTGTTCCTATTCTTGATTGGTTTAGCACTCCTAGTACGTTTTCTTGTTTTGGAAGAAAGCATTGTAAGAATTCATTTTTCTCATTTTCACTATTTCACTAGCCGCCTCTACCCTAACATAGAGGGAGCACAGAAAACGTGAAATTACAACATACATAAAGAGAATTTACTAATTGGATATGCTATTTTTTTTTATTACTGATTGTAAGTGATTGCTATTGTTGACTTTTATTTGTTTTGTTTTCTTTCTCTTCTTTGTGTGCTCATTAGTGGGTTACATGATGAAAGTTGATTTGATTTTGTTTCACCAAATAAGAAAATTATTGAGAAACAACTTAGCAAGAGAAAGGTGGAATACTCTTTGAATTCGGATATGATCAACCTCTCAGAATACTTAAGAGAAAAAGAGGTAAGCACAATCCGTATAATAAACACATAATTTTGAAATATCAAACACTATATGAGCTCGTGCACTATATATATATATATATATATATATATATATATATATATATATATTATTGAAAAGTTATTAAAAGAAGTATTTTTAAGGTTCTTTTGTGTATGTTTGGGTAAAATTTATGTAGGAGAAGTTCATTAGAAAAACTACAAAAATGATTTTTCTGTTGGTTTGATCCAAATTCCTAATTGATATTGTTTAAATTGTTTTATATTTTTGAAGGTTTAAAAAAAAACATAAAGTGAGAAAAGATTTGACAGAAAAAATTAGAGATTTGAAAATGATTTGGACATTATTTGAGAGTGAAAGATATGACGAAGATTTGCTATATGTGATTAGGATTTGATATAGAATTTATTGATTGTGTAAACTATTATAAATAATAGTTTGAGAATTGTTTAGATATATAAGGAGAATAGAATTGAGAGATTGAATATGAAGAGTGGAGAGTATGATGATGATGATGATGATATGTTGATGAGAGGGTTTGCCACTTTGTCTACAAAAGTTGTGTTGATGGAAGGTTTGCAACTTTATCCAAAAAAGTTGCATTGATGTTGTGAGAGTAATAGCAATACAAGTGAGGATTTTTTGTATTGAAATCTTTCATTCTGACAATGTGGTGTTAGGCTGCATGATGCTTGAATCATTAATGATTGCATCTTGCGTGAATAATGGAGTGCAAGTGAGAATAGTTTGTATTGAAAGTCTTTGTGGCAATGTAATGTTTGGCGGTGTGTTTCATGAAAGCGTGGATTTTGTTTGAAATTTGTTGAGAATTGAGATTATGGAATTAGTAGATTGATTTGTAAAGTCGTAGATGTAAGCAGTGAAGCTGAACCATGTTAATTTTATTGTGGTCCCTTGCTTTGTAGTTTTGATAGATTTGAGAGGGGAATTATTTCCCAACATGTTCTTCAGAAGCTATAATTCTCTTCTCTTAGAAAAAGATCTCTTTTATAACAAAATAAAAATGTCTAAAAATAAAAGAATATATTTTAATATTATATTCAAATGTAGATTAATTTTATTTCCAAATATAAAATAATTTCTCTTATTAAAAGATCTTTGTTGTATAAAGATCATTAAAAAAAAACCTTCTTTCTTAAAGCTCATCCAAACTAGCCCTACGGGTAACTAGATGCTAGTCCTAAACAGCTAGAAAATGGGTTTTTATTGATTGAAAGACTGAGAAACGATCCTGATTGCTGTGTTTTAAATATACAGACTTTCCACATTACATTTAAATTTTCTTAGAATTTATGATTTTTTAAAACGATGAATGTGTTTTATACATCTACTCTTGTAAATAATAGTCTTATTGATGATGCATACATGAAATATGAGACTAATATAACAAATTTAATGTCTTTGAATAAAATGGGTTATGAATTTTGATATTATTCTTGGAAATGGCATTTCTCAGATTACTTTCAAAATAGAAGTGCTTGTTGGCCCTCCAGAGGTTGTTAATCATGCTGTTAGAGATTTTCAAGCAACAGGTTTGATATTTGATAGGTCAGTTTCAAAACTTAGAAATCTTGTTGCCTAGTCCACAACATTTAAGGGCAACAAAATGAAAATTAACTACTTCATAAGATGGAAGGGCATATGTTTAGAAAATAAATCTTATGTTCAGCAAATGAACAATGGATTTTGGTTAGTTTCTTGTTTTGCTTTTATAACTTGAAGCGAATTTATGGATAGACCAAGAAAACTGCATCTAAGGTGATAATGGCATAGTTAAAAATCTCAAGTATAACCCTTGTAAGAAAGATTGTGAACTATCTTTGCCACTTTTATCATTAATTTATGCTCTAGAACTACAAGTTAAAAACAAATCATTTTTTTATGCATAAAAAAAAAATACTGGTCCTAATTCATTTTAATGTTTCTCTCCACTGGAATTTGCCTTTCTTCCAAAAGTAAAAACTAGTCATATCTAACTATATTGTATATCCAGTTATTCATAGACTGACTTGTGTAAAATTTATGTATTAGACAAATGTACAAAGAGATGAAGCATTACATACATAAGCTCACTTGTCATTTGCATAAGATAACAAGTAACAATTCCATTGAAAAGGTGAAACGTCCAAAACCAATAGACAACACCAAACCAATTGAAAAAAGGCAAGAAAATGTAAGCAATATAGAGATGAATCAAGGAAGCATAGAAGAACAATTATCTCTTCCTAGTAAGGTTTTCTGAATCTTATTTGTTTTTGGTTTTTTGTTCCTTTATTCCAATTTAACAATATTTTATGATTCCAGAAGTCCCTTAGCAATATGCACATATTTGGAGAAGTGGAAAGAAATTCATCATATTTGAATAAGATAAACATTAAGATTAACTACAATAACATTTTTCTATTTCGGACTTCACCCAACATTTGAAATTCGATAATGTAAATATGGATAATTCATAAAGGTTAAGTTTTTGTTAATGTAAGTCATTATCAATGTTAATATTTAAAATCTTGAAAGTAAGTGTCTTTTTTGCTTTATTGACAAATGCATACAACTTTTATACTGGATTCCATATTTGGCCGCATGCATTGATTGACAAGATAGTAAAAAACCTCTTTTGGTCTAAAAAACTTGGTCAAATACCCCTTAGTTTGCACTTTGATGATGAGCAATGGTTTATCAAGCAGGGTCTAAGTCATCATCAAGTGACATATTCTCATCAACTGGAGTTTCAAGTAATTGGAGCATTGAAGCCTCAACTTCAAGTCTTGGAGGTTCAGGATAGCATTCAAAAATACCAAGAGGATAAGTTCTCTTCAAATGTAGAACAAACTATAAGGAATGAGTCACTATTTTACATTTCTGAAATCAAGAAACGGGCCAAATCGATATAAATCTGAAGAGAGATTAGATGACTACCAAGAGCAGCTTGGAAACATTGATGAAGCATCTGATGTAGAGAAAGAATTTACAAATCCACTCTGTTCCATGTGCAATAATCGAAGACCGAAAGTTGGTTCGAAAAAAGACTTCAGTTATTTAGAGCTATACAATGCTACACATGGATTTTCTCAAAAGAACTTTTTGTCAGAAGGCGGGTTTGGTGAAGTCTACAAAGGACAATTAAATGGAATGATGATTGCTAAAGCAACATAAAAGTGCAAGCTTCCAAGGAGAGAAGGAATTTCAATCTGAAGTCAATGTGCTTAGCAAAGCAAAACATGAGAATGTGGTCATGCTATTAGGTTCATGCTTAGAAAAAAATTGCAAGCTTCTTGTTTATGAATATGTTTGCAATGGTTCACTTGACCAACATCTATCAAGTAAGTGAACTAGCTTTAATATAGTACTTTGTTACATTTTATTTTATAATTTCTTGATATAGCTTGTAAGAGACTTACTTCTTCCATATTGTTGTAGAGCACTCTCGATCACCTCTTAGTTGGAAAGAAAGGATTAGAGTAGCTATTGGAGCTGCCAATGGCTTACTATACTTGCACAATAATAACATAATACATAGAGATATGAGACCAAACAATATCCTCATAACACATGATCATCATCCACTAGTAAGTAATACATCGTATTGCAACTTTTGAACATATTAATGACATACTTGAATGATTCACATTTGCAATGAAGCATCATGGAAGGCTTTTTCAGCATATAATTCCAATATATTGATGGCATTCATTTGTTGAATAATTCATTATTAGCATTATTGCATACACATAAAGCTAATTATATAGAAAAATCAAATAACAATCCCTAAATACTCTATAGCTCACTCTTTAAATTCTAGAAGGAATCTAAACTTCATCATGACTAACATCTTTCTTTCCCATGAAATTTATTAGCTGGAGACTTTGGGTTAGCAAAAACTCAAAATCATGACTCAATCCATTCGACAGAAGTTGTTGGAACTTTGGGGTATTTGGCACCAGAATATGTTGAATGTGGCAAAGCATCAACTAAAACTGATGTATATTCTTTTGGTGTGGTGCTACTACAACTAATAACTGGAATGAGAACTCCAGACAAAAGACTTGGAGGGAGAAGTCTTGTGGGATGGGTAACTAGCTAAATGCCATAAAATTTCAATTTATGTGTTATTTATCAATATGCTTCAATTCTTATTCCTTAGCTTTCTTTGTCAGTTTTCTATCAACATGATAACTTTTGAGAGGTGCTTTTGAAAATGTCTCACTAAAGGCATTTAGGTGCAAATGGTAGTTCACTTCTATTAAATATATAAATACCATCAATGTTTTATGCTTGTGACATAAAAAGGTAGGGTAGAAACTATATCACTGATGACTTAAGTCCTAACTATAGGAGCATGATAAATAATCTTCCTTAAAAGTAACATCCCTATTAATTAATTTTTGTATTCAATTTTCTTGTAGGCAAGGCCACTATTAAGAGATAGGAATTATTCAGATCTAACTGATGAAAGGATCAATGATTCTGTTAACATCCATCAACTATTTTGGATGGTTCGATTGCAGAGAAATGTCTAAGTAGGGATCCTCAAAGAGACTAAATATGGTTACGGTAAGCTAACACATAATTGATTCTATTGCTACCATTTAGAGCATACTCTCATAATTGGTTATCTTGTTAGAGAGTAATTCGACTCAATGGGAACCAAGAGAATTGGATAATTAATAACATAATTATATAGCCAATAGGCATAGTTCTTATTATCAAATGTCGACTTGAGAACAAATTGAGGATCATCCAACAAACATAGTCAATAGATTAAAATAAATAAATAAATACCCATTTTGGTCCCTTAGAAATATATCAGGGGAGAGATTAGTCTCTCAATATTTGAAAGTAATCTATTAGTTCCTTACAATTCAAAAAAGGTGACATAACTAGCTTAAAGCAAATAAGCTATTATCATAAATCATGACTTGGCTTTCCTTTTTAAGATATTGAACGTCAAATTTATTATATTGCATGTCTAACCAAATTCTGATGTACTGCTTTTTCTTTGTTTTGGATTTCAATACAGGTGGTTGATGCTTTGAATGGCATAATGGAAGGCAGGATATGTGATATCAAAATGAAGGATTATTCCCTGCAAGATCAGATTCATTTTATAGCGAATCAGAATGTGATGAATATGAAGATGACATGCAGGGTTATGAGTTCGAAGGTGAGTCACAAAGTCACACTCCAGAACTTCAGCAACTAATTTCAAGGTCAAATGATGCAGATGTTTGTAGGCCCATCCCTCCAATTCTGAATCCGATCATCTCTTCAAGCTTGTGTTTGTTTTATGATCAATCAACTATCCATTATAAAGCACAAAATAAAGGGAATGTAGAAATGCTAAACTCCAATGAAGGGCTCTCCAATGTTTAGATGGCAAAGTAGACAACTAAAATAAGGGAGAATTTAAGTTTAGTTCCTTTATACAAATAAGGGCCTGATTGCTTTCTGATTTTATTTTTCTATTTGTATTTTTGTGTATTTGTTTTAGGATTTTATGAAGAAAATAGTAGAAATAATAAATAATATTTTATTATTTTTCACTATCTTCTGCACAATATCCTAAACGTAGAAACACATGAAATACAAACTAGAAATAAAAACCAAATAGAAAAGTTTTCAGTTTAATTAGTATGTTGAAGTGGTTATTTTGTGATAAAATATGTTACTTGAATGTAATTAGAGTAATAGTATTTGGATATAAAAAGTATGACATCTATAAGATAGAGAAACACAAAGTATCTTTGGGGTGATAAATGAGACTACAACTTTGTATTTATGATTTTCTATGAATGTTTTCTCTTATGTTCATTTTCTATTTACAAATAACATTGCATTTATCATCAAGTTTTGCTCATGTTAGAAAATATAATTAAGCATGTATTTAAATTTGAGACTTTTACCATGTAAAAAGTTTTACACTTTGAATAATGTATATGATGTCATAAGTTGAAGAGGTTTACTGAGAATTGTTTGTTTTCAATCCTCCTTAAACTTTAGAATCTTAAATTAAAGTTTTTTTTTTGTCAGTTTGATAAGATTGGAGATCAATGGCTATCATAACATTATATTTTTCAATAAATTATTTTTAAGAAAAATTACATTTACCTCCTTCTGAGATTTGATGAAATTCATCTTAACTTCCCTCTATTTATCTTGTCGATGACCTTCCCTGGATGCATTGTTTATTGTACGATAGAAGGAAGGTTTATGCAATAACTTTACAAAATTTAGGGGAGGTCGATGTAATGATTTCACAAATCAAGGATCTCATGAGTAAATTTTGCAAATAGAGAAGAAGAGTAAATTTTGCCAAATCTTATAGAATGTCAGTGTAATTTTCACTTATTTTTAATTGCATTATTGTTGCGGCACCCTTTGGGCATGTTGTGAAAAAGGGTTATATGATCAACTTTATACTAATTAACGAATCCCATGTAATAAAAGAACTAAGATGTTATAACGTGATAAACTTTAGGTTGTGTTTGTGAATTTGACTTTTGAAGGAAAAATGAAGGAAAAGGAAGATTTTTATTGAGTATGTTTTCAAAATTTTACTCGATAAACTTATCTTTTTCCTTCCTGATCAAATTGACAAACCACACCCTTAAAGACCAAAATGTTGGTGATTTTTTTTAAAAGAATAAAAGGGTAAAATAAAATTTACCCTCTAAACTTTTGGCTATGTAGTTATGCCAGTTCTTAGGTTTTGACACTTTACATCGACAACAAATAATCGACAATTCCCTTTGAACAGGAGGTCAAAGCCTTTAAACCAAGTGTTTGTCAATAACTCAAGAGTTTGGACGTTAACCTTCGCTTTTCCATATCTCAATTTGGAGCGAAAAGCTACTCCTTTTGGGTTCCATACAAAAAGAATCGAGTGTCAAATAAGTGTGAATGAAATGAGGATGAAACATTTGATGTGATTTGTGTATTATGTATGGAATGTTGACTGACATAATGTTAAAGTGTAGTAGAATTGCAAAATATAAAGTAGTTGACTGACAAAGTGTAAGTAAAGTACAGAAAACTTAAAGGAAATAAAGGAAAGCTAGTCCTAGGAAATCAGAAATGGGGTTAAGAACAATTACTCAGTGGACACTTGGACTCTATTTACTCATCACATTGACATTGTAAAGCAAGTGTATGAGTAAAACTCCAACCTATTACACATATATAAAAGTACTATTCATAGATATCCTAGGACCCTAAGATTTCCACACTTGTCTTTGGCTGCATCCTTGGATGTTGTCCAAGTGTCTTTGTCATATGCCTTCATCGTTAGCGATTATCACTTTGTTGCTTCTTCATAAGGCTTCTATATAACTAATGGAAACCACTAATAACTGCTGTTGATTGTTATGCGACTCATAGCTCTGCGCGTCTGCTATCAAAATAGTCTAAACCCCCTTATTTGTAGTATAAGGTAACTCAGGTCATTCTTCCTTAGGACACACAGGTTATGTTATCAAACTGAAATTGCTAAATAACAACAAAGGGGGGGAATTTGTGATTTACAGAATGCAAAAGTTATAGTAAATAACAGAAACAAAATAAGATGTAATTGATTAAAGAATCAATCCCAGACATCACAATCATTGGCAGAATTCATCAGGTTCAAAAGAGTTATCATATGGATGCTACTCTGTCAATCCAAATCAACTGTATAATCATATAGTTTTCACTCAACAATCCTTAAATCACTATCGCAATCCAAATGAATGTCGAATTACTTGCAATCAGATTAAACCAGGATAACCAATCAGTTATTTAGCCTTACTTCGATTTCAATAATGAATTCAGTTCTATAATCTAATCAGATATAATTCAAACATAATCATGTTCAATTACTGAATCCATAATCAAAACTAAAGTTTAGAACAGAAAAGCATGCATACAAAGATGAGATTTATACAACAGGAGTTTAATTCAAACCAATTATCTATGATGTCAAGGATTGAAAAGAGTTTATCCTTTCATGGACATCTCCATTGAAAGCTTTCTGTATGAATACCTTAGATACAAAAGATACAAAAGAAAAATAAGAAGAAAAGTAGAGAGATGAGAGATTCTGATGTGTGTTCTTTGAATGAACAACTTAGGCTTAAATAGAAAATGAAAAGATAAGATAAAGCTTGAAAAATCTGAAAAGAAGGATTTCCCTCCAATCAAAAGTGTCCCCTCAGATTACATCTTATCCAGATGTTATCTATCAAAATAATTCCAGATTTTCGAAATCTGATCTGGATAAGATAATTCTCTGATAAGCTTTCCATAGACATATTATATGACTCATTTGGACCAGAAATGAGTGAGATATGCCCAATTATGTGAGGAAAGGTCTTGGACCCGCGTCAGCACGAGCTCCGCAACTTTGCAGCCCAATTAAGCCATGAATCGGGCCGAATTTGATGAAGCTTGTGAAACCCAAAATTGTAGATCTCGGTCTTAGCTTTCAGAAGACACCAAAATCACCCAAATCCGATATTTGTAGAGCCCAAAATGATCTGTTCAAGATGGAAAGGTCATAGTGAGTGTAAAATTCGGAATTAACCAAGTTTTGATAATTAAATCCAATGAAGCCCAATTATGAAAAACTCAATTAAATTATCAAAATTAAACACATGTAGAAACCAATTAGGCCAAGTATGCAACCATAATAGATGCCTTAAAATTTCTCTATCAACGACCAATATCCGTCTCCTTTTGATCACTGTGATAATCTTCTTAAGATCCTCAAGATTTTCCAAGTCCCAAATGAACATGGACTTTGACATGTCAAACTTGAGCATGAGAATCTTGTTGTCACTAGCTTACACCCTTGGATGTTTAGACTTCACCTTGAGTGACCATAATTAGCTTCGACATGTTGTTGATCAATTTGAAGCTTTTTCAATTTGGATTTATTCTTCTTCACGAATCTACTTCACAGTCAAACATCCATCATGCATTGTCACCCTAAAAAAACTTCATACTTTGATAGGCAAGCTTTTCTCACCATGGCACTTAATTCACCAACGTCAAATGACAATTCGACATTTGGATACTTGATGAAATTTGGTACCAACATGATGCCCCTATAACTCCCATTTCAAAGAGCATCTTCTGCGATGAGAAATTTGGAACAACTCCTTGTTGATAATTAATGTGGCGCGTTAATCAACTACCATACCAATCCAATCACGTCACATTATGCAACCGATTCTAAGGCCCCATAGCTCCAACTTATAGCCTTTGAGAGGGTTATAAATATTCCAAGGGTCTCACTTTTTCATGCTTACACTCATGGCTTACACTATTCATCTTCTTCCTCTCCTTCTTGCTTCAAAGCTTTTCATCATCTTCCTCATGTCTTCCTCGAAATTTCATGAATCTATGGCTTCCTAATCCAAGACCATTTCTTCCAAAGGTGGTACTTCTACCAGATCTTCTCCTGATACCCAAGAATCCCTAACTAGTAGCCTCAGCTAAGAGCCCATCACTAAACATAATGGAGATTTCACAATGGGTCCAAATCCAAAGAACTCCCCAAAACTTACTTCTTAGGTACTACTTCCTTTCTCAATAGGCACTAATATTCATGCTTATCTAGGTCCTATGTTAATCCATAGGCAAGCTAATAAGGTAGGGATCTATTATCTTTCATCTAAGCCACAAGAAATTCTCGCTAGTTGCCCCCAATTCCGTTGCAATTATTTTAGATCTAATTCTAGGCTATTTAGAAACCAACCCAACAGTTCTAAATCACTTCTTGAGTGGTTCAAAAGAATGGAGGCTGCAAAGGTTATTGCTTGGAAGCATTTGGCTATTTTTTATTCCTTCAGTTAGCCAAGTACCCATTTAAGTTTAATAATAGCACGTTAGGAGCCATCATCGATTTCTAGAATTAAACCATGAACACTTTCCGATTCCCTGTGGCATGATTGGTCCCACTTTATTCAAAGTAGCTATGACACGGTCTTCAACCCATAGGGATCGACATCCTTTCTCATATGGAACCTCGTGATCCATCCAAATACACCTTAGATTTGTCCAACATGTCCTACACTACCTTTGTCGACAACAATAAGGGAAGTGGTCCTAAGCGATAACGAACATGTCACTTTTCTCTATTATTGGCTCAATTTGATTGTCTTATACTCTAGGAGTGTGAAGATATATGCCATGTATCTCCCTTTGTAATGTTATTGTATCAAGGTAACAAACTTTGTCTTATCAAATTGCTTTTGACACACTTGTATGATGAACTCCATTATTCGTCACCAAAATTGGCAAAAATGAATCTTTTAACCCGGAAGCCCAATGTGGTGCCTTTGACTTTGGCTAAATGCCATTTTCAAACCCCAATTGAGATATTCTCCACCAACCATAATTCATCGAGAATGTGAAAGACCTCGACTCCTTCTTATCTTGCGTTAAACCAAAGGACTCAAAATCCTTCGACAATTCTAGAACTTCTTCCAACATTTTCATGAAGCTTCTTTCTCCAATATTGATCAAATGAAGTTGGCTCCTTTTTCAGTGTCGATTTGGTCTACCATGGTTCACTAATCCTATAATTTGAGCTAATAAAATTGGACAAAATTAAAGTGATTCGGTTTGGTCGAATTTCCATTGTGCGCAAGTTTTTCCTTCAAGTCTACTAGGTTCAAACGCTTTGGGTGTCATTCTCCATGCCTAAACTTTGTAGTTTGGCAATTTGGTTTTTCACAAGCAATTCCAGCACTACTAACACTCAACCCTGGAGCAACTCTACCATTCTAAGTCTCACCTCTTGAAGATTTAGATTATTGGTTATTAGACAATGAATCAATGAGAGATGTTTATTCCCCAATGGCTATAGAGCCTAGTTTCTTCCCAAGTGTATCATTCATCACTTGGTAGTGTGATTATTACAGCACTCTTCACATTGATTTACAAACGTTGAAAACGCATTCTGTCTCAATCTTCTAGTGCTTTGCAACGGGATAAGAAGGTGAAGCTGATCCAAGTAATGAATTTATTTAACCTCACTCTCCTTTATTTATTGAATTTATGAACATATTTTATTATTTTCTGTTAGGAGAGGACTATGCAGAAAGATGTAACATCTCGATTTTTCCGTGTGCAAAAATGACCAAAATGCCCCTGAAGTCATTTTTGTTTGAAACCAGGACGGCCGATCCAAGCTATCCTCAAGGGGTTAGTTTAATATTTGAAGGGTATTAAATGTGTTATGGATGTGTTAGAGATGAAAATCTCAACTTCCTGGTTTTTCTCTTATGCAAAATTACCAAAGTACCCCTAAGGTAATTTAATGGGATTAAGTGAAGTGAACCCCATCACCCAGGAGTTCAAAATGTTAATTGTAAGTGTTGCATGATATTTGGAAAGTCGGGTGGTCCTGGGAAGTGGTTGTGTGAATTTATGGTTTTGCCTTAAGTACTAAATGAGCTTAATTGAATGATTATGGAAACATAGGCAATATTAAACTCTAATTAAAGATAAATTAATTTTATCTAGTAATTTTGAGTCAAATTATTTATGTGAGGTTAATTAAGGCCTAGGTTTGTTTAAGGAAGTTCAAACTCCCTTCTTAAATCAAAGACATTATGTCATGTCATGACAAAATAGGAATTTCTCTCTCCATTCCCCTAATTTTAGGAAATGTGTTGGAGTTTAAATTTCAAACTAATTGACATTAATTCAAACTAAGTGTGCAAGACCACTCCTTAATCATGTCTTGAAAGACCTTAAACACTTGGTTACTAACCCAAACACCCAGTTATCAATTCCTAACCCATTTCCTAATCAAATCTATCTCTAAACCAAGTCCTAATACACATGAAAATGAAAATCTTTCCGCCCAAGAGTGGCCAAGAGGCCGCGGCTTCCTTCCCCATTTTCCCCATCATATTTTAATTTCGATAAAACACCAACACACTCAAAGGAACTCTCACATTCACTATTTACTTTTTTGTTACAATCTTGCTCATCAAGTTGGCCAAAAATCCTCTCTTCTTCTATCAACTTAAGCTCTCATATTTTTCCTTTTCCACCTCCATTCTCAACCTCCTCTTAACCTCAAACCACCACACCTCTACCCTAGATCAACTCTCAAACACATAACCTTTCCATTTCAAGATCATGCTTCCTCATTTTCAACTAAAGAAACAACCTTGGTAGGGATTTCTTTTTTTATCTTGAGTTCTTCCTCTTTTTCCTTGTGCCTTTTTGATTTGATGTTGGTTGATGGACAAGTTCCTTTCTTTTTCTTCTCTCTTATTTTTGGTTTCTTTGATTGGTTGTTGGTCAAAAACCATGCCTTGATGATGAGAGATCTTGATGTTGCTGTGAAACCAACATGTGGTTAACCTCTAGAGCCTAAGGATTGATGTATTTTCGATTTTAAAGAATGATGGTTGTAGAATACTTGTTGGTTCCTTGAATTATTTTTTCTTTCTTTGATGTTTGAGACCATGGCTTGATGATGAGGGTCTTGATGCTGGTTGTGAAACCATCATGTGTTTGACCTCTAAAGCTCAAGGCTTGATTTATTTTTCTTTGGTTTCACAAGAGTATGAAAAATGGATTGTTGTTTGATGTCTTTGTTGATTTTTCTTTGAGCTTGATGGTGAGTCCAAGAGATGAGGTTCTTGGAACCATGGTGTTAAAGGACTCTAAAGCTCCTTTCCATTTTGTTAAGATTGATTAGGGTTGAGAGCCTGATTCTTTAAAGTCTTGAAATGGGCTCTAGTAAGATATGGAAATGGACTTGTATTGTAACACCCTAATAATTAACCGAATACACCTAGGTTGTATCTGATTAATTACTAGACTTTACTCTTTGCTTCAGTTCTTTCATCATACTTTGAAAATACTTAGTGAAATTATGAGCCATTTTTTTTAAAACATAATTGAAAATGTGAGCCGCACATAACATGAACAATAATCGAAATAAAGCAAATAATGTGCAGATATAGCATGAAAAACACATCATATTGGCTCCATCATATAACATCCATAATTACATAACACATAGATAGTTTGCCTACCAACAGAATAAGACTAGGTGCAGGCAATCTAACAAAATATAAATAATATATGGATGGAAGGACATCCATTAATGGCACCTAGTAATAACACTCCAAGGAGAGGGATAGATATCCAAGCTCATGCGCAAAGTTTAGCGATACGTTCCTCAAGGATAATAAGCTGGTTCACCAGATCAAGTACATCTACCAGGTGAGAGCATCAATGGGAATCACGAACATCACCATCACTTTCTGAAGACGAGATGGAAAGAAAAGAAAAGGGAGTGAGAAACTTTTATAAGAATCTCAGTAGGATACTCACCTCATATGCATCGTGTCATCATCATCGTCCTCAGGAACCTCGGGTTATTATGAAATAGTAAGCATGCTAAGATTGATTTATTAAGTTTGAAATATACTTTAGAGGTTCATCGGTTTTAATCATGTGTCTTATAATGCATCATAAACTTAACATGTCATGTTTATAATGAACTTTTCCTTTCATATATAATAACATAGTTATGCATAAAATCACATCATATTCCTCATCATCATTTCATAATACTATGCATAGCAGAACATCATATTTCTCATCATCATCTCATAAATACTATGCATAGCAGAACATCATATTCACAAAATGCATTTACTTAGTTTTTTAGGTGACTTAAAGTTACTTTCATCATCATTTTCCTGGGCCACCCTATACTCCACCCTTTTGGGAGTAATCTAGGTTATGAGCTCATACCTTGCTAGTCGTCACTAGCATATACTTATCCCTTTTGATAAGTAAAATTCCGTCTTTACCCTTTTGAGAGAACGGATTAGGGGCAAGAATCACCTTTTCACCGCCTATAGTTTGACGGGTCCAAAGGATCATTTTCTCAGGATCACCTTTTCACCACCTATAGTCTAATGGGTCCAAAGGGTCATTTCCTCATATATTTTGAGTCACCTTTAAGTCTTTGCATGTTATATCATAATACAACTCTGAATTCATAATCATCAGGATGCATAAACATTCTCATTATTTGCAACAGCAACTATATCATGCAAACTATGAAGTCATTCAATGATATCAAATACTTAATAAGCATCAAATCACTACATAGACTTATCATTTCAAACTTCAAAGAACCATCATCATAAATTCTTACCAAAACTCTTAAACAACCAAACTTTAGAATCGAGTAATCTCAATTATCAAACTAATTAATCATGCATCTAAAGGATTCATTATCATCATTACCATTAATTATAAGCCTTAAGAATATTATTAAACTATATGGGACAGCATAGGCAGCAAGTTATATTTAAGGCTTCACGTGTACTAGAAGTTGCATTTTTAACCCTTTCGTTTAGCTTTCCTTATGGTGCTAAAATTAATTACTAAACTAATTATGAATCATTCTCTCTTATCTAAACATAATAGAACCTGGTTCTTAGGCTGCTAAAGGTTCTGACAGAACACATAAATTTCATTTTCTAGAGTTCTAGAAATCTTGCGTTTACGGTTTTTCTGGGAAGCTAGTTTTATTTCTAACATGCATAGAATCATTCCCTCAGCAATAAACCATGATTATCACAACTTCAAACATATTAAACCATCATCATACAGTAGTACTAAACTTAGATCAGTGGCTGAATCATGAACCTCATATAATTGCATCAAATCACATTTTTAAGTACAAGTAAGATACTAGTATCCGTAAAATCTTTGCAAGGCCTTAAAACTCTTTTAAAAACTAATTCTTTTTGTTATTCTTGAAAGAAATTTTAGAACTAAACCAGTAGCTTATTTAAAATCACTTTAGGCCTACCTTAATCATGAGGCCGATTTATTCATTGAAAGAATCTTTACGATTACAATTTTCACTTAAGATAAAAGGAGCAAGTCTTGAGCTTTAGAGATTTAGGTGATAACTAGAATCATAAACATGTTATGCAACCTCATTTTAATCTTGTCTTTATAAGGTGATAACTTGGAATTATAAACATGATATGCAAGAAACTGAGGCGGTAGTTTTCCTGGACAAGTGGAGGAGAAGAGAATCTTAGAAGGGAAAAGTCCGCACTGGACCGGTGAAGGGAGAAGAGAATTCTTATTACATCTTATTAAGCTCCAAACTCAAGACTTCTTAAAGAATGAATTCTTTAACTCCAATAATCTTAAGGAAATTGAAAGTGATACTACCATTTTCCAACTTTGCTTGTGATACTTGGGCAAGTCTTTGAGCTCTAGGATCTTTAGGTGATGACATAAAATAAACATGTTATGCGTTGATTCTTAGAGCCATTATAAAATAAAGTGAGAGCATAAAATAAATATGAGATGCAATCTCTTTATTATCTTTATAGATTAAGTGACAACTTGAAATATAAACATGAAATGCAAGCTTGGAAATTTAAACATGAGATATGCAAGTTCATTTATTTATTCTTGAGAATTTAGTGATGACATTAAAAGTAAACATGGTTATGCAAGGCATAAACTTAGACATGGATGCAAGTTTTTTTATTTCTTTACTAGAGCTCTTCCAAGACTTTAGAGAAATATAAATTCAACTCAATATATCTTAGCAAGACAAAGTGAAAAATACATCTTTCAAGTTCTAAACTCAAGATCTTTATTTTTACATCATAAAAACATCATTCTTTAAAGTTTTGCATCAAGTGGAATTTTCAAGCTTTAAAGGCCTAACTTGTGATGGATTTACAACCAACACTCAAGGTCCTCATCATCAAGCTATCATTATATTCCTTCTTAGGCCATTTGGCCGAAGTCATTAAAGAAAAATAAGGAAAGAAAAACAGAAATTGTAAAGCTTTAAAAACTAATGAAACCTTCAAGTTTTAGAGGTCTAACTTGTGAAGGCTTTGCAACCAACACTCAAGAACCTCATCATCAAACCATGGTCTCATCATAATCTAGGCCATAAGGCTGAAATGTTTTTAAAAGAAAAGGGGAAAGCAAAACAGAAATTGAGAGCTAGAAGAAAGTCCATGAAATCATCATTTTTGAGCTAGAAACATAACTTGTCATAGCATAAAATGAACTTAGAAACAACTCCCTACCTAATCTGATTTGAAGGAAAGGAAGAGAACTTGGTTTCTTTGAGTGAAAGAAAATATTCTTGAAAACTTGAAGAAAGAATTCAGCCAAGAGAAGGAGGAAATGAGAGCTTTTGGTGCTTTGGAAAAACTAGAAATGTGTACAATTTTGAGCAAGCATCTAAGACTCCTTAAGCATGCCTATTTATAGAAGAATTCAAGCTCATGTATGGACAAGAGGAGGAGGAAAATCTGACTAAATTTGAGGAAGAAACAAGGAAGGAAAAATCATCTTATTTGGTGGCTTAAAACATGGAATCATAAAACATGATTCCTTGTTTTCATACCTTGAGTTTTGTGCCAAGTTTGACAAATTTTTCTGATGCATATTAGGCCATATAATTTCGTGCATTATAGCCCAAGGAAGAGAAATTTGTGTGTTCCATGCATTATTTAGGTGTAGGTAGGTATCTTTGCAAATTAGAGAATTTGCAATTAAGGGCTTAGGTGAATTAGTAAGCAATTTGGGTGTTTTTAAGCAATTTCAGGTTCCAATCAATTTAAATAAATAATTTTGACTCTAGATTAAGAATTAGATTTTAATAAGCTTTAATTTGAGCCTAATATTGCTTATGTTTTGCTAGACAATCAAAAATCTCAAAATTTGCAAAACTGCAAAAGAGGGCAAAATCGTAACTTCACTCAAAAATCTTCGGGGCCATCCGATCTTAACCAATGGTCAATCATAACTTAAAAACACTTTTTAAAACATTTTAGTGAGGTTCGGCCAAACAAATCGGAGTTAAAAGCCGAGGAGCGTTTTGGTCATTTCGCGTCGAAACTCAAAATTGAGATTCTTCTCCTCTATTAACACACATAACACAAACAATCCCCTATTATCCTCAGAACATCCCCTTGAGGACGGCCGGGGCCCACGATCCTCATTTTCAGTAAAATAACCTCAGGGCATTTTGGTCATTTTACACGTACAGAAATTCGGGGCTTGCGACTTTCAGGAATCGCTCATAACTTCTTTTCTAATGTTATGTTCCTCTATTGTTTCTTGAATTTATATAAAAATTACCTAGGGTAATTTGGTAATTTCTAAATGACAGTAAAAGTTGGGCGTTACATGTATCATGTTTATATTTCAAACTCTTGCATCTCATGTTTATGTTTTAATGTGTAACACCCGATTTTCCCATATACAAATGACCAAAATGCCCCTAGAATCATTTACCCGGAAACTTTTGAAATCAATTGCACATGTCACCTTTTTAACAAAATGTACACATAGTCATAGATGAGTTATCCTACTTTTTAGAGTTCTTAGTGATTATATTACCTGATATTCCTATTAAGTTTGTTTCCCTTTCCTTCATTCCATCCAACCAATGCAATTGTATGCGAGTAACGAATTTGGAGGCGAAATTCTTTCAAGGAGGGGAGTAATGTAACACCACGATTTTCCTGTATACAAATGACTATACCCCAGGAGGTCATTTTCCGGAAAATGAGGACCGCTAGTCTCGGCCATCCTCAAGGGGATGATTTGATGTTGATAGGGGATTATATGTATTATGTGTAATAGAGGAAGAATCTCATTTTGAGTTTATGTGAAAATTACCAAAACGCCCCAATGGCTGTTTGTACAATTTTTGTCGATTAGCTCCGACTTCACCCAAAGGTTTTAAATGATGTTTTTTTAAGCAATGTTTTATGATAGGTTAAGTCCGCATGGTCCAGGGAGTCCTTGTGTGAATTTAGTTTTACCCCTATTGGTGCTAAACGGGCATAATCAAACGATTATGGAAATATGGGCAATATTAGACTCTAATTAAAGATAAAGGAATTTTATCCATTAATTTGAAGTCTAAATAATTATTTGAGGTCATTAGAGGCTTAAGATTGATTAAGAAAACTCAATTTCCCTTCTTAAATCTAAGACTTTATGTCATGTCAAGCCAAATAGTAAATTCTCTCCAATTCCTTAAATTAAGGAAACATGTTGGAGTTTGAATTTCAAACTAATGATGTTTAATCCAAACTAATCAAGCAAGACCACCCTTAAATCTTGTCTTGAAACACCTTAATTACCTATTATCTCACCTAAAACACAAATTACAACTCCTAATCCATAGCCTAACCAAATCAACTCCTAAACACACTTATAAACCAACATTAAAATGAGCTTTTCTTTCCCCCAATGCTCCTAAACCAATCAGCAACTTCCCCCTAATTCACCACATGTTGATTAATTTACACACAAAAGAACCATACTCTAAGCCATACCTTGGACCATGCTTCAACCCATACCTAGCCTTAGCCTTGAATGATACTTAGAAGAGATATTTTTCCCTCCTCAGGCTTAAAGAAGCCACAGCCTCCCCATTTTCATCCACACAATTTCATTTTTCAACCCATAATATATATAGCAATGTGTGGAGAAATCTCACACTTTTACCACTAGCTTTTTTGTTTGAGTTTGTCACCAAAAAAGCTCTCTAGTTTTCTCTCAACTTCAAGTCTTTTCTACCACCACTCTCAACCCTCCCTCAACTCACAAACACATAGCCATTCCCTTGCAAGATCAAAGCTTTCTCTCTTCAAGCAAGGAACATAACTTGGTAGGGATTTGTTTGAGTTTTTCTTCTATCTTCTTCTCTTTTCTTTTTCGGCTTTGATGAGAAATAAAACAAAAAGAGTTGTTGCTATTGTTGTTGTTGTTGTGGCTGATGTTGTTGTTGTTGCTATTATTGAAACTTTTCTTTTCCTTCTTTTATTTTCAGATCTTGATCCTAGATAATGTAAAGGGCCATGGGCTTGATGATGAGAGATCTTGATGTTGGTTATGAGACCATCATTTGGTTGATCTCTAGAGCCCAAGTTTTAGTTTATTTTTGTTGGTTTTAAAGAATGGTAAAGATGAAATGTTGTTTTCTTGTGAAATATTTTCTTTCTTTGATGATCAAGGCCAGCTTATGATGAGGATTTCTTAATGTTGGCTGTGAAACTATCATGTGTTGAACCTCTAAAGTTCAAGGCTTGATTTTTGGTTTCACAAGAGTATGGAAAATGGTTTATTGTTGGTTGTCTTTGTTGGTTTTTCTTTGAGCTTGATGATGAGTCTAGACAAAAGAGGTTCTTGGAACCATGGTGTCAAGAGACTTTAAAGCTCACTTCCATTTTGGTTAAGATTGATTGGGGTTGAAAGTTAATTCTTTAAAGTCTTGAAATGAGCTCTAGCAAGATAAAGAAATAAACTTGCATCATGTTTATATTTCCTTGCCTAGCATATTTATTTTCCAAGTTATCACTTAATAACTAATCTCAAAGCCTACCTATCTCAACCTTAAAGTTGATATGTGATTTAGAGTAAATGCTCTAAGAGGCCTAGAGAACTAAAATAAAGAAATGGACTTGCATTCATGTTTATATTTCCTTGTCTAGCATATTTAAGTTTCTAGCCATCACCTAATAATGGTAAAGATATAAAATGAGGCTTGCATAGCATGCTTATCTTTATGTTATCACTTAAATTTTTAGTGCTCAAAAGACTTGCCCTTATATCTCCAGATGAAAATTTTAACCATGGCTAATGGATGTGCCTTAGTCATGATACAATGTTGGTTTTGATTTATAAAAATGTGAAAATATTTTCAAAGGAATGTTAGAAACATGTTTTAAAATGGTTTTGAGGTGTTAGAGTAACTTAGAATGTGTTAAAACCTTGATTTCTCGAACTTTGAAGGTTTTGGTAATTGATTACCAGACTATGTAATCGATTACCAGGATGGTTATCCAAAAGATTTTTGGTTCTGGTAATTCGATTCCTGGCAACAGGGACGGAGGGGAGTAATCGCGTGTGAGAAGGCACGGACAAGGAGTTGTACGCCCAATTTTTCCTGTCATTAGGAATTACCGAATTACCGTAGGTAAATATTATATAAAATTTGAGACCAAACAATCCTTAATAAAGGAATATAACGTTAGAAGAGAAGTTAGGAGCAATTCGTGCAAGTATTGTAAACCCCAATTTCTGTACGTGTAAAATGACCAAAATGCCCCTGAGGTTATTTTACTCAGAAAATGAGGATCGTGGGCCCCACCCATCCTCAAGGGGATGTTTTGATGTTAATAAGGGATTGTTTGTGTTATGTGTGTTAATAGAGGAGAAGAATCCTAATTTTGAGCTCTTACGCACGAAATGACCAAAACGCCCTTGCCTTTTAACTTCGATTTGCGTGGACTAGCCGAACCTCACTAAAATGTGTTAAAAGGTGTTTTTAAGCCATGATTAACCATTGGTTAAGCTGGGTGGTCTCGGGCAATTTTTAAGTAAAATGACCGTTTTGCCCCTGCTCTTTGTAGTTTTACAAATTTTGAGATTTTTGATTCGTCTAACGAAACCTAAGCAATATTAGGCTCAAATTAAAGCTTATTAAATTCTAATTATTAATCTAGAGTCAAAATTATTTATTTAAATTGATTAGAACCTAAAATTGCTTTAAAACACTCAAATTGCTTACTAATTCACCTAAACCCTTAACCGTAAATTCTCTAAATTGCATGAATACCTTGCCTACACCTAAATAATACATGGAACACACAAAACCCTCTTCCATGAGGCTGTAATGCACGAAATATTGCAGCCATAATACACCAAAAAATTGCACTAAAACATAATGCCAAAAATCACCATAAAACAAGGAACTTTGAAACATGATTCCATGTTTTAAGCCACCAAACAAGATGATTTTTCCTTCCTTGTCTCCTCCTCAAATTTAGTCAGATTTTCCTCCTCCTCTTGTCCATTCATGAGCTTGAATTCTTCTATAAATAGGCATGCTTAGAAGTCATTAGAGACTTGCTCAAAAATTTCACAACTTCAAGTTTTTCCTAAGCTCAAAAACTTTCTTTCTTTCTTCCCCCTTGGCTGAAATTCTTTCTTCAACCTTTCAAGAATATTTTCTTTCATTTCACTCCAAGAAACCAAGTTCTCTTCCTTTCCTTCAAATCAGATTAGGTAGGGAGTTGTTTTTAAGTTTATTTCTATGTTTTGCTAAGTGTTGTTCTTGGTTCAAAATGATGATTTCATGGATTTTCTCTAGTTTTTCCATTTGGTTTTCTTCTTCCTTTTTCTTTAACCAATTCGGCCATATGGCCTAGGTGGGACTAAGATGATGGCTTGATGATG
This sequence comes from Dalbergia oliveri, assembly GCA_030441495.1. Classification (NCBI taxonomy): domain Eukaryota; kingdom Viridiplantae; phylum Streptophyta; class Magnoliopsida; order Fabales; family Fabaceae; genus Dalbergia; species Dalbergia oliveri. Next base: position 1,406,491 of record JAMLFY010000017.1, read on the forward strand.
AGGACCTTGAAGGTGGGTTGTGAATCCATCACAAGTTAGGCCTCTAAAGCTTGAAAGTTCCACTTGATGCAAAACTTTAAAGAATGATGTTTTTATGATGATTTTATGATCTTGAGTTTAGAATTTGAAAGATGTATTTCTTCACTTTGTCTTGTTAAGATATATATATTGAATTTGTATTTCTATAAAGTCTTGAAGGAGCTCTAGTAAAGAAATCAAATGAACTTGCATCCATGTTTAAGTTTATGCCTTGCATAATCATGTTTACTTTCTATGTCATCACTAAAATTTCAAGAATGAATAAATGGACTTGCATACTCATGTTTAAATTTCCAAGTTTGCATTTCATGTTTATATTTCATGTTGTCACTTAATCTCTAAAGATAATAAAGAAGTTGCATCTCATATTTATTTTATGTTCTCACTTTATTTTATAATGGCTAAAAGAATCAACGCATGACATGTTTATTTTTATGTCATCACCTAAAGATCCTAGAGCTCAAAGACTTGCCCAAGTATCACAAGCAAAGAAATAAGATTATTGGAGTTAAAGAATTGATTCTTTAAGAAGTCTTGAGATTGGAGCTTAAAAAGATGTAATAATAATTCTCTTCTCCCTTCAGGTCCAATGCGGTACCGCGCTGGTTTCTTAAGTTCTTCTCCTCCATTGGTCCTATGCGGACGCGCCTAGTTTCTTGCATCATGTTTATATTTCAAGCTCTTGCATCATGTTTAATTTTCAAGTCATCACCTTAAATCTTAAAGATAAAGAAATGGATTTGCATATCATGTTTATAATTCCAAGTTATCACCTTATAATGACAAGATTAAAATGAGGTTGCATAGCATGTTTATGATTCTAAGATATCACATAAATCTCTTAAGCTCAAGACTTGCTCCTTTTATCTTAAGTGAGAATTTTAATTATGAAGATTCTTTCAAAAAGAATTAGTTTCTAAAAGAGTTTTAAAGCTTTGCAAGGATTCTACGGGAAACTAATATTTTATGTTCACTTAAAATGTGATTTTATACAATTATATGAGGTTCATGATTCGGCTTCTGATATGAGATTAGTACCAATAAATGATGATGATTTAATATGTTTGAAGTTGTGATAATTATGGTTTATTGCTAAAGGAATGATTCTATGCATGTTAGAGATAAAACTAGCTTCCTAGAAAACGTAAAAGCAAGATTTCTAGAACTTTAGAGAATGAAATTTATGCATTCTTCCAGAGCCTTTAGTGACCTTAAGAACCAGATATTATTATGTTTAGATAAGGGACAATGATTCATAATTGGTTTAGTAATTAATTTTAGCATCATAGGGAAAGGGTAACGAGAAAGGGTTAAAAACGTAACTTCTAGCACACGTAAAACCTTAAGAACAACTTGTCTATGCTACCCATATTGTCTAATAATGTTCTTAAGGCTTATAATTGATGGTAATAAATCCCTTAGATGCATAAGTAATTAGTTTGATAATTAAGGTTACCCAATTTTAGAGTTCGGTTATTTAAGGGACTTTTGTGAAAATTTTAGATGACATTTTTTGATGCTTTGGAATGTTAGTTTATATGATGATGTAATGCCTACTGAGAATTTGATATTATTGAATGATTTCATGGCTTGCATGTTATAATTGCTATTGCAAACAATGAGAATGTTCATGCATCTTGATGATTATGATATAACATGCTAAGACTTAATGGTGACTTAAACTCATGAGGAAATGATCCTTTGGACCCATCAGACTATAGGTGGTGAAAAGGTGATCTTGAGAAAATGATCCTTTAAGACCCATCAGACTAGAGGTGGTGAAAAGGTGATTCTTGCCCCCTAGCCCGTTCTCTCAAAAGGGTAGAGTTGGGATTTTAACTTATCAAAAGGGATAAGTATATGCTAGTGACGACTAGTAAGGTATGAGCTCATAACCTAGATTACTCCCAAAAGGGTGGAGTATAGGGTGGCCCCAAGGAAAATAATGATGGTGATGACAAGATTTTAAGTCACCTAGGACACTAAAGGAATGAAATATGTGCACCATGTCCTGCATAGCATTTTATGAGATGATGATGGGAAATATGATGTTCTTCTATGCATAGTATTTATGATTTGATGATGAGAAATATGATGTTCTTCTATGCATAGTATTTATGATATGATGATGAAGAATACGATGTGTTGATAAAAGGAAAATTTCATTATAAACATGACATGCTAAGTTTATGATGCATTATAAGACACATGATTAAAACGACGAACCTCGGTAAAGTATATTTTCGAACTTAATAAATCAATCTTAGCATGCTCACTATTTCATAATAACCCCGAGGTTCCTGGGGACGATGATGATGACACAATGCATCATGAGGTGAGTACCCTGAGATTCTTTTTATAAGTTTCTCACTCCCTCTATTTTTCTTTCCATCTCGTCTTCAGAAACGAAGGAAGCGTTCGTGAATCACATTGAGGCTCACTAGGTAGCTGAACTTGATCCTACTAACTTCGCCGTATATTCAGATATCTATTTCCCTCTGGAGTGTTATTAGTAGATGTCATTAATGGATGTCCTTCCATCCATATATTATTTATGTTTTGTTAGATTGCCTACACCTAGTCTTATTCTGTTGGTAGGCAAACTATCTATGTGTTATGTAATTATGGATGTTATATGATGGAGCCAATATGATGTGTTTTTCATGCTATATCTACGTTATTCGCTTTATTTCGATTATTGTTCACGTTATGTGCGGCTCACGTTTTCAATTATGTTTAAAAAAAAATGGCTCGTAATTTCACTAAGTATTTTCAAAGCATGATTAAAGAACTGAAGCAAAGAGTAAAGTCTAGTAATTAATCAGATACAACCTAGGTGTATTCGGTTAATTATTAGGGTGTTACAGGAGTAGCTCCTGCCCCAAGTGGAGGGGTACATGAATGAACCGATTACACACCTGAATGAGAGGATCCTGATCTGTATAGGTATGGGACTATACAGTTAAGAAGGGCTTATATGAATTGATTGGTACTACCTATGCCACAAAGATGCATCTTTCTTTCGGTAACCCATCACGAAGAACTCCACAGTTAAGCGTGCTTGACTTGGGGTAATTTTGGGATGGGTGACCTCTTGGGAAGTTTTCCAGGAAGCGTGTGAGTGAGGACAAAGCATGGAAGGACCGTGTTGGTTTGTGGGAGGTCAAATCCATAAGGCGGGGATGTTACAAATGGTATCAGAGCCTACTCTCCCAATACGGTGTGGTTTGGGGACGAACCAAGCGGAAGCTGGTGGGCATGTAACGCCGTGGACGAGGCGGGGAGTGATCGCGTGTGAGAAGGCACGGACAAGGAGCGGCGCCTCCAAGCGAAGGGGTACATGAATGAATCGATTACACACTTGAATGAGAGGGATTCTAGTCGTATAGGTATGGGACTATACAGTTAAGGAGGGCTTATATGAATTGATTGGTACTACCTATGCCACAAAGATGCATCTTCTTCGGTAGCCCATCACGAAACTCCAGTTAAGCCTGCTGACTTGGGGTAATTTTGGGATGGGTGACATCCTGGGAAGTTTTCCAGAAGCGTGTGAGTGAGGACAAAGCATCCTGAAAGGACCCGTGTTGGTTTGTAGGGACAGTCGGCAATCCATAAAGCGCAGGGATGTTACAATTACCACTTTATGTAATCGATTACCAAGGATGTTCTTCATGCCCAGAACTAGTTTTGACCCTGGTAATCGATTACCATTCATGTAATCGATTACAATGGTGTTCTTCATGCCCATAACAAGTTTTTGGTTTTGGTAATCGATTACCAGTTCATGTAATTGATTACCATGATGTTCTTTATGCCTAGAATTAGTTTTTGGTTCTGGTAATCGATTACCAGCATATGTAATCAATTACTAGCACCCCAAATGTTTAAATAATCATTTTCTAAGCAAGATCAAGTGGATTGATGACCTTAGGTGATTGATTTGTGTGAATATTGATTCTTAGATTGTTGTATACATATATTCCATTAAGCATAGCATATGCATTAGTTGAGTTCGATCCTTGATTTCCGGCATATAGGTAGGAGCATGTTTATTGCTTTAAGATATTGATGAATATTGTGCTTATGAATTTATGGAAAGGAATGTGATGCTTGCCTATGTGCTTTATGACATGATGTTTTATGGCATGTTGCAATTATGTATGATTGGTTGAGATGCATGTTTGGATGTTATACGACAGGAAGCAAATTTGGAAATCCCTTCCGCTTTATGCCTGGATTTTCGCCAAATTTGTTGACTTAGAAAAATCATGAAATCTTGAGTATGAAATGATGAATGATAGAGTTGCATACTCATGATAAGAAAGTGATGTGTTTCCCCCTCTATTACCACATATTAAATCTAGTGACGGCTAGTTAGGATTGAGCTCATCCTAGGCGAGAATAGGAGGAGTTTTGGTGACCATGAAAAATCACTAGGGAAGGTGAAGCAAGTGGTTTTTGGTGACCATGTACGAGGTGGAAAAGAACTTGAAAGTTCAAGTTCGAAAAGTAAAGGAAAGAGGCATATATATATATATATATATACATGTTGCATTATTTATCCTATTGGTGCATTTAGTCATGTGACAAGTGCTATTTACATGTGTTGGTTATGCTTTTAATGTATTGCCATGCATACATGAGATATTTGTTGCATTCATATCATTAAGACCCATGCTAAAAGACACCCACTTCGGATAATAGGATTTGAGGAATTTAAAATTGAATCTTATACATGCACACCTCTTTCATAATAAAAATCGAAGTGGCCAGGGACAATGACGATAACACTTGTGTTAAAGTCAGGGAGCTCTCCTGAGAATCTTGAATGAGTTTCTCATCCCTTTTTCTTTCTCTCGTGTCATCTCCAAACATGAATAAGGCGGTTGTTTGTGATCTTCCTTGAGGTGCGAGCAAAAGAAGTCACGTTATCTACCAAATCAGAGGTCAAGCGGAGGCGTGAAGACTAGTTTAGTTTTGTTATGTTTAGCTTTGGGCTAGCATATGATCGACCTTGATTGTTATGTTTAGTATCTTAAAGGGTCCTTACGTTTATAGGACATCACTATTATGTTAAGATTATGATATATGATTTGTGTCGTGATTGTACTATGGCCTACCTATATATGCTATGATGACGGGTATATGATTATTATGTCTTATGTGTATCAATCGGTATCTATACGTACGCGCGGTATTTTAAGTTTTAAGTTCAAAAGAAAAAAAAATTAGTCATATTTTATTACTCGTATTTTAAAGAAAAATAAGTCAAGTTCTGAGACAAAGGCATAATGACTAATAATTAACCGAATGCAACTCGAGCGTATTAGGTTAAAAGTTAGGGTGTTACATTTTAGTATCAAGGTTAATTCTCATGGAGCTGAGGATTGGACTGACCATGCTCTTTAAAGCATGATGTGATAATTCTGTCATGTGTAGAGCTTAGTTAAAAGAGATAAGCTATAGGATAGATATGCATGACTTCTGTTGTTCGTGTGTGCCATGGTAACTAGCACACTTTACATAGGATGTTAAGCCTGATCACCTCAACGTTTGTTGTTGGTGTGAATAGGGGCCAATGGCACCACGACAACGGAATAGAACCCGACCCCAAGCCAAGATAGTGAAGCTTGAAGCCCTCCGTGTACGCCCCAACTTTTCCTGTCATTTAGAATTACCGAATTACCCTAGGTAATTCTTATATAAATTCAAGACCGAACAATCCTCAATAGAGGAATATAACATTAGAAAAGAGATTATGAGCGATTCCTGCAAGAGTCGCAAGCCCCGAATTTCTATACGTGTAAAATGACCAAAATGTTCCTGAGGTTATTTTACTCAAAATGAGGATCGTGGGCCCAAGCCGTCCTCAAGGGGATGTTTTGAGGATAATAGGGGATTGTTTGTGTTATGTGTGTTAATAGAGGAGAAGAATCTCAATTTTGAGTTTCGACGCGAAATGACCAAAACGTCCTTGCGGCGTTTTTACTCGATTTGCGTGCCGACTTAGCCCGAACCTCACTAAAATGTTTTAAAACATGTTTTTAAGCTATGATTAACCATTAGTTAAGCTTGGTAATCTCGGGCAATTTTTAAGTAAAATTACCATTTTGTCCCTTCTTGTGCAGTTTTGTGAATTTTGAGATTTTTGATTCATATAGCGAAACCTAAGAAATATTAGGCTCAAATTAAAGCTTATTAGATTCTAATTATTAATCTAGAGTCAAAATTATTTATTTAGATTGATTAGAACTTAAAATTGCTTAAAAACACTCAAATTGCTTACTAATTCACCTAAGCCCTTAATTGTAAATTCTCTAATTTTGCAAAGATACCTACCTACACCTACATAATACATGGAACACACAAATTTTATCCTCCTTGGGCTGTAATGCACGAAATTTTGGTCCATAATGCATCAGAAAATTTGTCAAAGAATGCACAAAAACCAAGGTATGAAAACAAGGAACCATGAAAACATGATTCCATGTTTTAAGCCACCAAACAAGATGATTTTTCTTCCTTGTTTCCTCCTCAAATTTGGTCAGACTTTCCTCCTCCCTTTGTCCATTTATGAGCCTCAAAATCTCTATAAATAGGCATGCTTGAAGGAGTGTTAGAGGCCTTAGTTCATAACTTACACAATTGTAGTTTTTAGAAGCACCAAAAGCTTTCTTTCTTCCTCCTCTTGGCTGAAACTTCTTCTCCCATTTCTCAAAGAGATTTTCTTTCATTTAACTCAAGGAAACCAAGTTCTCTTCCTTTCCTTCAAATAAAATTAGGTAGGGAGTTGTTTTTAAGCTTAATTTCAAGTATTGATAAGTGTTGTTCTTGGTTAAAATGATGATTTTATGTACTTTTTCCTTGCTTCATATTTCGGTTTTCCCTTTTCTTCTTGTATATTTCGGCCTTATGGCCTAGATTATGATGAGACCATGGTTTGATGATGATATTATTGAGTGTTGGTTGCAAAGCCTTCACAAGTTAGACCTCTAAAACTTGAAGGTTTCATTAGTTTTCAAAGTTTTGAAGCAACTATGTTTTTATGATAAAGGTCTTGAGTTTAGAACTTGGAAAATATATTGACACTTATGTTTCATTTCTTGTTAAGCTTTGTTTTTAGTTTAAAATGATGTTTAACCATTTTTCATTTCTAGATGACTCTTGAACTTCTCCTTTTCTTGCCATTTGATTTCGACCCCAAGGCCTAAGAAAGTTTTCTAGGATAGCTTAATAATGAAATCTTTAAAGCTCACTTTGTCTTGCTAAGATATATATTGGGTTGAAATTATAATTCTTTTAAAGTCTTGAAGGAGCTCTAGTAAAGAAATAAAAATGAACTTGCATCCATGTTTAAGTTTATGCCTTGCACATCATGTTTAATTTTAATGTCATCACTAAATTCTCAAGAATAAATAAATGAACTTGCATACCTCATGTTTAAATTTTCAAGCTTGCATTTCATGTTTATGTTTCAAGTTGTCACTTAATCTCTAAAGATAATAAAGAGGATGCATCTCATATTTATTTTATGCTCTCACTTTATTTTATAATGGCTAAAAGAATCAATGCATGACATGTTTATTTTATGTCATCACTTAAAGATCTTAGAGTTCAAAGACTTGTCCAAGTATCACAAGCAAAGTTGGAACCATGGTAATAAAAACTCTAAAGCTTTCTTAAGATTATAGGAGTCAAAGAATTCATTCTTTAAAAAGTCTTGAGTTTGGAGCTTAATAAGATGTAATAAGAGTTCTCTTCCCTTCAGGTCCGTGGACTCCGTCACTCTTTCTAAGATTCTCTTCTCCTCCACTTGGTCCAGTGCGGACTATCGCCGCTCTAGTTTCTTACATCATGTTTATAATTCAAAGTTATCACTTTATAAAGGATTAAAATGAGGTTGCATAACATGTTTATAATTCTAGTTATCACTAAATCTCTAAAGCTCAAGACTTGCTCCTTTTATCTTAAGTGAAAATTTTAATCATGAACATTCTTTCAATGTATAAAACGGCCTCATGATTGAGGAAGGCCTAAAGTCCTATGACTTCTTTCAATTTTAACAAAAAGAATTAGTTTCTAAAGGAGTTTCAAGGTTTTACAAATATTTTACGGTAAACCAGGATCACATATGTACTTGAAATGTGACTTCAAGCAATTATATGAGGTTCATGATTCGGCCACTAATCTGAGTTTAGTAATACTGTATGATGATGGTTTAATATGTTTAAGTTGTGATAATTATGGTTTATTGCTAAAGCAATGATTCTATGCATGTTAGAAATAAAACTAGCTTCCTAGAAAAAAAGTAAGATTTCTAGGACTCTAGAGAATGAAATTTATGCATTCTGTCCAGAACCTTTAGTGGCCTTAAGAACCAGATTTTATTATGTTTAGATAAGGGACAATGATTCATAATTGGTTTAGTAATTAATTTTAGCATCATAGGGAAAGGTAACGAGAAAGGGTTAAAAACATAACTTCTAGAACACCATAAAACCTTAAGAACAACTTTCTGTATATGCTACCCCATATAGTCTAATAATGTTCTTAAGGCTTATAATTGATGGTAATAAATCCCTTAGATGCATAAGTAATTAGTTTGATAATTAAGGTTACCCAATTTTAGAGTTCGGTTATTTAAGGAGCTCCTTGAGAATTTTAGATGACATCTTTTGATGCCTTGGAATGTAGTTTATATGATGATGTAATGCCTATGAGAATTTGATATTATTGAATGATTTCATGGCTTGCATGTTATAGTTGCTATTGCAAACAATGAGAATGTTCATGCATCTTGATGATTATGATATAACATGCTAAGACTTAATGGTGACTTAAACTTATGAGAAAATGATCCTTTGTACCCATCAGACTATAGGTGGTGAAAAGGTGATCCTGAGAAAATGATCCTTTAGACCCATCAGACTATAGGTGGTGAAAGGTGATTCTTGCCCCTAGCCCGTTCTCTCAAAAGGGTAGAGTCGGGATTTTAACTTATCAAAAGAGATAAGTATATGTTAGTGACGACTAGTAAGGTATGAGCTCATAACCTAGATTACTCCCAAAAGGGTGGAGTATAGGGTGGCCCCAAGGAAAATAATGATGATGATGATAAGATTTTAATTCACCTAGGACACTAAAGAAATGAAATATGTGTACCATGTCTTGTGCATAGCTATTATGGTATGATGTTCTTCTGCATAGCATTTATGAGATGATGATGAGAAATATGATGTTCTTCTATGCATGTTATTATGATATGATGATGAGGAATATGATGTGTTGATGAAAGGAAAAGCTCATTATAAACATGACATGCTAAGTTTATGATGCATTATAAGACGCATGATTAAAACCAACGAACCTCGATAAAGTATATTTTCGAACTTAATAAATCAATCTTAGCATGCTCACTATTTCATAATGAAACTCGAGGTTCCTGGGGACGATGATGATGACACAATGCATCATGAGGTGAGTACCCTATTGAGATTCTTTTATAAGTTTCTCACTCCATCTATTTTTTTTTCTTTCCTTCTCGTCTTCAGAAATAGAAGGAAGTATTCGTGAATCACGTTGAGGCTTTTACCTGGTAGCTGAACTTGATCCTCTAGTTTCACTCGTATATTTAGATATCTATCCCTATCCTTGGAGTGTTATTACTAGGTGCCATTAATGGATGTCCTTCCATCCATATATTATTTATGTTTTGTTAGATTGCCTACACCTAGTCTTATTCTGTTGGTAGGCAAACTATCTATGTGTTATGTAATTATGGATGTTATATGATGGAGCCAATATGATGTGTTTTTCATGCTATATCTGCACGTTATTTGCTTTATTTCGATTATTGTTCACGTTATGTGCGGCTCACGTTTTCAATTATGTTTTTAAAAACAAATGGCTCGTAATTTCACTAAGTATTTTCAAAGTATGATGAAAGAATTGAAGTAAAGAGTAAAGTCTAGTAATTAATCAGATACAACCTAGGTATATTAGGTTAATTATTAGGGTGTTACACTCGCGAGGTGGCTAGGACCATGAGGGCAATGTTTGATAGGATGGACCAGACCGCCAAGATACCAGTTGTCCTGAAGTTCCCAAGCATGCCCGTTTGGGAATTGCAAGGCCAACCCACCCTCCTTCAAAGGAACCTTGAATCCGACCAAGCTGATGAGTGGATTAAAAGCATAGAAAAGATCTTCACAGTGATCCCATGCACGGAAGGACAGAAGGTGACTTTTTCCACGTATATGCTGGAAGGTGATGCCGATTTCTGGTAGATCGAGCAGAAACTCCTAGAGGCATCGGGTATGGAGATCGACTTGGAGTTGTTCAAGGCTCACTTCTACGAGAAGTACTTCTCGGAGTCTGTGAGGAATTCCAAGGACATCAAATTCATGCAACTGACTCAAGGGGGCATGAGCATCGCTCTGGACACCGCCAAGTTCAAGGAACTCATCAAGTTCTCAAGGATGTACCAAGGGAATCCGACGAGATCCTGGAAGTGCATCAAGTATGAATCCGGGTTGAAGGCCGAAATTAATGTTGTGGTGGCTCATTTGGAGATTAGGGACTTCTTACCCTAGTCAACAAATGTCGTATCATTGAGGATGGCCAAAGAAGCTGAGCTTGGCAAAACTGATGGGCCCGCAAGGAAGCTGCGCCACAAGTTCCAAGCTTTAAGCCACAATCTAGGTCAAGTTAGGCCGCAAGCCACTAGGAAGAATTTTCATCATGAAGGATCGAATGGTCCAAAGGAGGAGACACCTAGAGGGACCCCTATCATTTGTCCAAAGTGAGGAAAGAATCATGGAAGGTCCCTGCCCAGCGAGCCAAAGAGTGCGAGATTGCAACATGAAGCCCCCAGTTGAACGCTAACACCTTAATAATTAACCTAATACACCTAGGTTGTATCTGATTAATTACTAGACTTTACTCTTTGCTTCAGTTCTTTCATCATACTTTGAAAATACTTAGTGAAATTACGAGTCATTTTTTTTAAAAAAAAACATAATTGAAAACGTGAGCGCATAACGTGAACAATAATCGAAATAAAGCGAATAACGTGCAGATATAGCATGAAAAACACATCATATTGGCTCTATCATATAACATCCATAATTACATAACACATAGATAGTTTGCCTACCAAGAGAATAAGACTAGGTGTAGGCAATCTAACAAAACATAAATAATATATGGATGGAAGGACATTCATTAATGGCACCTAGTAATAACACTCCAAGGATAGGGATAGATATCTGAAATATACGAGTGAAACTAGCAGGATCAAGTTCAGCTACCCTGAAGGCCTCAATGTAATTCACGAACGCTTCCTTCTTTTTGAAGATGAGATGGAAAGAAAAATAGAGGGAGTGAGAAACTTATAAAAAGAATCTTAGTAGGGTACTCACCTCATGATGCATTGTGTCATCATCATCATCCCCAGGAACCTCGGGGTTATTATGAAATAATGAGCATGCTAAGATTGATTTATTAAGTTTGAAAATATACTTTACCGAGGTTTGTCCCTTTAATCATGCGTCTTATAATGCATCATAAACTTAACATGTCATGTTTATAATGAACTTTTCCTTTCATATATAATAACATAGTTATGCATAAAATCACATCATATTCCTCATCATCATTTCATAATACTATGCATAGCAGAACATCATATTTCTCATCATCATCTCATAAATACTATGCATAGCAGAACATCATACTCACATAATGCATTTACTTAGTTTCTTAGGTGACTTAAAGTTACTTTCATCATCATTTTCCTGAGCCACCCTATACTCCACCCTTTTGGGAGTAATCTAGGTTATGAGCTCATACCTTGCTAGTCGTCACCGCACATACTTATCCCTTTTGATAAGTAAAACCTGCTCTACCCTTTTGAGAGAACGGACTAAGGGCAAGAATCACCTTTTCACCGCCTATAGTTTGATGGGTCCAAAGGATCATTTTCTCAGGATCACCTTTTCACCATCTATAGTCTGATGGGTCCAAAGGGTCATTTCCTCATATATTTTGAGTCACCTTTAAGTCTTTGCATGTTATATCATAATACAATTCTCAATTCATAATCATTTATAATATTTTCTCGTTTATAGTCTTATTCTGGAATAATATATATACCAACTGTAATCATGCATCCTGGAGATTCCCTGGAAGAGTGGTGAGTCACAAATGGACACGCTTAAATACCAAATCTTTCCTAGTTAGAACCTTTCCAAATTACACTTTTAGGAATATACTTTCTTCAGCAACAAGGATAAATTTTTAAATAACAAAGAATATTTCATTATTTCATGCATAAGAATTCTCATTGTTTGCAATAGTAACTATAACATGCAACCCCGGAATCATTCAATGATATCAAATACTTAATAAGCATCAAATGACTTCATAGACTTATCATTTCAAACTTCAAAGAACTATCATCATAAATTCTTACTGAAAACGTCTTAAACATCCGAAACTTTAGAATCGGGTAACCTCAATTATGATACTAATTAATCATGCATCTAAAGGATTCATTATCATCATTACCATGAATTATAAGCCTTAAGAACATTATTAAACTATATGGGACAACATAGGCAGCAAGTTATATTTAAGGCTTCACAGTGTGCTAGAAGTTGCATTTTTAACCCTTTCTCATTACCGGCTTTCCTTATGGTGCTAAAATCAATTACTAAACCAATTATGAATCATTCTCCCTTACATAAACACAATAGTACTTGGTTCTTAGGGCTGCTAAAGGTTCTGACAGAACGCACAAATTTCATTCTCTAGAGTTCTAGAAATCTTGCTTTTACGGTTTTTTGGAAGCTAGTTTTATTTCTAACATGCATACAATCGTTCTCTTAGCAATAAATCATAATCATCACAACTTTGAACATATTAAACCATCATCATATAGTAGTACTAAACTCAGATAGGTAGCCGAATCATGAACCTCATATAATTGCATAAAACCACATTTCAAGTATACATAAAGTACTAGTTTCCCGTATAATTTTTGCAAAACTTCAAAACTCCTTTAGTAACTAATTCTTTTTATTAAACTTTAAAGAAATTATAAGACTTTAAGCCTCCATAATCATGAGGCCGATTTATACATTGAAAGAATATTCATGATTAGAATTTTCTCTTAAGATAAAAGGAGCAAGTCTTGAGCTTTAGAGATTTAGTGATAGCTAGAATTATAAGCATGCTATGCAACCTATTTTAATCTTGTCTTTATAAGGTGATAACTTGGAAATATAAACATGATGCAAGAAACTGGAGCGGCGTAGTCTGCACTGGACAAGTGGAGGGAGAAGAGAATCTTAAGAAAAGCGAGTAGTAACTGGACCAGTGAAGGGAGAGAGAATTCTTATTACATCTTATTAAGCTCCAAACTCAAGACTTCTTAAAGAATGAATTCTTTGACTCCAATAATCTTAAGGAAATTGAAAGTGAGCTTTAGAGTTCTTATTACCATGGTTCCAACTTTGTTTGTGATACTTGGGCAAGTCTTTGAGCTCTAGGATCTTTAAGTGATGACATAAAATAAACATGCCATGCATTGATTCTTTTAGCCATTATAAAATAAAGTGAGAGCATAAAATAAATATGAGATGCATCATCTTTATTATCTTTGAAGATTAAGTGACAACTTGAAACATAAACATGAAATGGAAGCTTGGAAATTTAAACATGAATATGCAAGTTCATTTATTCATTCTTGAGAATTTAGTGATGACATAGAAAGTAAACATGGTTATGCAAGACATAAACTTAAACATGGATGCAAGTTCATTTTATTTCTTTACTAGAGCTCCTCCAAGACTTTAGAGAAATATAAATTCAACCCAATATATCTTAGCAAGACAAAGTGAAAAATACATCTTTCAAGTTCTAAACTCAAGATCTTTATTTTTACATCATAAAAACATCATTCTTTAAAGTTTTGCATCAAGTGGAATTTTCAAGCTTTAGAGGCCTAACTTGTGATGGATTTACAACCAACACTCAAGGTCCTCATCATCAAGCTATCATCATATTCCCATATAGGCCTTATGGCTGAAATATTTAAAGAAAAAGAAAGAAGAAAACCAATTAGAAAAGCTAGAGAAAGTTCATGAAATCATCATTTTGAACCAAGAACAACACTTAGCAAAATATGGAAATAAGCTTAAAGACAACTCCCTACCTAATTTGGTTTGAAGGAAAGGAAGAGAACTTGGTTTCTTTGAGTGAAATGAAACAAAATCTCCTTGAAAAGTTGAAGAAAGAATTTCGGCCAAGGGGAAGGAAGAAAGAAATTTTTTGAGCTTTGGAAAAACTTGAAATTGTGCAATTATGAGCAAGGCTTCTGAGACTCCTTAAGCATGCCTATTTATAGAGATTTTGGAGCTCATGAATGGACAAATAGAGGAGGCATGGGTGGCTAATTTTGAGGGGGAACAAAGGGAGGAAATTCATATTTTTGTTTAAGGCATGTTTTATGCCATGTTTTAGGGAATTTTTTGTTTTTTTCTTTACATGAAGCTTTGTGCCAAATTTGCCAAGTAATCTAATGCATGGAGGCCATATAATTTCGTGCATTACAGCCCAAGGAGGAGGAAATTTATGTGTTCCATGTATTATTTAGGTGTAGGTAAGGTATTCTTGCAAATTAGAGAATTTGCAATTAAGGGCTTAGGTGAATTAGTAAGCAACTTAGGTGTTTTTAAGCAATTTCAGGTTCTAATCAATTTAAATAAATAATTTTGACTCTAGATTAAGAATTAGAATTTAATAAGCTTTAATTTGAGCCTAATATTGCTTATGTTTTGCTAGACGAATCAAAAATCTCAAAATTTGCAAAACTGAACAAAGGGCAAAATCGTAACTTCACTTAAAAATCTCCGGGGCCATCCGAACTTAACCAATGGCCAATCATAGCTTAAAAGCACCTTTTAAAACATTTTGGTGAGGTTCGGGCTAAGTCGGCACGCAAATCGGAGTTAAAACGCAAGGGCGTTTTGGTCATTTCACGCATCGAAACTCAAAATTGAGATTCTTCTTCTCTATTAACACACATAACACAAACAATCCCCTATTATCCTCAAAACATCCCCTTGAGGACGGGGGCCCACGATCCTCATTTTCTGAGTAAAATAACCTCAGGGCATTTTGGTCATTTTACACGTACAGAAATTCTGAACCTGACTCTTGCAGGAATCGCTCATAACCTCTTTTCTAATGTTATATTCCCTATTGAGGATTGTTCGGTCTCGAATTTATACAAGAATTACCTAGGGTAATTCGGTAAATTCTAAATGACAGGAAAAGTTAGGCGTTACAAACACCGTTTTTAGACGTCAACGCCAAGGATGAGTGTTCACGGTTAATGCCGAAGATACCTCCCGCTCTCACACCTAAGGTAAGTGTGCGATAGATGGTAGTATTTTGCTTGTGCTTCCTGATTTTGGTTCCCTGCATTGGTTGGTAGCTTTTTTGAAATTGTTTAAATTCTCCTCTTATGAATTTCTTGGCTAAGTTTTTCTAAAACTTGTCATATGCACCATGATTCCTTGAGCTTCCATCCTAGCAAGTGTTGAATGTTCTTTCCTCCCTATTTAATTGTTTACTTGTGGATAGTTTGAGTGTTTGGTTTTGACTTCTCCTATAAGAGCTAGCATACCCTCTCTTCAAACTTTTGAAATCAATTGCACATGTCACCTTTTTTACAAAATGTACACATAGTCATAGATGAGTTATCCTACTCCCTTTTGAGCTAGTGATTATATTACCTGATATCCTATTAAGTTTGTTTCCCTTTCCTTCATTATTTCCAACCAATCGTATACGAGTAACGAATTTGGAGGGCGAAATTCTTTTAAGGAGGGGAGTAATGTAACACCACGATTTTCCTGGATACAAATGACTAAAATACCCTGAGGTCATTTTACCCAGAAAATGAGGACTACTAGTCGGCCATCCTCAAGGGGATGATTTGATGTTGATAGGGGATTATATGTGTTATGTGTGGTAATAGTAGAAGAATCTCATTTTGAGTTTCGATATGCGAAATTACCAAAACGTCCATGTGGCTGTTTATCACGATCTCGATTTAGGACATCTCCCAAAGGTTTTAAATGAAGTTTTTTTAAGCAATGTTTTATGATATGTTAAGTCCGGATGGTCAGAGGAATCCTTGTGTGAATTTACAGTTTTACTCCTATCTAGTGCTAAACGGGCATAATCAAACGATTATGGAAATATGGGCAATATTAGACTCTAATTAAAGATAAAGGAATTTTATCTAATAACTTGAAGTCTAAATAATTATTTGAGGTCATTAGAGGCTTAAGATTGATTAAGAAAACTCAATTTCCCTTCTTAAATCCAAGGCTTTATGTCATGCCAAGCCAAATAGTAAATTCTCTCTCTAATTCCTTAAATTAAGGAAACATGTTGGAGTTTGAATTTCAAACTAATGATGTTTAACCCAAACTAAACAAGCAAGACCACCCTTAAATCTTGTCTTGAAACATCTTAATTATCCATTATCTCACCTAAAACACAAATTTCAACTCCTAATCCATAGCCTAACCAAATCAACTCCTAAACATACTTATAAACCAACATTAAAATGAGTTTGTCTTTCTCCCCAAATGCTCCTAAACCAATCAGCCACTTCCCCCCTAATTCACCACATGTTGATTAATTTACACACAAAAGAACCATACTCTAAGCTATACCTTGGACCATGCTTCAAATCATACCTAGCCTTACCCTTGAATGACACTTAGAAGAGATGTTTTTCCCTCCTCATGGCTGTAAAGAAGCCATAGCCCTCTCCCCATTTTCATCCACACAATTTCATTTTCAACCCATAATATATATAGCAATGTGTGGAGAAATCTCACACTTTTACCACTAGCTTTTTTGTTTGAGTTTGTGACCAACAAAGCTCTCTAGTTTTCTCTCAACTTCAAGTCTTTTTCTACCACCACTCTCAACCCTCCCTCAATTCACAAACACAGCCATTCCCTTGCAAGATCAAAGCTTTCTCTCTTCAAGTAAGGAACACAACTTGGTAGGGATTAGTTTGAGTTTTCTTCTTCTATCTTCTTCTCTTTCTTTTTAGGCTTTGATGAGAAATAAAACAAAAGGAGTTGTTGCTATTGTTGTTGTTGTTGTAGCTGATGTTGTTGTTGTTGCTATTGTTGAAACTTTTATTTTTCTTTCTTTTATTTTTGAATCTTGATGGATAATGTAAAGAGCCATGGGCTTAATGATGAGAGATCTTGATGTTGGTTATGAGACCATCATTTGCTTGGCCTCTATAGCCCAAGTTTTAGTTTATTTTTGTTGGTTTTAAAGAATGGTAAAGATGAAATGTTATTGGTTCTTGTGAAATATTTTCTTTCTTTAATGATCAAGGCCATAGCTTGATGATGAGGGTTTCTTAATGTTGGTTGTGAAACCATCATGTGTTGAACCTCTAAAGCTCAAGGCTTGATTTTTGGTTTCACAAGAGTATGGAAAATGGTTTATTGTTGGTTGTCTTTGTTGGTTTTTGCAACACCCTAATATTTAACCCAACACGCCTAGGACGTATTAAGATTAATTATTAGTCATTACTTCCTTTAAAACCTCTTTTAGAAATAACTTAGCAAAAATACAGGTAAATTTTTTTTTGAAATGAGGTGCGTAAAACAAAGTACGAGCCATTGCGTACAACATAAACGAAACATAAAGCGGAAGAATGAATAAATCACATCAAAACAAAAGCATTAAAGGACACCTCAATCATTAGAACAATCATCATAATATTAAATCTTATAGTTTAGTAGCAACGGAAACATAATATAAAGTTTTACCCATACGAGTGGGCAGAGCTTGCGGTCCAGGAAATATAAAATACAGGAAAACATAAAGAGGAAACATAAATAATAGATGCACGAGAAGCCCTAGAGGTCAGTCCCAAGCTATGACTACCCCTCCCTCAATCTACGGATGATGCTCCTCCTCATCCCTTGATGGTACATACCCAATAAACTGAGCAAGCTCCTCGGGTGCATGTAGGCGGAAAGGTGGACGAGCATGGCCTCCTCGACGTGGATGCATCTCTGGCGACGAGCTAACCTCCATTGCGTCACCGTATCCTCGCTACCCATCCCGGTATCCATAGGTACAGGAGGCAGAACCCTCCGAAAAGGATGAGAAAGGGATCCTCTGATAGGTTGGTCTCCGAACGTCTCGGGCGAGGCACGTACTAGAGTAGCCTTGTACTGCCAAAGATGTAGGACGGGCACGACGTTCTCATCACTGGCCGTGTCCTCTCAAAAATCAGATCATCTCCAAAGGGAGAGGTCAGGGTGAAGCAGAAACTAGAGACTGGAGAAGCAAAGGGCGTCCCATGAATGAAAAATGCGCACGGCAGCGACCCTCAAAATGATAGGACTAATGATCCGGGTCATAATGCACCTCCCATACCGTGGTGTCAACGAAGATCACGAACGACACCATCGTGGTCTGAAGACATAACAGAAAGAGAAACAAAGAGAGGGGTGAGAATCCTGCTAAAGAATCTCAATAGGGAAAACCTCGTATCCTAATGTCATCGTTTATGTCCCCAGGAACCTTGGGTTTATTATAAAAAGGTTACACATGCAAAGGTTCATTATGAGGTTTTCATAAAAGATAATTATCCAAGGTCCGTGTCTTTTATAATGAATCTTTAATGCATGTGTGCATCATAGTAGAACATGTATGCATGGCAATACTTAGCAATAATAAAGCATATCATCAACAATTAAAATCCCACATAAGTGGCATGTAACTTTCCATGATCAACCTTTTGCTCTCATGAGCATAATATTTCTCATCTTTTCTCATTTCTCAACTTGTGACATCATGATTTTCAAAACAATAGTAACCGATCCATGACTAGTTCTTACTTATCCTCTTGATAAGCGAATCATAATCATAATCATAATAATAACAACCCCGACTCCAGAGTACGGCAGAGGACCTAAGGAATCACCCATCATGGGACTTTCTTCCTTCTTTGAAATGCATCAACTGGTTAAGACTAGTGACTTTGTCCACTTTGGCAGGCTAATGTCGATGCCCTCATAGTTTTACCTTCTCCTCATCATAGTAGAAGAAGTACGTCTCAGTCTGCGAAACGCATTATCGGTTAAGACTAGTAACATTGTCCGCTTCGGTATGATCCCCATCATACCCTCCACGGGTTTCCTTTCTCCTCACCGTAGCAGGAGAAATGCGTCTCGGCATGTCACATATAAAATCTTTCTTTTCAAAACTTTCTCAAGTCCCTCAAATTTGATGGAAATTCGCAGCATAACAACTACACTCTGAATTTCCTCAAATTGGAGTCATGCCACACAACTCATTCACATATATCTTTCTCATGGAACTTTCTCAATTAATAGACTTTCTAGTTCACATGAGCATGTTCTTCTAACTCATTCATAGTTCGAAACCTCATGCATCTCAAAACATGGCACAACACTTCATTACATCAACATGCCGATTATACACATAAAGTTTCATGCTTAAGATATTAACATAATCACATCATTAAGAATATACCCACTCGGTCTCATGCTCACATCACACCTCCTATCTCATGGTGTCTTATGCTTTGCCCTTACGGGTCTTAAACTTGTATTCCAATTATTCTAACCTTCATTATGGATTTTTATAACACCTAAGGGATCATTACCTATAATTCTCACTAAGATTTAGGCATACTAAAAATTCCAAACAGCATTATGTATTTTGGGCAAAAAATTTACCTCATGATTACGGGTTCTAGTTTCCGTTTTAAACCCTTTTTAAGATCCGTCTTCGCCTACAGCTCTATAATTAACTCCTAAACCAATTATGAGGGATTCCTACACATGCTCACTAATTATAAACCAATTTCCTTAGTTTTAAACATGCTAGAACAGAATGCATATCTTGTGCATTTAAGTGTTCTAGAATTTTCATTTTTAATCCTTTCAAGTTACTTATTCTTTTCTAACTTCCCTAAATCGATCCTTACTTCACTCAAACATAATTTTACACATTTTAACACCATAAAATAGAAATTATACAGTGGCCAAACATAAAGGGCAGAACCGAAATGTAAAGCCCATAAAATCATATAATCTCATGGATTAAAGTGCATACAAGTTGCTAGTTTCTCTTGGAATCATTTTAGGAACTCAAAACTCTTTTAGAAACCAATTAATCTCATTAAAATCATTGAAATCCAAGTAAGGTCAGTAGCTAAATCAATTTAATCATAAGGAGGATTTAAAACATAAAACTATGCTCACAAGGTTCCTTAAAACCACCTAGGCTTAGAAAAATTCCAAGACATAGGCTATGGACCTTTGTGTCTTGATGAACTCACACAAAGTCCATCATCATCATCTCAAGGCTGAAATGGCACCCTTGAGACATCTCCATTTTCTAAAACTTTATGTGTGATACTTGGGCAAGTCTTTGAGCTCTAGGATTATTTAAGTGATGGCATAAACTTAAACATGATATGCACTTATTTTATTCCTCATTAGAAAGTAAAGTAAGAGTATAAAATAAATATGAGATGCAACCTCATTATTATCTTTAAAATTAAGTGATGACTTGAAATATAAACATGAAATGCAAGCTTGAAATTTAAACATGATAATGCAAGTTCATTTATTTATTCTTGAGAGTTTAGTGATGACATCAAAGTAAACATGCTATGCAAGGCATAAATGTAAACATGTGTGCAACTCATTTTATCTTAACTAGAGCTCTTACAAGACTTTAAAGGAACATCATAACCTTAACCCAATATGCATCTTAACAACATAAAGTGAGCTTTAGAGTTCTTAGCACCTAGACTTAAAGAAGTCTTTGGTTTTGAACTTCATCATCAAGCTCAAGAAAATAGACACAAAGCTCAACACTTTGTCTAAACAAAATACAAGAACTAAGTCATATTCTTTATTTTATTGCTCATGGGCTTCAATCTAGAGTAAAACTCTTAGAATGGCCGACCAACTTTAAGGTTGGCAAGGGTAAGCTTAGAGCTCTTTGAAAACATATGATTAATTTTCTTTACAAAACTTTTGTGATCTACTTGACAATTTTAGCAAACTTTGTTCAAACCAAGGCAAAGGAAACCGAAATCTTTCAAAGGAAAAAGGGAAAGGAAACTGAAACCATTCAAGAAAGAAAGGAAAAGGAACCGAAAATATAAGCAAGGAAAATAAAGAAACACAAGCATGTATGGTCCAAGACCAAGTTGTTTCAAGCTTTAGAGGTTTCTCACATGACAACAACAAGTCATTATCTTGAAACCTCATCATCAAGCTCATGTTCTCCTCATAAAAAGGCCTCTTGGCTGAAAAGAAAAAGGAAGAGGAAAAGAGTTTTGAACCAAGAGAAAACTAGAACTTTTCTTGAAGAAAACAAGTAAAAACTTGAAAACAAAACCCCTACCTAAGGAAGTCTTTGAAGAAATGAAAGAAAGCTTGAGTTCTTGAAGAGTTGAGAAGACAAAATCTTCTCTTAGATGTGAAGATGGATTTGGCCAAGGAGGATGCTCAAGGAAGATGATTTTTCCTTGAGTTTCTAAGCTTGGGAATGGAAGGTTTAAGTGTTTGAAAGATGGTTTAAGGTGAGGGAGTGGTGGTTTATGGTTGTTTGTGGTGGTTTGTGGTGGTGGAAGGATTCTTTAAGAGGAAGAAGAAGATGAACAAGATGAAGGGAAATTTGAGAGAAAATGCAAGAAAGTGCAAGACAACTAAACTTAGCAAATGATTTAAAGTGTATCAAGGTTCTTCAAGGCTTGGTATTTATAGAAAATTTCCAATATGGAGGTTGCCTTGGGAGTGAATGGTCGATGGCAAAAGAGAAGAAAAAGTGAGGAAAATATCTCTTACAAGGTATGGCTTTGAGTATGGGTTCAAGCATGGTTGAGTATGGGCACAAGTATGGGCAAGGCATGGCTCTTTGAGTGAAGAAAAATTCAACATGTGACACTCCTTGGAGGCCATGCATTCAGCCAAAATTTTGCAGCCAAGGGGAGGATTAATTTGCTCATGTAATTGTGGTTTAGTGATGTGTTTAGGTGTTTCTTTGATTAAGGTTTTGGTTAGGAGTTGTAAGAAAGTGTTTAGGTGAGGTAATGGTCTAATTAAGGTTGTCAAGACTTGATTAGGAGGGTAATCTTGCTAGATTAACAATTTAAAATCATTCTTTTGGTCAAATGAGGTATGGCACAATTCCTTAATTTAAGGAATTGGAGAGAGAAAATATTATTCAAGATTCCATGACTAAGAATCTTGAATTAAAGAATGCAATTAGAGTTTAACTAAGCAATCTTAGGTTCTAATTAACCTTAATAAATTATTTTGACTCTAGATTAATTATCGAAATAAATTAATCTTCGATTAGAGCCTAATATTGCTTAGGTTTGCTTAATTGCGTCATTAGGCTCACTGTACACTATTTTAGGGGCAAAATGGTAATTTTGCACTAAAACTGCCCGGGACCAATTGGGCCCGACTATAACAAATATTACTCCTAAACATCATTCCAAATTTCCTGGAAAAGTTTCGGGCTCAAACGGCACCTTTTACCCGTAGACACAGTAGGGGTATTTTGGTCATTTTGAGCCGAAAGTTAGAAAATGAGATTTTCACCTCGGATATCAAACATAACAGTTATAATCCCCTTCAAGCATTGAGTTGACCTATTCGAGGACTGTCGGGCAACTGTCCTAAATTCTGGGTAAAAATGACCTCAGGGCATTTTGGTCATTTATACTGCAGAAATCGGGCGTTAAGTTTTCTTTGAGCTTGATGATGAGTCTAGACAAAAGAGGTTCTTGGAACCATGGTGTCAAGAGACTTTAAAGCTCACTTCCATTTTGGTTAAGATTGATTGGGGTTGAAAGTTAATTCTTTAAAGTTTTGAAATGAGCTCCGCAAGATAAAGAAATAAACTTGCATCATGTTTATATTTCCTTACCTAGCATATTTACTTTCAAAGTTATCACTTAATAACTAAAGCCTACCTATCTCAATTTTAAAGTTTAGATGTGATTTAGAGTAAATACTCTAAGAGACCTAGGGCACTAAAATAAAGAAATGGACTTGCATTCATGTTTATATTTCCTTGTCTAGCATATTTAAGTTTCAAGCCATCACCTAATAATGGTAAAGATCTAAAATGAGGCTTGCATAGCATGTTTATCTTTATGTCATTACTTAAATTGCTAGAGCTCAAAAGACTTACCCTTATATCTCCAGATGGAAATTTTAACCATGGCTAATGGATGTGCCTTAGTCATGATACAATGTTGGTTCTGATTTATAAAAATGTGAAAATGTTTTCAAAGGAATATTAGAAACATATTTTAAAATGGTTTTGAGGTGTTAGAGTAACATAGAATGTGTTAAAACCTTGATTTCTCAAACCCTGGAGGTTCTGGTAATCGATTATTAGGATGGTTATCCAAAGATTTTTGGTTCTGGTAATCGATTACCACTTCATGTAATCGATTACCAAGGATGTTCTTCATGCCCAGAACCAGTTTTACCCTGGTAATCGATTACCAATTTATGTAATCTATTACAATGGTGTTCTTCGTGCCTAGAACAAGTTTTTGGTTTTGGTAATCGATTACTAGTTCATGTAATCGATTACCATGACGTTCTTTATGCCCAGAATTAGTTTTGGTTCTGGTAATCGATTACCACCATGCCCTTTGTGCCAGAACAAGCTTTTGGTAATTAATTACCAGGACATGTAATCGATTACCAGCACCCCAAATGTTTAAATAATCATTTTCTAAGCAAGATCAAGTAGATTGATGACCTTAGGTGATTGATTTGTGTGAATGGTGATTCTTAGATTGTTATATACATATATTCCATTAAGCATAGCATATGCATTAGCTTAGTCCGGTCCTTGATTTCCGGCATCCTGGGTAGGAGCATGTTCACTGCTTTAAGATATTGATGAATATTGTGCTTATGGATTTTGTAACACCCTAACTTTCACCTAATATGCTCGAGTCGCATTCGGCTAGTTATTAGCAGTTACGTCTTCGTTTCAGAACTTGACTTGGCTTTCTTTAAAATACGAGTACTAAAAATACGACTAAATTTTTATTTTTGAACTTAAGACTTAAAATGCGAGCCGCGCATGCACATAAGGACCAACTTCTAAACAAGAACAACCAGGTATACATCACCATAACAATCATAAATAAACCATAGAATAAACACAACATAACTTGTAGTATTATATTATAATCATAACAAAACAGTGATGCCCTTATAAATATAAGGACATCTCAGGATACTAGATACATCAAGCAAGGTTAACTAACGCTAAACATAATTATAAATAGGCTAGACTAGTCTTCAAGCTTCCATTGCGCCCTCTAACCGATGTACGAAACTCCTACGCTCGTGCTTCAAGGAAAATCATGAACATCTACATCAATCCGTCTGGAGATGACACGGAAGGAAAGACAAAAAGGGTGAGATTACTTATACAAGATTCTCAGTAGGGCTCCCGACTTTAACACAAGTGTCATCATCGTCGCCCCCAGCCACTTCGGGTTTCATTATAAAAGAGGTATACATGCATAGGTTTAATTTTAATTTCTCAAATCCTATTATCCGAAGTGGGTTCCTTTTAGCATGAGTCTTCATGGTATGAATGTAGCAGATATTTTATGTATGCATGGCAATACTTGAGCATGATAGTACACGTAGATAACACATATCAAAGCATCAATGAAACATATGCGTGTGCGTCTTTTACTTTTTCATACTTAAACTCCGTGAGTTCCATAACTTTTTCCACCCTCATCATGGTCACCAAATTCCACCCAACATGTTGGCCCTAGCGATTTTAACATGGTCACCAAAACTCCTAATCACCTATCGCTTAGGAATGAGCTCATCCTAACTAGCCGTCGCTAGATTCATACGGGGTAAAAGGGAAAATATCTCTTTCCTTGGATCACCCGTACAACCCTTAACTCGGGAAGTCATAATGGGATCATTTCCTCTTTATCATATCTTGTATGAATGCAACATGAGCATGCAACCATAGAACCTCATATGACATATCATATATTCTCATGCATTGTAAACATAGCATACCACATCATCATAGCAACATGCCACAAATACACATAAAGTCTCATGCTCATGATATTAACATATTCACATCATTATGAGTATACCCACTCGGCCTCATGCTCACATCACACCTCCTATCTCATGGTGTCTTATGCTTTGGCCCTTACGGGTCTTAAGCTTGTGTTCCAACTATCCTATCCTTCATTATGGATTTTTATAACACCTAAGGGATCATTACCTATAATTTTCTCTAATGTTTATGAATTATAACATAACCAAACAGCTCTATATCTCTTTGGGCAGAATTTTACCTCATGATTACGAGGTCCTAGAATCTTTGTTTTTTACCCTTTCTAAGTTCCGTCTTTGCCTAAGGCTCTATAATTAACTCCTAAGCCAATTATGAGGGATTCCTACACATATCCACTAATTATGAACCATTTTCCTTAAGTTCAATTATGCTGAAACAGAATTACAAATTTGTGCATTCTAAGTGTTCTAGAATTCACATTTTAAGTCCTTTTTAGTTACTTATTTTTTTCTAACTTCCCTAAATCGATCCTTGCTTCACTCAAACATAATTTTACACATTTTAACACCTTAGAACAGAATTCATACAGTAGCCAAACATCAAGGGCAGAACCGAAAACATAAGCTTCATAGAATCACATAATCATTTGATTTAAATGCATATAAGTTGCTAGTTTATCTTGGAATCATTTTTGGAACTCAAAACTCTTTTAGAAACTAATTAATCTCATTGAAATCATATAAATATGTGCTAGGTCAGTAGCTAAATTATTTAGCTCAAGGAATAAATTTAAAACATAAAACCTTGTTCATAAAGTTCCTTGAGTCCATCTAAGCTTAGAAAAATTCCAAGACTTAGACTATGGGCACTTATGATTAAATGAACTCATCCAAGTCCATCATCATCATCACAAGGCCGAAATGGCATCCTTGAAATGCCTCCATTTTCTAAAACTTTATGCAAGATACTTGGGCAAGTCTTTGAGCTCTAGGAGGTTTAAGTGATGGCATAAACTTAAACATGATATGCACTCATTTTATTCTTCATTAGAAAGTAAAGTGAGAGCATAAAATAAACATGAGATGCAACCTCATTATTATTTTTAAGTTTAAGTGATGGCTTGAAATATAAATATGAAATGCAAGCTTGGAATTTAAACATGATAATGCAAGTCCATTTAATTATTCTTGAAAGTTTAGTGATGGCATCAAAGTAAACATGCTATGCAAGACATAAACATAAACATAAGTGCACTTCCATTTTATCTTACTAGAGCTCTTACAAGACTTTAAAGGAACTTCACAATCTTAACCCAATATGCATCTTAACAACATAAAGTGAGCTTTAGAGTTCTTTGCACCAAGACTTCAAAGAAGCCTTTGGTTTTGAACTTCATCATCAAGCTCAAGAAAATAGACACAATGCTCAACACTTTGTCTAAACAAAATACAAAGAACTAAGTCATATTCTTTATTTTATTGCTCATGGGCTTCAATCTAGAGTAAAACTCTTAGACCGACCAACTTTAAGGTTGGCAAGGGTAAGCTTAGAGCTCTTTGAAAACATGTGATTAATTTTCTTAACAAAACTTTTGTGATCTACTTAACATTTTTAGCAAACTTTGTTCAAGTGAAAACAAAGGAAACTGAAATCTTTTCAAGGAAAAAGGGAAAGGAAACCGAAACCATTCAAGAAAGAAAGGAAAAAGCCGAAAATGTAAGCAAGGAAAAGAAAGAAACACAAGCATGTATGGTCCAAGACCAAGTTGTTTCAAGCTTTAGAGGTTTCTCACATGACAACAACAAGTCATTATCTTGAAACCTCATCATCAAGCTCAAGTTCTTCTCATAAAAAGGCCTCTTGTCCGAAAAGAAAAGGAAGAGGAAAAGAGTTTTGAACCAAGAGAAAACTTGAACTTTTCTTGAAGAAATCAAGTAAAAACTTGAAAACAAAACCCCTACCTAATGAAGTCTTTGAAAAGGATGAAAGAAAGCTTGAGTTCTTGATGAAATGGAGAAGGAAAATCCTCTTGAAACTTGAAGGAAGAAATCGGCCAAGTTGAGGAAATTTGAGAAGAAATGAGAGAAAATGCAAGAATGCTTGAACTTGGCAAATGATCCAAAGAGCAACCAAGTCTTCCAATGCTTGATATTTATAGAAAATTTGCAATGTGGAGGATGATTTGGGAGGGGAATCAGTACCCTTTTTGGAGGAGGAAGAGGAGGAAATATCTCTTACAAAGGTATGGTTGTGAGCATGGTTGAAGGCATGGTGAGGTATGGACAAAGTATGGCTTGAAGTATGGCCTTTGAGTGAAACAAACTCACCATGTGCTACACATGGGAGGGATATTTCGGCCAACATTTCCAGCCAAGGCGGGAGGAAGATTTGCTCATCTAATTGTGGTTTAATGATATGTTTAGGTGTTTTTTTTATTAAGGTTTTGATTAGGAGTTTGTAAGAAAGTGTTTAGGTGAGGTAATGGCCTAATTAAGGTTGTCAAGACTTGATTAGGAGGGTAATATTGCTAGATTAACAATTTAAAATCATTCTTTTGGTCAAATGAGGTATGGCACAATTCCTTAATTTAAGGAATTGGAGAGAGAAAATACTATTCAAGATTCCATGAGTAGGAATCTTGAATTAAAGAATGCAATTAGAGTTTAACTAAGCAATCTTAGGTTCTAATTAATCTTAATAAATTATTTTGACTCTAGATTAATTATCGAAATAAATTAATCTTCGATTAGAGTCTAATATTGCTTAGGTTTGCTTAATTGTGTCATTAGGCTCACTGTACACGTTTTAGGGGCAAAATGGTAATTTTACACTAAAACTGCCCGACCTTGGCAAACTAAACATAAAAAACCACTTATAAACATCATTTAAAATCTTTTGGTAAAGCCCGGGCTAACAACACGTAAAACGATGACAAACGCCACATGGGCATTTTGGTAATTTCACGCATCGGAACTTAAAAATGAGATTCTTCTGCTCTATTACCACACATAACGCATATAATCCCCTATCAATCAACAAAACATCCCCTTGAGGATGGCTGGGATCGGCGATCCTCACTTTCGGGTAAAATGACCTCAGGGGCATTTCGGTCATTTGTACACGGGAAAATCGAGGCGTACAGATTTATGCAAAGGAATGTGATGCTTGCCTATGTGGTTTATGACATGATGTTTTATGGCATGTTGCAATTATGTATGATTGGTTGAGATGCATGTTTGGATGTTATACGCAGGAAGCAAATTTGGGGAAATCCCATTCCAGCGTTATGTTGAATTTCTGCCAAATTTGTTGACTTAGAAAAATCATGAAATCTTGAGTATGAAATAATGAATGATAGAGTTGCATACTCATGATAAGAAAGTGATGTGTTTCCCCTCTATTACCCCATATTAAATCTAGTGACGGCTAGTTAGGATTGAGCTCATCCTAGGCGATGGAATATGAGGAGTTTTGGTGACCATGAAAAATCAGGGGAAGGTGAAGCGGGTGGCTTTTGGTGACCATGTGCGAGGGTGGAAAAGAACTTGATAGTTCAAGTATGAAAAGTAAAGGAAAGAAGCATATATATATATATATATATATATATATATATATATATATATATATATATACATGTTGCATTATTTATCCTATTGGTGCATTTAGTCATGCAACAAGTGCTATTTACATGTGTTGGTTATGCTTTTAATATATTACCATGCATACGTGAGATATCTGTTGCATTCATATCATTAAGACCTATGCTAAAAGACACTCACTTCAGATAATAGGATTTGAGGAATTTAAAATTGAATCTTATGCATGCACACCTCTTTCATAATAAAAATCGAAGTGGCTGGGATGATGACAATGACACTTGTGTTAAAGTCGGGGAGCCTCACTGAGAATCTTGAATGAGTTTCTCATCCCTTTTTCTTTCTCCCGTGTCGTCTCCAGACGTGAATAAGGCGGTTGTTCATGATTTTCCTTGAGGTGCAAGCAAAAGAAGTCACGTTATCTACCGAATCAGAGGTCGCAGTGGAAGCATGAAGACTAGTCTAGTTTTGTTATGTTTAGCTTTGGGCTAGTGTATGATCGACCTTGATTGTTGTGTTTAGTATCTTAAAGTGTCCTTACGTTTATAGGACATCGCTATTATGTTAAGATTATGATATATGATTTGTGTTGTGATTGTACTATGGTCTACCTATATATGCTATGATGACGAGTATATGATTGTTATGTCTTATGTGTATTAATCGATATCTATGCACACGCGCGGCTTGCATTTTAAGTTTTAAGTTCAAAAGAAAAAAAATAGTCATATTTTATTACTCGTATTTTAAAGAAAAATAAGTCAAGTTCTGAGACAAAGGCATAACGACTAATAATTAACCGGAATGTGACTTAAGCGTATTAGGTTAAAAGTTAGGGTGTTATACAATACCTTGCATATCATATTTTTTCCAAGTTACCACCTTAAATCTTGAAGACTAAAGAAATGGACTTGCATTTCCATGTTTAAATTTCAAGTCTTGCATTTCATGTTTATATTTCAAGTTACACCTAAGCTGTAAAGACTAAAAAAAATAATCTTGCATTTCCATATTTATATTTTCAAGCCATCACCTTATAATAACAAATGACTAAAAATGAGATTGTATAGCATGTTTATGATTTTTGTCATCACCTTACTCCCTAGAGCTCAAAGACATGCCCTTGTATCTTAAAATAGAAATCTTGATCATGGCTATTGAGTGTATTTTTTGCCATAGTACAATGTTAGTTTTATTCTCTTTTATGGCTTGAACCTTGCTTCTATGATGAACAAAACTTTACTAAAGAGCTTGTTTATTTTTTTGGGAATGTGAGTATGATTTCAAAAGGAATGTTAAAATGATGCTTTAGAATGGTTTTAGAAGGAAAGAGCAACTTGCATTGTGTTAAAACCTTGGTTTTTCAAAGTTTGAGGATTTTGGTAATCGATTACTAGCCTATGTAATCAATTACCAGGATGATTCTTTGTAAGATTTTGGTTCTGTTAATTGATTACCATTCTATGTAATCGATTACCAGGATATTTTTTGTACCTGGAACAAGTTTTTGATTCTAGTAATCGATTACCAACACATGTAATCAATTACCAGGACCCCAAATGTACAAATAAGAGTGTTCTAAACAAGATAAAGTGGATTGGTGACCTTATATGCTTAAGTTTTGAGTTATGTAAATGATGATCCCTAGTGTTATATATATATCCTGTTAAACATAGCATATGCATTAACTTGTCGGTCCTTGAATTCTAACCTGGGTAAGAGCATGTGTACTGCTATAAGACAACGATTGATATTATGCTTATGGATGCATGCAAAGAGATGTGAACAATGTTTATGTGACCAATGGCATGATGATTTTATGGCATTATGAATGAATGATTAAGATGCATGATCTATGAGAATTATGAGAATGATAAGTTATGATTACATGCTCAAATTTTCATCTCTAAGTAACATGCTCAGATTTAAGGTGACATAAGACACATGGAAATGATCCTCTAGACTCCAGGAATTAATGTTTAGGAGAGGTGATCCAATAAGGACCCTTTAGACTCTAGAAATTAATGGTTATGAAAGGTGATCCTATGCCCCCTATCCTGCACTTGGAGTCGAGAATTAACTTATCAAGAGGATAAGTATAGATTAGTGACAACTAATTAGGTATGATCTCATAACCTAGAACTCTCAAAAGGGGAGAGTATTAGGGTAGCCCCCATGGAAAAAAGAACAAGAAGTTTAAAGTCACCTAAAAGATTAATGATGAAAGATCATGTTAGAAGAAATTTACATTTTCTATGTTATGACCATTTAATATGATTCTATGATATCTTGATTATGGCATTAACATGCATTCATGACTTAGTATGTTGCATTCATGCATTAAGACTCATGCTAAAATGTACGAGCCTCGGATAACGGTGTTTAGAACTTAATAAAAAAAACCCTAAGTATATATGTAGTCCCAATAATTTCATAATGAAACCGAGGTTCCTGAGGACATAGATGATGACACATGTTAGGAGGCGAAAACCCACTGAGATTCTTGTATAAGTTTCTTATCCCTTATTCTTTCTTTCTTTACATCTCATCTTTAGAGGTAGATGGCGACCTTCATGATTTACGTTGACGCTCCCACCTAGGAGATGCACTTTGATGTTGCTTCCGGACTTATCACCTTATGGGTCGATGTGCTGTCCACCTTTTTGTCTTCATGGAGTACCCCTTTACACACCGGTTACCAGGCTCAGGTTTTCTATCGCCACTCCATTTACGGATAACCTCATCTTTGAGCGTGCTTGTCCACGTGGGGAGCAGGTCTGTCATACCCGCCTTCCGTGTCAGCTATCGTGATGTCCCTATCTACGTGCCTCATCACCACATCGCCCCACCGAGCCATGGTCAGACCTTTCAAGGATTCAGCTACTCAGCTTCTTTCGGTGGTTTTGCCCCTACCGTTCCTATAGTGCTGAGAGATGGTAGCAATGGAGAGGCCATTGTCATGCAGCCGATGAGAGGAGTCACATCTGTCCATGGAGGAGCCACTCGACCTCGTCGAGGTGCCCATGCTCCCGCCCACGTCTTGCCACACTCGATGAGCTAGCTCGATGGATTGGTTACCTTCCTCCCTTCCAGGAACAACAATAGTAGGAGTTGGTAGCGGACCTCGGAGCGCCTATGCATATTTCATGGATTAGGATAGCCTTCTTTTTGCCTTTTTGATTTAGAGGTTATTTACCTAGGCACACCCAATAGGAGTAGCGGGAAGAAAGGTGTTAGCTAGCTGGTATTTAGTTTTTCTTTTCATGATTTCAATGGATGATACTTAACCCAACCTCTTTAGTGGGTAGGATGTTATTAATATATATATATATATATATATATATATATATATGAATCCATGATGATATGTTTCCGCTCATGATTTCATGTTTCACTTGTAATTCATGTGTTCCTATGACATGTTTTATTTCTTCTCTTCTTATACTCAAAATGGATGACGTAATTAATTTATGTATGCGTGGCTCACATTTTGATTTTAAAGTTCACAAAAAAAATTTACCTATATTGCTAAGTATTTTATAAATCTTAAAGTTAAGAACTAAAACAAAAGAGTAATACTAATAATTAACTTGAATGCATCCTAGGCGTGTTGGGTTAAATATTAGGGTGTTACAAAAGACAAGGTCAAAAATGGAAATGACCGTCCTAGGAGAAAAAACCTAAGGCAAAAGATACATCGACAAAAGTAGGGCATCGACCAAAGCAGAGGTCTTGGTCAGGTCTTTCCTTCAGGTCCACCAGGGTCAAATGCTTTGGGTGTCGTTCCACGCCCCAAACTTTGTAGTTCGACAATTTGGTTTTTCATAAGCAATTCAGCGCTACTAACATTCGACCTTGAAAAGCAACTTTGCCATTCTGAAGTCTCACCTCTTGAAGATTTAAATTATTGGTTATTAGACAATGAATCAACGAGAGACGTCTATTCGCAATGGCTGTGGAGCCTAGTTCCTTCCCAAGTATATCATTCATCACTTGGTGGTGTGATTATTACAGCATTCTTCACGTCGATTTACAAACCGTTGAAAAGTGCATTTTAATTCTTCTAGTGCTTTGTAAGGAACAAGAAGGCGAAGCTGATCTAAGTAATGAATTTATATTCGTCATTTAACTTCACTCTCCTTTATTTATTCAACTTATGAACATATTTTATTCTTTTCTTTTAGGAGAAGACTATGCAGAAAGACAAGGTCGAAAATGGAAATGACTATCTTGAGAATCAAATAACCTAAGGCAAAAGATACATCAACCAAAGGGGCATCGACCAAAGTAGAGAAATCGACTAAAGCTCCCAAGAATTTAAAAGTCCGAGATTTGTCCATCCTTCTTATTCTCAATCATTGACTCCCTTGAACACTTTGTTTGACAAAGTAAATAATTTTTTTTGTAACAATAAGTTTTCTTATGTTTATAATCTTGTGTTGTCGAATGTTTGTAGTTAGCTGCTACTCGACCAAGCAAATCCCTTCAGTTGAAGGTTGACCCTACAACCTCATCAATGTCGATGATGAAGAGCAGGAAGATTTGGAACTCTCTGTCCATGACAAGGTATGCTTTGTCAACTAATGTTGTCCAAGTATTATCCTGCCAAACACTCATTTCTAAATTTTCTTTGTTCTTGTTTTGTCAACGTGCCCGTTCTGAGCATACAACAATTAATCTTGATGAGACCATGGACGAAGCTACAATGGACAAAGGAGATTTATCAATTGACAATTATACCATCAACAATGTTTTAGATCCTATAACCGTCAAACGCCAACAACGCATGACGAAGTGCCACTTTCAACTTCTACTAACTTGTCCATTTAAGTCTTTGTTCAAAATGAGCCTCAATTCAAAGCTCCAATCTCAACCATCCTACTAATCCAAGACGTGAAAAAGAAGATGACAAAGATGATGAATTTGACATGGGCTTTCTTAATATTTGAATCGGGCCTTGTTAGATTCTATTGTTGTCAAGGACACATCCTCTATTTCTAAAGCCAAAAGTGTCAAGGATACCAACACTCCTACTCCTAAGATGTTGAAGAGCTTTACTTTAACTTTGACTGTCCCTCAGCTCCTGATCTTCTAATTGACTAACTCTCTACTCTCCTTGAATTTGTTCAATCATCCATTTGATGCTTTGGTCATAAATAGTGATCTAAAGCAGAAGCTTGTTGAAGCCACTTCCTCTCTATCTCATGCTACTTTGCAAGACCAACACTAGCATTTGGTGAGTTCTTTAAGAAATTTGATTATTTAGTCTTTCGATTCCTTGGCTTGGATAGAGCCACTCATAGCAAAGGCAAAAGAGTGCTGAAATGGTTGACTCAGTTCTCAAAAACATTGAGAAGACTTGAAGCCAAAAGATTAAGGAGCTTGAAAGTTTACAACATGGTGAGTCTCGTGAGAATGAACTAGTCGAGGAAATTCAAAGTCTGTGAAGCTCAAATTCAAGATTTGACAACTAAGGTCACCAAAGTTTTGATTGAGGGAAAACAACATCTAGGCAAGTTTGACCAGAAGATTGAGAAGTGAGTGAAAGAAGAAGAAGCTACTAAGAAGTTGCTTCAGGAAATTGATTTAGCCCTTGAAAAGGCTAAGTCGAACAAAGAAATAGCTTTGCAACTTCAACAGGGTTTGAAGTTGAAGTTGAGTAGCCTTCTACCATGTTTGTCTTTGCTTTTGTAGACTTTGTCATTTTGGTTGCTTGCTATGTTGAGCTTTATTTTATTTTGTGTTTTTGACAAATGCTCACTTGGTCGACTTGAACAATTTGTTTTTGTTTTACTCTATGTTGGAATTTATGCACTAACATGCACAGTCCTATGCATATTGTTATTTGTCTATCTTAA
The DNA here is from genome assembly GCA_030441495.1 of Dalbergia oliveri. Classification (NCBI taxonomy): domain Eukaryota; kingdom Viridiplantae; phylum Streptophyta; class Magnoliopsida; order Fabales; family Fabaceae; genus Dalbergia; species Dalbergia oliveri. The sequence goes on from JAMLFY010000017.1 coordinate 1,441,184, forward strand.
CATCATGCATTGTTAGTTTGTATGCCTTTAGCTATTTGTCGTTAATCAATGTTATTTTTTGACCATTGTCAACATTGAATAGGCTATAAGCATTGCCTGAAAATGTTTTACAACTCAAAAAGGTCCATCCCAATTTGGGGACCATTTACCAAGTATTCTTGACTTCTTTTTAAAAGGCAATATAGCTTTCCAAACCAAATTTTTAACATCAAAAGCTTTATTTTTTACATAGCGATTATAATACTTTGTCATAGCTTCTTTTTGTCGCATTATATTTTCTAACGCAACAATTCGCTCTTATTCTAAGTTATTTAACTCGTCGAACAAAGAGTTCCAATAATCGTCGAGAGGTAATTCTTCTTGGTTTGATACCTGTATAAATTGCAGATTATTTTGAACAAGCAAAACTACATCATGCCCAAAAAACATGCTTACAAGGAATTGTTCCTATCAAACCTTTGGGTGAGTTACAATATGCCTACAAAATTTGTTTAAGTGTGTTATGCCAATCACGAGGTTAACAACCTATATGCTTTTTAATCAATGCAATGATATTCTTATTCATTACTTCGATTTGACCATTAGCCTTTGCATGATAAGGATTTGATGTAACCATTTTTATTGACCTCGTGTTGGCATATTCTATCACTTTTCGACCTGTAAACATTGTACCTTGGTCAGTGGTCAACGTTTTAGTGATCCCAAAATGATAAATAATTCTTTATTCAGTAAAATCAATTATTTCATTTTAGGTCACATTTTTCAATGCAACGGCTTTGACCCATTTAGTGAAACGTCGATAGCCACCAAAAATAAACTTATGGCTTTTCGACAAAGGAGGATGAATTTGACCAATGAGGTCTAACACCCAACCCCTCAATGGCCATGCTTTGACAATGGCATCTGTAATGCCCAAATTTTCCTGTAATTTTTACTGTCATTAGAAATTACCGAATTACCGTAGGTAAATATTATATAAAATTTGAGACCAAACAATCCTTAATAAAGGAATATAACGTTAGAAGAGAAGTTATGAGCAATTCGTGCAAGTATTGCAAACCCAAATTTCTGTACGTATAAAATGACCAAAATGCCCCTGAGGTTATTTTATTCAGAAAATGAGGATCGTGGGCCCCACCCGTCCTCAAGGGGATGTTTTGATAATAATAAGGGATTGTTTGTGTTATGTGTGTTAATAGAGGAGAAGAATCATAATTTTGAGCTCTACGCGAAATGACCAAAACCCCTGTGGTTGTTTTAACCCGATTTGCGTGGGACTAACCCGAACCTCACTAAAATGTTTTAAAAGGTGTTTTTAAGCCATGATTAACCATTGGTTAAGCTCGGGTGGTCTCGGGTAATTTTTAAGTAAAATGACCGTTTTGCCCCTATCTTTGTGCAAGTTTTACAAATTTTGATATTTTTGATTCGTCTAACGAAACCTAAGCAATATTAGGCTCAAATTAAAGCTTATTAAATTCTAATTATTAATCTAGAGTCAAAATTATTTATTTAAATTGATTAGAACCTAAAATTTCTTTAAAACACTCAAATTGCTTACTAATTCACCTAAGCCCTTAACCGTAAATTCTCTAAATTGCATGAATACCTTGCCTACACCTAAATAATACATGGAACACACAAAACCCTCTTCCATGAGGCTGTAATGCACGAAATAATTCAGCCATAATCATTAGAATTATTGCAAGATAATGCATTAAAACAAAATGCCAAAAAATTCCCTAAAACATGGCATAAAACATGCCTTAAACAAGAAATGATTTTCCTCCCTTTGTTCCTCATGAAAAATCTGAAAATTATGCCTCCTCCTCTTGTCATACATGAGCTTGAATTCCTCTATAAATATGCTTACTTGAGGAGCCTTGGAAGCCTTGCTCATAACTTACACAAATTCTAGTTTTAGGAGCACCAAAAGCTTTCTTTCATCCTCCTTGGTTGAAATTTCTTCTCCCATTTCTCAAAGAGATTTTCTTTCATTTCACTCAAGGAAACCAAGTCCTATTCCTTTCCTTCAAATCAAATTAGGTAGGGAGTTGTTTTTAAGTTTATTTCTATGCTTTGCTAAGTGTTGTTCTTGGTTCAAAATGATGATTTCATGGATTTTCTCTAGTTTTTTCATTTGGTTTTCTTCTTCCTCTTTCTTGGTTTTCTTCTTCCTAGGTGGGACTAAGATGATGGCTTGATGATGAGGACCTTGAATAAATGGACTTGCATACTCATGTTTAAATTTCCAAGTTTGTATTTCATGTTTATATTTCATGTTGTCACTTAATCTCTAAAGATAATAAAGAAGTTGCATCTCATATTTATTTTATGTTCTCACTTTATTTTATAATGGCTAAAAGAATCAACGCATGATATGTTTATTTTTATGTCATCACCTAAAGATCCTAGAGCTCAAAGACTTGCCCAAGTATCACAAGCAAAGTTGGAACCATGATAATAAAAACTCTAAAGCTTTCTTGAGATTATTGGAGTCAAAGAATTCATTCTTTAAGAAGTCTTGAGTTTGGAGCTTAATAAGAATTCTCTTCTCCCTCTCCTGGTCCTATGCGGATTACCGCTTCCAGTTTCTTAAGATTCTCTTCTCCTCCACTGGTCAGTGCGGACTACGCGCTCCAGTTTCTTGCATCATGTTTATATTTCCAAGTTATCACCTTATAAAGACAACATTAAAATGGGTTGCATAGCATGTTTATAATTCTAGCTATCACTAAATCTTTAAAGCTCAAGACTTGCTCTTTTTATCTTAAGAGAAAATTCTAATCATGAACATTCTTTCAATGTATAAATCGGCCTCATGATTATGGAGGCTTAAAGTCTTATAATTTCTTTAAAGTTTAACCAAAAGAATTAGTTACTAAAGGAGTTTTGAAGCTTTGCAAAAATTATACGGGAAACTAGTACTTTATGTATACTTGAAATGTGGTTTTATTCATGATTCGGCTACCTATCTGAGTTTAGTACTACTGTATGATGATAGTTTAATATGTTCAAAGTTGTGATGATTATGATTTATTGCTAAGAGAACGATTCTATGCATGTTAGAAATAAAACTAGCTTCCAAAACCGTAAAAGCAAAATTTCTAGAACTCTAAAGAATGAAATTTGTGCATTCTGTCAGAACCTTTAGCAGCCCTAAGAACCAAGTACTATTGTGTTTATATAAGGGAGAATGATTCATAATTGGTTTAGTAATTGATTTTAGCACCATAAGGAAAGCGGTAATAGAAAGGGTTAAAAATGCAACTTCTAGCACACGTGAAGCCTTAAATATAACTTGCTGCCTATGTTGTCCCATATAGTTTAATAATGTTCTTAAGGCTTATAATTAATGGTAATGATGATAATGAATCCTTTAGATGCATGATTAATTAGTATGATAATTGAGGTTACCCGATTCTAAAGTTTCGGATGTTTAAGACGCTTTCGGTAAGAATTTATGATGATAGTTCTTTGAAGTTTGAAATGATAAGTCTATGAAGTGATTTGATACTTATTAAGTATTTGATATCATTGAATGATTCCGGGCTTGCATGTTATAGTTCCTGTTGCAAACAATGAGAATGCTTATGCATGAAATAATAAAATATTCTTTGTTATTTAAAAATTTACCCTTATTGTTGGAAGAAAGTATATTCCTGTAAAAGTGTAATTTGGAAAGGTTCTGGCTAGGAAAGACTTGGTATTTAAGCGTGTCCATTTGTGACCCACCTCTCTTTCCTGGGAATCTCCGGATGCATGATTCCAGTTGGTATATATATTATTCCAGAATAAGACTATAAACGAGAAAATGTTATAAATGATTATGAATTGAGAATTGTATTGTGATATAACATACAAAGACATAAAGGTGACTTAAAATATATGAGAAAATGATCCTTTGGACCCATCAAACTATAGGCGGTGAAAAGGTGATTCTTGCCCCCTAGTCCGTTATCTCAAAAGGGTAGAGACGGAATTTTTACTTATCAAAAGGGATAAGTATGTGGTGACGACTAGCAAGGTATGAGCTCATAACCTAGATTACTTCCAAAAGGGTGGAGTATAGGGTGGCCCCAAGGAAAATAATGATGATGATGACAAGATTTTAAGTCACCTAGGACACTAAAGTAATGAAATATGTGCACCATGTCTTGTGCATAGCTATTATGGTATGATGTTCTTCTGTGCATAGCATTTTATGAGATGATGATGAGAAATATGATGTTCTTCTATGCATGTTATTATGATATGAAGATGAGGAATATGATGTGTTGATGAAAGGAAAAGTTCATTATAAACATGACATGCTAAGTTTATGATGCATTATAAGACGCATGATTAAAGGACGAACCTCGGAAAAGTATATTTTCGAACTTAATAAATCAATCTTAGCATGCTCACTATTTCATAATAACCCGAGGTTCCTGGGGATGATGATGATGACACAATGCATCATGAGGTGAGTACCCTACTGAGATTCTTTTTATAAGTTTCTCACTCCCTATATTTTTCTTTCCATCTCGTCTTCAAAAGAAGGAAGCGTTCGTGAATCACATTGAGGCTTCAGGGTAGCTGAACTTGATCCCTAGTTTCACTCGTATATTTCAAATATCTATCCCTATCCTTGGAGTGTTATTACTAGGTGCCATTAATGGATGTCCTTCCATCCATATATTATTTATTTTGTTAGATTGCCTACACCTAGTCTTATTCTGTTGGTAGGCAAACTATCTATGTGTTATGTAATTATGGATGTTATATGATGGAGCCAATATGATGTGTTTTTCATGCTATATCTGAACGTTATTCGCTTTATTTCGATTATTGTTCACGTTATGTGCGGCTCACGTTTTCAATTATGTTTTAAAAAGAAAATGGCTCGGAATTTCACTAAGTATTTTCAAAGTATGATGAAAGAACTGAAGCAAAGAGTAAAGTCTAGTAATTAATCAGATACAACCTAGGTGTATTCGGTTAATTATTAGGGTGTTATAAATTCAAAGGCTACAAAAATTCTCCATGACATCTCAATGTGTTCTCAAGGTCTTTTAAAAATTTCATAGCAGGAATCATTCTCTAAGTATTTTAACAAAATTAGACAAATTTGGAGGTCAGAACCCCTAATTACAGCCAAGCCATATTTCCCAATTTTATTACCACATCAAATGAATATATCAATCATACAAAAATTCAGGGTTGGACTTCAAGATGTCCTCAACACTCTGTAAAAATTTCAAGTGATAATTCAATCATTTGCTATGGTAATAAAATTAGCAAAATTTGTTGCTTCAAATCCAACAATTCTGGCACCATAGGTATAGTTTCAGTTCTTGATTATTTTAAAGTAGTAAAAGTCCAAAACAAACCTCAAGAAAATTCATAGGACTAGCTTACGATGTTAGCTTCAACATATAATTTTTCTATCTCATAAAAATTCCACAAACACATCAAAAAACTCATGAAAATTCCCTGCCTATAACAAAATCGAAAATCTAGCAACACGATTTAACACTTCTTTTGGAAAAAGTGATTTTCCCACAACACCAATACACTCCACCAATGCAAATACACCTATACCTATGAGTAATCATACATTAGAACCAATAATATCAAATTTGATCACTGAAAATCTACAAGAAAATAGAATTGCATTAAACACAACACAAAACTCTATTTTGGTGGCTTTAGGGATTTTGGCTCCAAAGGATGATCTAACAATGGCTTCTCTTCACTTTAAGGCCCCCAAATCAACCCCAAACCCTTCCTTAGGCAGCAAGGTATAAGGTATCTGATGCGAGTGTTGCGACTCACAAACAAATTAAAATTTATAAAGTGCTAAGTTGCATAAAAAATGTAGTAAAGGGCACAACCTAGGTCGTCTCTCAAGGAGGCTTCAATACTTAGTTGGGAAGATTTGGGGGTTTTGAGAATTAAAGCAATAATCTAAATTGAAAGATAATAGCAATAATAGAGAAAGTACTAGTGCAAGGTATTCCTAGGATTGGAAATTAATTATCATTGACCAAATATTAAACCCATTGGTGGCTATTGGTAATAAATTACCTGCAATTCTACTAGTGATCGACCTCTAGAATTTGATCAATGCAAATAACTAACAAACGATGATCACCAATTTATTAGAAATCACATCAATTTAATGAACCAATTGTTATAGCCTAACTGTCAATCGAAAAATTAATTCTAATGTTGTCCCTCAAACATAAACTAATAGATCTATTAATTTATGCCCAAAGGGTTTCTCTAAATGACGATCACCAATTTAGTTATCCCAATAAAGATTATAGCAATCACCACAATAATTAAAGGAATAGAAACTCAGAACATTAAGAAAACTAATACATTTAATATAAATAAAGGGTCTCAAATGTCATCCCAATCTAGGAAATCCCTACACTAGTAAAGAAATCTCTCTCTCTCTAGAGGATTACAACAATGAAGATAAGAGAAAACCTGAAAATAATAGCAACAATCGTTGCCACAACCTCTAAGATAAAACACCTTCACCAATGGAACCTTTAGAGAGAGAGAGAGAGAAGAAGAAAGAGATGCAGAGAGAGAATAATAGCAACTAAATTGGAGGCCTGAACTGAATGAAAAGCTAAGTAAAAACCTAGGTTAAAAATCTATAACAATTCCTTAAATATTGTCCTCCAAGATTGGGCCAAAGTGGACCCAAAACTGATTTAATGAGCTATCTGTGTCATCGCATGAGCGCTACAGCACTCACCAATGAGCTATGCTGATAAAAATTGTTTTCAAGGATTCTGTTGAGTGCCTAGTGCTCATGGCCTAGCTCTGGACAGAATGGACGTCTTCGTGTATTTGGTCATTTTGTCCCATTAAACATCCAAATTTGTCTTCGGCACTAGAAATAGAGATTGTAGCTCTTTGAATAAGCTTTCCAATGCCATCAAAATCACCTCAATCGGACATCTGTAGCTCCAGATATGTAGAAAATACTAACTAAAGATCAAGTTGGACAACATTAGAAAATTAACAACCTTGTTCTTGACATTTTGCATTTGATCCAAAGCTCATGTGCACAAAACCATACTCAAAGAGACAAGTCTCAAATGCAACAAGGTATAATTATAATTTATTCCATAATCAATGCAAAAGTCAATAATTCTATTTAAATTACACAATGAGGAGTAAATCAAAATCCTTATTAATTGCATCAATAACTCAATAAAACTCATGCAAAAAGCTAAGGTTTAATAGCAAGATAAGTGGCATAAATGCCCCTTATCAAACTCCCCCACACTTAAGCTTTCACATGTCCTCATGTGAAATTAAGATCAAACCAAGGTATGGATGAGAAACAATATACAAGGACTATACTAGACTCCTAAAACTAAAAATGCATGATGCATAAAAATAATTGACAATACACCAATCCAATGAACCTAGAGGCATCCAGTAAACTCTCACACCAACAATCAAGAGAATTGTAACAAGCCAGGCATGAACAAGAACATAGCACACATAGTAGAATCCACATATGATGCATGAATCAAGTACAAAAATCCTCCCAAGGTCAGTGTTTGTCACTCATTCACTCAAGTGTTTTGGGTTATGATGCATCCTGAATCACCTCAATTGCAAATGCATTACCATAGGCTTGATACGGGTCTCATTCTCCATTTTGTCACATACAAATGCATCCTGAATCAAGAGGACTTACCTTTGGTTGTAATGGGGCTTAGGTGAAGGTGGGTAAAAATATAGGTCAATGGGCTAAACCTTAACTCAAAGGAGAGCAAATACATACACCAAGAGCACAAGTGCCAAAGGGTACACTTTGTCCAAATTAACACAATTATAGGCCTTTCTTTTGCAATGTAGCACACCTTCAACCAAACTTATTTTAGAATTTTTTTTTCAACCTTGCCTTTCTTTTCTTTTCTTTTTTTATTTTTTGGTATGCCACTTGCTGTAACACCCTAATATTTAACCCCAATACGCCTAGGACGTATCAAGATTAATTATTAGTTATTACTTCTCTTTAAATTCATTTACAAAATACTTAGTGGAAAATACAAGTAAATTTTTTTTGAAAAGATTCATATAAAGCAAAGTGCGAGCCTTTGCGCGTTTCATATATAACGTGAAGCGGAAGAATAAATAAAACATCCAGAACATAAGCATTAAAGAACACATCCATCATAAACATCATTCCTCATCACATTAGATAACATAGTTTAGTACATCATAACAGAAATATAACAAAAACATAAAGTCTTACCCATACTAGTGGGCGGAGCTTTCAGTACAATAACATAAAATAAGAAACATGAAGACGGATACATGGAACAACCCCAAAAGATACTCCCAAGCTAAGACTCTCCCTCCCTCGAGCTATGGACGACGCTCCTACTCATCTCTCGGTGGCACATACCCAATGAACTAGGCAAGCTCCTCGGATGCGTGAAGGCGGAAGGATGGGCAAGCATGCCGCCACGGTAAGGGCGTATCTCGGACGTTGTGCTAACCTCGCTGCGTCACGTCTCCTCGCTACCCATCCGATATCCATGGGTACGCAGGGGTGGGACCCAGAAGGGATGAGAAGGAGGATCCTCTGATGGGTCGTCTCCGAACGCCTCGGGCGAGGCACGTACTCGGGGTAACCTCGCACCGCTGAAGATGCCGAACGGGCGCGACGTTCTACTCGTCACGGGGTCGCATCCTTTCAAAATCAGGTCGTCGCCAAAGGGTGAAGTTGGATCGAAGCGATACTGGAGACGGGGAACCCGAAGTGGCTGGCGACGGCGATGACACTTGTATTAAAGTCGGAACCACCTGAGAATCTTGTATAAGTATTCTCACCCTTTGTTTCCCTCCCATGTCGTCTCCAGATGGGATTGATGCGAATGTTCGTGATCTTCCTTGAGGTGCGGGCGTAGGAATCACGTCATCCAATCGATCAGAGGGCGCAACGGAAGCATGAAGAAAAGTGTAACCTTGTTAGCATTTTGGTTTTGCGTTAGTTAAAGTTGTTTGGTGTATTTGAATATCCCTAGGTGTCCTTATATTTATAAGGACATTGTTGTTATGTTATGATTATGATATACTATTATAATTTATGTTGTGATTATTCTATGGTTTATTCATGATTGTTACGATGACATATGTCAAGTTGTTATATTTTACGTTTAATAGTCAGTATTTATGTGCAAGCGTGGCTCGCATTTAAAGTCTTAAGTTCAAAAAGAAAAATTTAGTCGTATGAGGTTAAGTTCAAATGGTATCAAGCCTGCACCTCTCCCAATACGGTGTGGTTTGGGACGAACCAAGCAGAAGCTGGTGGGCATGTAACAGGAGATGAGGCAGGGAGTGATCGCCGTGCGAGAAGGCACGGACAAGGAGCGGCTCCTGCCTCCAAGCGGAGGGGTACATTAATGAACCAATTACACACCCGAATGAGAGGGATCCTGAGTCTGTATAGGTATGGGACTATCAGTTAAGGAGGGCTTAAATGAATTGATTGATACTACCTATGCCACAAAGATGCATCTTCTCTTCGGTAGCCCATCACGAAGAACAAGTTAAGCATGCTTAAATTGGGGTAATTTTGGGATGGGTGATCTCCTGGGAAGTTTTCCTAGGAAGCATGTGAGTGAGGACAAAGCAGCTGAAAAGACCCGTGTTGGTTTGTGGACAGTCGTCGATCCAAGGCGCAGGGGATATTACACTAATTACAGTCAACGGTCATAGTTCCCAATTTTATTAACCTATCAAATGAATATATCAAATCCTACAGAAAGTTAGGGTTGGACTTCAAGATTTTCTCAACACCTGTAAAAATTTCAACTCAAGAATCGATCATTTGATATGATAACAAAATTAGACAAATTTAGTGATCTAGAATTGACTATGCAGCCAACAACCTGACCAGTTTTGTTCTTGATTTTGTAAACATAGTAAAAGTGCCCAAAATAACACTAAAATTTTATTGGAGACACCCTCATATGTTAGCTTCATCAAATAAAAATTTCAGCTGGAAAATCCATCTACAAATACTTGAGAAAATTCGTGAATTATAACTTGTTGGGAGAAATCTAAAAATCTGGCAACCTAATTCAAAACTTCTTTTGACAAAATGATTTTTCAACAACACCAAACTACTCACCCAATGTAAATACATGTATATCTGTGTGAAATTATACATGAGAATCAGAAAATATCATATTCAACCAAGTGAAAATATGAGAAAACAGAATTTGACAAGAAAAGGTACAAAGAACCCTACTTTGGTGGCTTTAGAGATCTTGGCTCCAAGGATGATCCAAGAATGATCTTCTTCACTTCTAGGCCTTCTAACCCACACCAAAGCCTTCCTTATGCAGTAGAGGATGATCTCTCAAGTTGAGAAAATGTGAAAAATTGGAATTTCAATCAGTTAGTTTGGTAGGTATTGATGAGTGGAACAAGTTTAGTGAAAAAAGTTTATGGTTTTAGCAAGTCTAGGCTATGATTTTGGGAGATTGAAATCAAGTTTGAAGCATTTTGGAGGAAGCAACAATGGTGGTTTTTGGGTTCCTTTTTTAGCCGAATGACAAAGATATGTGATAAGTTTGGTGGCTTTGTTATATCACGACCAGACTTGGGAACATGAGGGCACGTGGGAATCCATCTCACGTAAGCCTCATGACCTCTGAGTCTCTCCATATGCATATTTAATATTAAATCCATTTAATAAACAAAATTTCCATCTCTAATAAACCTTTGGATCTTTGAAAACATATTCATCATTAATAGCATATCATAATCATTTCTAACATAGTTCTCTGAAATTAGAAAACAATCATTTCTCAAACTCTAAACATATCCTTGTGATTCAAAATATATGAATCTCTCTATACAAAGTATACATGAAAACTGAAATCATGTAATTACAAAATAATTATGATAAATCAATGCCAATCTATGGTTAGGACCTACCGTCACGTACACTGGAGCACTATATTTCTAAACAAAATACCAAAGATACTTCACTTCAAGTGAAGCTCGCCACTGGAACTTTCTACTCCTGGGAATGAGGTGGATCAGAAGGACCCATAGCAGCTAACGTATCTGTAATGGAAGAAGTGAGAGGGGTGAGTTTCATCCAAAACTCAGTGAGTAGGCCCTCACCCATAACCCTCTCATGGGACAATCAAGAAACAAATAATTATAGATGTTAATACAATATCTCTGAAAATCATATTCATAGAAAACATCTCTAAATTCTTACTCTATCGAGAAATCATTTCTGTACATATACATAACAGTTTTAAAATCAAATATTCTCTTAAAAGCATCAATATTCTCTAAAAAACATAAATAACGGTACTCTACTAGAGAAACAAAATCTCTGGTTATGCACAATTCATGTGACATAACAATATCTCTAACTCTGGGGCACCTAACTAGGTCCCATTTTTTATTTCTGCCCTATGGGCGACTTGGTATACCAAGGTTAACGGATAACTGCGTTAACACAGCCTTTCTCTATAGCCACTGTTTAACTCAATCAGAAATCTAAATCTTTTCTCAAAGTCTTCTATCCTAGAGTTCACAAGCTCTAGTATATAAAATCAATAATTCTGAAATTCATATAATCATTACAACATCTCTAATCATTTCTCTTAAAACTCTATTCTTGAAATCATAAAATCTCTAATATATATATATATAAAATTATTTAAACATGAAAACTCTTGAAACTCTGAAAGCTTTGGTCTCATATGACTGTAACAATCTGACTTTATCATAACTGTGACTATGAAATCATGCCCAAGGGATCACCTCTTCAGGCATTCCGATTTAAGCCCACAGAATATGTATCTGGCAATTGTTATGAATCATATTGAATTCCATACTTCTAAGTATCATAAAAATATTTATTTTCTCTAAAAACCCTATCATATACTTGTGCTCTCTCGGAAATCATCATAATATTTCATAAATCTCTAAATATAATCATATTCATACTCTTGCTCTTTAATAAAAATCACTTTTAACAATAATGGTCCCATGAGTTTCAGAAAAACATATATTTCATGCTTTCATTTCTAATATCATATGGCCACGTCATAATTTCCTGAAATTAACTCTAATGATCAACATAAGGATCATAGGATCTGGACCTACTCACCGTTGAAGCCGGGAGTATGTGGGCCCCACCAACTGGAGAACTTGGAATGGCACCAACAACTCCATAGAGCAATTATAACTCTAGATTAAACTCTAATAATCTCTAGAGGGCTCTATCCTTATTCTAACAAAATTGGGGAGGACCCCACTGATAACAATAAAAGAAATGATAGGTCCAAATCCAAGATTATAAAGAAATAAAGACATAATCTAACAGCATGTACTCACCTTGAAGCTTGGAAATGATGGATTTGAGAGAGAAGAAAATTGAGGAAGAAGAAGAAGAGAACGCGTTCTCGAGCTCGAAACACGGCTTTTATAAACTTTTTACCGCCTGGGCGGTGGAATGACCGCCTGGGCGGTCCCCTCTTCCAGCTGACCGCTCTTCTCTTGGCCGCCTGGGCGGTCATATGACCTGGGCGGTCTCCAGGAGGTTTTCTCTCCGACGGCCTTTCCTGGCACCTGGGCGGTCCCATGACCGGGGGCGCTCTCTAGGAGGTTCACTTATTTACATTTCTTAATTTTAAGTTAATTGATTAACTTTAAAACATAAATGTAAATAAGGAAATACCCCTCATTTGGATTCAAATAAAATATCTAAAAAATTAAAATCCAACAACTTAAATCCAAAATTTGGATTTTAGTTCAAATCAGAGAATTTTCAAGATTTTCTAAACTTGTGGGCTAAAAACGAAACACTTAAAGGTTTGATAAAATTCATTAAAAATCACTCTTCAACTTATTTTCCCTCTAGGAACCATTAGGGACTTTTAATTCTAAGAATATGGTTCTATCATATAGCCCTCCAATGAGGTGTAGGATCCTCACTTAGCCAAATTAAGACCGGCGGTAGTCTCGGGAAACTGAGGCTATGCAAACCTGACTCCTGGCCCTGTGTCCTCGGGTATCACATCGTATCTTGATATAAATGTAGGATTTATGTAAATAAAGTATAGTTTCTTTCTAATAATAAAAAGAAATCGATAGCTAGGATTTAATCTTGCTTTACAAGATTAAATCTTAACCCTACACTTGGCCCTAAAGGATAAATATTATCCTTTTATAAAGATTAAACTATCTTTTGGTGTTAGAAATCGCACACTGAAATTTTACCGAATTGATAAAACACCATACTCGGGTAATCAAACATTGCCAGAAATTAAATTTCAGGTATAAAATTCTCATTCCTAACCATTTCTAACCATAATCTTATAATTCCTCAATTTCAGGCATCTTTGGGTCCTAATTCTAGGGTTTCAACTATCCTGATAGGCCTGTAGGCCCACAAGTCACTATTCATATTTTTTGCATACATCCATTGGAGCATCCTCATCATTGTTAAAACTTCAGATTTTTGAAATTCTCACTAATAAAGCTCATAAATTTTTAAATAATTTTTCAGATGTTTCAAGAAGCCCCCACATTATCAAACAATGTCAGATACAAGAAAAGATGAAAGAGCAAGGACAAAAGTTGACTCTTAACACCTCCATCCTTAAGAGCTCATGCGCGCACGAGCGGAGAGCATAATTATCCACCTAGGATGTGCACTATGGAAAGGGCTACCTTTAAAGGCCGAGCCACCAAGTGTGAGTGCCATGATAGGAGCTGTTGTTGCCTTGATGGGAAAGGGTTGCCCTCGGAGGCAGAGGCCAGATGTGACAATTGACATCCTTAGCTAGAGTAACAAAGTAGTGGCCTTCAAGATGGCATTGTCTCCCAAAAGTATCATGTCAGAGTGCTCCAAGCATGCAGGCCCATCCTTGAAACCCCATGTGGTTCATCTTCCACCTCTTTGATCTTCTAAGCACAAGTTTAGATTTGGGGACCAAATCTCTTTTAAAGTGGGAGTATGTGATACATCAGGTTCACGTGCCCTAGACAATCTTAGTACAACCTTAGGGTTCCCTGTGACCTACTCTTGTAAGAAGGTCCAAGATGCTCAAAAAGTCAGTTTAGATGGAGAGGGTATTTCTAACACTGCTATAGTTGTCCAGGACTGCTGTAGTGGTGGTGGAGGGCAGGACGCCATTCTTGCCAAGTGGTGTTCAGGTAAAAGATTTTTCTGGGTTTTGGGTCACGATCGACCGCTATGGCAGTCCTGGATTGCTATAGGTCAAATGTTTACCAAGGAAGGTTCTTGAGGTCTCTCGACCACTATAACGTGCCCTCAACATTAGAACAGTTCCAAAATGATGTAATTTCATTTAATGACCCCTACCCCTATAAATACCTTCCCCACTTGTGGAAACACCCCAAATCCAAAACCCTTGCCCCCAAACCCTAATTTCCTCCCTTTTTCACTCAACCCCACTTCAATCCACTCCCTCCAAGCTTCAAGGTGAGTTTAGTTGTTGATTTATGCTTCCTTTCCCTCTGTTCTTTCATGTTCTTGGGTTGGGTATTGTTATGTTTCTCACTGTTGTCACGTGGGAGTGCTTCCCCAATATTCATAAAGTTGTTTTAGAGCTATCTAGATATTATTAGAGATTAATCATGGGTCTTATGGTTGTTATGGTAGACATTGGTGCTATCCCCACTCAATGGAGCTCCTTTGGTGTTAGCACCACTCTTTCCTTCTCTCCAGGTGAGTGGATTTGAACTCACTACCTTAGTTTCATCACTATGAGTATGTTTATGCATGATGTTTGTTAAATGTGAAGTTAGAAATGAAAATGTGTATAGACATTATTTTACAAGTTATGGTAAAGCTGGCAAAATCTATGATTTATGATAATAGCATGAAAAATGTATTTTAAGAAAACCAGGGACCATGATTGCTATGATGTATGCTAGGAAAATGTTTTACATGTTTAAGAAAGGATTTATTAAGAAAATATGTACTATAGCAAGTTTGCTATTTTGTCAAACCTATTTTATGAGTTTATGTCATCACTACTTATTCAAGATTTGAGATTCTAGGCCATGTTTTAGAGTACCCAGTTAGTACATATATATGTATTAGAAAGAAAGCGAACAAGAGTATGATTTAGCTTCATAATAAAAATATTGTTTCAATTTCAAAAGTATTTGAGTCATCGAGATTATGAAAAATATGTTAGCTTGAAAGATGATGTAGAAATTTAGTCATAAAAAATTTTGAGCATGGATCTCCTGTGTTTCATAGTAGTTGACGGCTACATACTCTGGGCTTTTGAAATTACAATGTGTACAAACGGGTGATCCCTTGGAAATCATTCCATAGCCATAATTATGCTAAGGTTAGACTTTAGAGTTACTTGAATCCAGAGCTCAGAGTACTAAAAGTGTTAAGAGTATTAGCTTTAATTGATTGTGAGTTAACGGCAGTTATTTCATTAACCTTGGTATGCTATGTTGCTTGCGAGGGTCCAAAGTACAAAGACGGGACCTAGTTAGGTGCCCATAGCTTGTCCATGAAGGACAAGTTCGCAAGGGACCATTTGTATAGAGAAATTTAGATGTAATTATTATTATTATTATTTATCATGTTCAGAGTCCTGTTTCTCGAAGCTCTACCGCACCATCAGTTAAAATGATTTTCACAATAGATCATGAATTTTAGAAATGCTTACCTATGAATTTGTGGAATAAAAAATGTTTTCCATAGCTAGCTATGCATGTAAATATCAAATTATTTATGTTTGTTGCATATATATTGCATTATGTATGTTCCTTTGTTGTCTCATGTAGGTGATGGGTGAGAATGCACTCGCTAGTTCATTGACTCACCCTTTCCCTTCCTCAAGTAGGTCCAGATATCATTCCGCCTCCAATTTAGTAGACGCAGTTGTTGCTAGTGATGAGCCTTATTTTGAAGTAAGGCTTAGTTTAGGTTCATGTTAGCATTAGAGTGCTCCAGTAAATGTGTAGGCCAGATCCAAGTCATACATATATTTTGAGATATTGTAGTTATTTTAGAGTTTATGTGTTTCCTTATATATTTTCAAAATTCAAGAATGAATTTGAAAGGTAGACTATGGTTAAATATTTATGTGACAAGCTAGAGATATATTTATGATTCAGTTCTCAACTGATAAGTTGATTTATAGATTTAAGATTAAGGTTATGAGATGAAACGTTTATGTATTCATGATTAATAGATTTTATTAAAATGTTTTCAAGTTATACATATCAATTGCTTTATTTTTTTTTTTATGAATTCAAGTTTTTTGTTTTAAATAGAGAAACGAATATCAATTTAGGGGAAAAAAATCATATTTTAAGTATGAAATAACGATAAGATATGCATTTAGAGTGACATGTCACCCAAAAGCTTACATGGAGATGAGATTAACTCACATAGGTCATGTTTCCAAATCATGTCATGACATTAACCATATATTATTAAATCAAATTAGTTTCTATAAATAATCACTTTGACTCGAATTAGTCCATTAATTTGTTAGAATTTGTCCACCAACACTAAAATGTTTGGCAATTATAAAGTTAGGGACTAATTAATCAGATTTTAAACTTTAGGATTAATGTGACTGACAAATAGAATTTTAGGGATCAAAATGATTATTAACTCAAGTTTTCTGTCTTCTACTATTTTTTCTTCACTATGTTTTAACCGTTGTTAGTTGATAATTTTTTTCCTCTTTTGTCGAGGTGGTTAATTGATAACTGAATCATGAACAACCAGATATAAGGTAGGAATTGAATTTCTTGCGTAGAAATAATACTCTGCTAAATTCTGAATAACTTGCTACAGCATTGAAGCTTTGGTATTAAAATACATGAATTTCCAAATTCAATAGAAAACTCAAATAAAAGAGAAAAAGTTCAATAGAAATTAGAAAACGAGTTATGGGTTTATAAGTATTCTTGTCCTGGTAACTCATGGGTAATCGAGTTTAAACTGGATGAAGACTTTCCTGCGTAGAAATAGTAACACTTTTCTAAAATATGACCAAATTGTTTGTCTTTGTTGCATTGCTATTCCATGTTCCAAAGGTCTTCTTAGTAAAGGTTAATTTTGATCATTCAAATTGTATATGTGTTTCACGTTAGCCATAAAGTTATGAAATTATCAATTTAATTTCTAAAATAGTAAAAAATAATTCAAGTTAGTTCCTACAAAAATGTTTATAAGAACTAATTTGAGTCACCAAAAAACCTAATTTGAATCACTTTTTGCAATTTTAATAACTAAATCATTATTTTTTTAATTTCGGAGACTAAATTGGACCATGTACAATTTGATCAAAATTAACTTTTACTCCTTTAAACAACCTTACTTTTAGTTTTAGAATGTGTCGACCTCTTCACACATTGTTATTATAATTATATCCCATACTTATCTTGATGTTGTCAATCAATGTCTCCAACATTGTAGCTTTAATTATTTCACCCTCAACGAATAACATAATATTTTTCATCCAAATAGATATCACCAAGACCCTCTTGTTTCGGAGTTTGTCTTTGAGTTTCAACCTTGCTGCTTCCAAAATTTTATTCCTAAGTGATATTGTTTTATAATTATAGGTAAATTACACATAAAATCCTTCAATTTGTTATGCCCATACTGATCTCTCCATAGGGCACTCATTGTCATATTTTATTGGGGTGTTCACTGTTCAATATCGCATTTTAGAGAATATAAGGATATCGAGGATTATCATCACCAATATCTCAGAGGAGGTTGCAATAAATTCTTGTAAATCTTAAAGAGGTTAATTTATATTATTGCAAATCCATAAAAAGTATATGGAATATTGCCTAATTCGAGGAGAAGCCATTGTAATTGACCCTTACAATTACAATAACAGGCTTTGAATATTCCTAACCATAAGCATGACAAATATCTGAAAACAATTTAGACAGCGATATAAGAATTCAGGTTAAGTCGAATAGATTTATAGATAGAGTAATGTTACGTGTACAATAAGATTGCAATAAATCTACGCTTATCACTATTAGATGTGATAAGTGAGTGAAGTGAATAGAACCAGACGTCACATCTAATAGTGATAAGGTATGTGATGTACACTTGTTATATAATTTTATTGTCCACGTAACATTATTCTATTCTATTCTTTTCAAACTAAGCATAATGTGGGAAAAGGCAGGATGCCCTTGGATTTGGATCCTTAGTTGCAAATCAACAAAGCATCCCTTGGAATCCCAGTGCCAAACATAGTGTCTTAACAAATTAAAGGCCTAGTTTTATGGCTGCAATTACAAGGCAGATATAGATCCCTACAAATGGAGGACATTGCATAGCAAGAGGGGGCGTTGTATTTGTGTTATTCCCTTTCCCTGAGCCAAGAACAAAAAAATGTCTTGTGCACAAGCTGAGAGTTATGCTTGCTCTGTGTGCAAGAACAGGAGACCAAGATTTGAATTGAAGAGAGTCTTCACATATGCTGAGCTGTGTGTGGCAACACGGGGTTTCTCCCCAAAGTACTTTCTGTCAGAAGGTGGGTTCGGTTCTGTCTACAGAGGGGAGCTGCATGGACAGAAGATCGCTGTTAAGCGGCATATATGCGAAAGCTTCCAAGGAGAGAAGGAATTCAAGTCTGAGGTCGATGCCCTCAGCAAAGCAAGACACGAGAATGTGGTCATGTTGTTGGGTTCATGTGCAGAAGGAAACCACAGGCTTCTTGTTTATGAATATGTCTGCAATGGCTCACTTGACCAGCATTTATCAAGTATTGAAAATATTAAAAAGCCAATCTTAGATAGCAAATTAATATTAATAATAGTAATAAAATTAAAATATGAATGAATGTCTCTCCTAATATTTTTGCTTAAAATGATACTTTGCTCGCTATGATGCAGAACATTCTCGGATACTACTTTGCTGGCAAGACAGGGTGAAAGTAGCAAGTGGAGCTGCCAAAGGCTTGCTATACCTGCACGAGAACAACATCATACACAGAGACATGACACCAAACAACATTCTTCTTACACATGATTATGAAGTGTTGGTAATAATACACAATATAATTTGCACAAGCCATACTTTAGAACGTTACAGAAAAGAAAAATACTAAATAACTAGAAATTTTGTTTTCAGAATAATGTAACATGATTGTTTAACTTTAAATGAATAAATGGATCATCTTATTTTATTTCATCCAGTAATTATCATAATTTTTGTCAAAGATTCTGTCAAAATTTCTTGTATTGAATATGACAATTTAGTTGAGAGATGCCAAAGAGTCAGGATTTTCATTAGAATTCATATAATGGAATCTTAGATAAGTGATCCATACTATTTTAAGTTTCACCAAATAGCTAATTTTTTTAGCTACGTAGCATCATAACTCAATTTAGTTTGTCAATGATGCTTCTCCCAACTTTGAGGCTTTTATTTACCTTGGATTATCAGATTAAGAAATAGTACACAGAGCAACATAATTAAAACTGCACAGTAGAATTTCCTTATAATTCAACAAGCTCCTGTGATTCATTGTAATCTACTTCCACGATCACAAGATTTTTACCTCATCAAGTTAAAATAACAAATCCTCCTACGTTTTTCATCAGCTGGGAGATTTTGGATTGGCTAGAACTGTAACCCAAGACTCTTCATACTCGACTGACTGTGTTGGAAATCTGCCATACTGCGCACCAGAATATACAGAATTTGGTACAGTGTCAATTAAGACGGATGTTTATTCTTTTGGGGTGGTTCTACTACAGCTAATAACGGGAATGAGCACCACGGACAAACGACTTGGAGAAAAAGGTCTAGTAGGATGGGTAAGAAATATAAACAGCTAGCTTGATGCATGTATTGTATGTGATATAAACTGAGAGCCATTCCGTGTTTGGAATTAGAAAAACTAGAATTTAAGCGTATGTTTTAGAGGGGAGGGAAAAGGAAGAGAGGACTATTTATAGTGTTTTTTTTTTTTTTTTCTAGACTATTTATAGTGTTAGATTTTATAATTTTACACTATAAATAATCCCTCATTTTCTCCTCCAAAATCCAAACTTACAAGCATACTCTAAGATAATTTGATTTGAAACTATTTGTTTTATGAGTGTAATTTTAATACACTAACAACGTAAAATTTTTCAATCAAATTCTCCCATTTGCATAACTTACCAAGTAGATGATGTGAAATTCAATCACCTCTGTTGATGTCACAATGCATGATTAGATAATAGTGTAAAGAAGTTTTACACTTAAATTAAAAATCAAGTGTTATGTTTAAAATACACTATATCTTGTTTAGATTGATCGAAATAAAAATTGATTTGACATGAATTATATTTAAATTTTAAAATTAACACTACGCCATACATGTATTACGTGCTATTGCATTTCTCTTATCCTCTTATTGAATTAAACTAGAGTTCCTCTGTTGTTACCTTGTACTGTGGAGTTTTCTTGGAGTTAAGAGTTGGTCATTTTTTTGCAGGCTAGACCATTACTAAGAGAAGGGAAATGTCAAGCACTCATTGATGGAAGGATGATGGACTCCCATGATTGTCATCAGCTTTTTTGGATGAGTCGTTTAGCTGGAAATTGCCTCAATAAGGATCCTCAGAAGCGATTGGATATGAGCACAGTAAGTCTAAACGGGCTGGTTTTTATGCTATCTTTGACAATAACATGTGGCATCAAAGGTTATAGTAATTTGCTTGATTAAAACTTCAAATTAATCCTTGAAAATTTTGTCGAACATCAATTGAGTCTTCAACATATTTGTGACTTGAATCTAGTTCTAAGATAAAAAAGGAAAAAAATTCATTTTAATTTAGTCCAAAAATATTAGTCTCCGTGAAGAAAACGTCAACTAGTATAATGTATCACATTATATAATAATGTGTCATATTATGTGATGATATAACATATTATCTGCTAAAATTGACTCTCGGTGGTCATGGAAAGAGTTGTTGAACATTAATTTAGTAGTTAAAAAATAAAAATTAATCTCATGAGAACTAAATTAATGTTCTATTGCTCGTTTAACTGCAATAAGGGATGACACATATCATAATATAACATGACATATCAAATATAAGTTGACATTTTCTTCACTTAGGCTAATATTTTAACTAAGAGAGTTAACTAAGAGAGCTGCCAGACAGCTGAAAAAATCACGCTACAAATGAGAAATTTTTAATGGTTGGACGAAAACCACAAGTGGTAGAAAATTTTTAAGTTTTCCAATAACATTTAGCCACATAATTTGGGTAACAAAATTTTGACAGATTTCATTTTCCTTTAACTAAATTCAAATTAAAATTAAGGTGTTTCGCAGCTCTTCCGAGGAGTAATTTGCAATTTTACCCTGTTTTGTTGTTTTTTAAAGAGACATACACATCAAATGATTTCAATTTCTTCTAAACTTTTTAATTACACTTGACATTTTCATATGGTAAAGACTTTGTATCTAAAATTCTAATTTGGCTTTTGTCGCATATAAGTATAGGTGGTGAAAGCCTTAAGTCATATAGCCGAAGGCTGCAGTTGCAACATTGTACAAAGAGACCGTACCCTTTCCATGTCCGGCTCTTCCAAGCCAGATGGTCATATACGGGACTCTTCAGAATTAGAAGGTGGAAGTGAAAATTTCGGTTGATCCAACAATGCAAAACAAAATGAGAAAACAACTCAAATAAGATGAATTGTGGGATCACGAAGCTTAAAGCTTCAATCCAGAAAGTCGGAATCATACCACAGTTTTCTCTTCGTCAACACCATTTATATATAGTTAGTAGTTTGTATTGAGCAATTCAACATAGCAAAATTAAAAGTTAGGCTTGGATCTCAAATATACCATCATACACATTTACGTGATTCAACCTTGTGATTGAAACTCATTTTGCTAAACTTACAAAATTGAGCATGAAATTGTTATACAACAAGCTAAGCTTTGTCCCACTAAATAGAGTCAACTACATGCATCAAATGATGCTATAGTATTCTAATGTGTATCATATTTATTTTTAAATAATTTATTTCTAAGTCTATTTTAATAATTTCACATATGATTTTATTAGGTCTTGCTCTACCCCTAGTCATTGGGTTACCTTCCATTTGATCAACTCCCCTTATTGGAGTCTTTACACGTTGTTTCTGCACATGTCCAAACTACTTGAGAATGACATTCTACTAGTTTCTTTACAATAGATTACGAACCATAAATATAAACATTCGTATTTGGAATTTTTTGGGTATGAAAAAAGGTATGAAATTAAGAGGTTTGGCGAAAATGTAGGGGAGGCGGAGAGATGAGATTGAAAAATGATAATGTGTTCATGTATTATCCTGCATTCTTGTTTCTCATCCATGAATGTAGCTATATCATGTTCAATCACGTAAATCTGTATGAATGGTTCTATAGTCACATTTTTTCCAACACAAGAAGATAACGTAGTATTTCCCCAACACTGATGAGTTTATAATTAAATCCAGACACCAGACGAGGTCCTTACTTTCAAGTTACTGCCATCTGACATCAAATTTTGGTATGGCTTTTCTTAAAATGTAATTCTCAAAATCAAATTTAAAATAGTAAAATTGTATTCAATGTTAAATAATAAAAAAATATATATTTGATGTGCATGAGTTCATCTACTAAAAAAATTTATAAAAATATAAAATTACTCTATAAAATTTTAAGACTGAGAATAAAATAAATTGCTCACTTGTAACATATTATTAATGTAAAACCTTTACACTATTATTTAGTTTTTTTTTTCGGGTTTACAGTTATATGTTTTAATTAAATTATTTTAGAAATTAGCTACTTTCGGGCAAAAGTAAAAAGTCTGCTTATTTCCTTGTCTGTCTCTCAATTTCACATTCATTAATATTTTCCTACTCAATTATGTGAAACATTTTCACTTTCCAAAAAAAAACTTGAAATTGGTAGCTCGGTGGAACTCTTCTAATTGGCACTTGGCAGCTCTGCAGTCCTCAGCAACGTGAGTACCATCTGCGTTGCACTTGCACTTTGCTCTCCCATTGCAATATTGGATCAAATTCGCAAAATTCCAAGTTTTTTATGGTGATATTAGTCTCCCACTGCAACCTGAATTACATCACAAAAATTCGCAAGAACAATGGATGAAGCCGAGAACAACCCATCTCAAACCTCACAGAATAAGTTATCAATGCTGGAGCGCCTCTCCAAGCACCACCACCTCTGTTCCAAAAACTCTTCATCATCATCAACCCCTTCCTTCCTTCCTCTCCTCTGACCCGTCAGTTCTCAAACCCCACTTCGAAAAAATCTCAGCATCAATTTCTGATGCTTGGGGGTAATCGTACCAAAAGAGAAATCAGAAGGAGCAGAAGTGGAGGCTCAACTCGGTGGCTGCGAAAGGGACCGATCAAGGGATTGAGAGATAATAGAAGATAAATTTAATCTTGTTTTCAAAGTTTCCGAAGAAAACAGTGGAAACAAGAATTTGTTGTTCCCAAATTTTCACTTTTATGAAAATATTTCCTAAAAAATGTTTTCAACAAATGTGAACCAAACATACTTTCACTCCCGTCTTCTATTTTTTAGTGAAAATGAAAACAATAAATGGTCAAATCAAACGCGCTCTAAAGAGTTTCGTGATGATAAACAATCCATGCAACACATAAAAGAGAATTTACAAAGCAACACAAGAAAGTAGCGAGCCTATAACTCAAGCGGTTGACACCATGAGTCATATCATACCCATATAAGACTATCAGCACGGGAGATTTCAACACCTGATTGCCCATGTTAAAAGATTAGCATGAATGTTCAAACAACAGCTTTCAATCATACATGTCAGAAGTATTCTCCATGAAGCTCAGATATTCGACGAGGCATGTTACTTGACTTGTGAGGTATTAAGTTCCACCAGCCATATGCTTGTATTCCGCCAAATCGTCGCCAGCATCAGTCATCATGGATTGGTCTTTGCCATGCCTAGAATACTGCTCATCCCAATCTGAAGCAAGCAAGGCATCTGGCCAAGTGATATCCAACATGTCTATGGTTTGGATTTCGCTAATTGGGGTCCAAATCTGGTCAGCAGAATCTAAATTTGCAATGTTGCCTGCAGAAATTTCAAACAACAGAATCTCAACTTTGCCAAGGAATCATAGTAGATTTGCTGAAATTTGCAGCTAACAAACTTAGCACAGGAATTCAGGGGATGTAGTTCCATCAAAACCAGTAAATGAATCTACTGAGACAAACTATGACACAAGAAAATTCGAAATCATTGACATGCTGTGGATGAGACAATATTTCTCCTATCTAGCTTGTGCATGATGCTATTAAACTTTGTCAAGTACAAAAGAGTTTTCTTCACTTATTTTGAAACTGAGATTTTAAGGATACAAAACTCGTTTGCATGTGCCATTTTGGATAAACAGAAAAGAATTTCTTTTAAAAGTACTTTCTGCATTGTTTAGCAAGTTTGGCATGTTTGGATGATCTTTCAAAATATAAGATGAAGCATTAGAAAAATATATTTTTGAGCTTATAAGAAAAGATTTTTTTTCCCTTTTATAAAATAAAAAAGCTTTTCAAATAAAACAATACATCTGCATCCAAGCATTAAACTAATTTTAATTATTTTAAAAGATGTTAAAATGATTACATAAAAACAATATCTTTTCTTAAAAGCTTACCCAAACGAGCCCACATTTGGCAACTGATACAAATAAACTATATGACAAAACAAGTAATCCAACAAACAAATAAATAAGTTCTTCATGGTACCAAAGATGTATGTCAAAGTGTGTGAATCTGTTTCTAACTATCAACATTCATCATAGTGCATTGAAATGTACTAACCACTAGAGCTTCGAACAGGTGTCCGTTCATTTGATGAATTTCCATTGGCACGGACAGCTGTGCACTCTTTCAGGATAGAAGTTGCACCTAAGGGACGTATAGGGTCAGCATAATCCCCCAATTCCACCTCATAGATGTTCAAAGCAGAACTCCCACCTCTGTCACCAGGAGTTGCAGCAGATGAATTTGAACTCTTGTCAGAACAATAATTATTTGAACAGGTAAGAGACTTTGCCTCATAAAGTAAGGCATTAAGCAAGCCACTATTACGTGGTGAAGAACAATCCGATTGCAGTGCACCAGGTGGCAAAGGATACTGAATGAGAACATCAGCAGGCACATGCAATGGAGGTGGGGAGATGTACCCCAGCTGCCTAAATCGGCTTCTGGGTATTGGAATGAAGGGAGCTCTAACATCACAGCCTCAGAAGTTGGCTTAGAAGTAGAGGAATCGCCATTTGAAAGTGAATGGCTGTAAGAAATAGAGCTATGTGATGAGGAACCAGGATCAAGGGGAGAATGCATTCCAAATGATTCTGAAATCTTATCAGAACAATTATGGTGAATATGGTCAAAGGGAAAAAACCCATTCCTGTTGATTCCACCAGAATCAAGAAAAGGCAGTGTTGACTCTTGTAGAAGATTATTGTTGAGTAATGTTGATGGAACAAAATTACTATACTGAGGAGAACTGAGACCTTTGGGCAGAATGCTATTAACAGAAATATCAGGAAGCTGAGGCACATAAGGTAAGACTCCTGATTTTCCATCAAACTGTCAAATACAGCATCATGTGCTTCATAACATTTTTTCTGCAACAAATCATGATGGCCTCTGACACCATCCATAATTCCATCAGTACCATGGCCACACTGACTCTCTCGCAATGCCAGACACACTTCAGGAGGATAAAGTGGCAAGCCAGACCGTTGGCGCCTCTTGATCCGAGTGTTCCAGTAATTCTTTATTTCATTGTCTGTTCGACCAGGAAACTAAAAGAAAAACAAAAATCAATCATTATAAGTTATAATGGATTAAAAAAATGAATGCAGGAAATTGAAACATTATAAGGGGATTGCTATACACATCTCCCCATTGATGGAGGTTATGAATTTAGTTAGACAAAAATTTCCTACCTTTAGTTTTCGTCCTTTCCCTTTTTTTTTTCCCCATTGATATCCTCCCACCAGAGGCAATTCTATTCAAGCATTTGAGATTCTATATCAAATATAGCTCTCCCAACACCAGTTACTCCATACATAAGGCTTGAACCCAAGACAATTTCTCAAGGGGTAAGAGCATGTACCAGTCCAAGTAACCATGTGTTGTTATTATCGTCTTCTTTTTACTCATACCATTAATCTCTCACCTCACCTATACCCTCAACTCTCTAATTTCCGTCTCTCTAATCAATTTTCTTAACACCGAGTCACCTTGGATGTTTTGGTTATTTAATTTAATTTTTCTTTTTTTGGAAACATGAGATAACCCTATTAGGGCCTATGCAAAAATGGGGAAATTGCATGTGAGGGTATCAAAACCACCCACCCCCAACCAACTGTGACCCGTGATCTAAAATAAAGACCAGGGGAGGAAGTATGTGACTCACTGATAACTTTCTGATTTGACTAAAGAGAAAATGATGGTTTTTTTGCCTGCCAGAAGGCAGAACAGGTTAGCAAGAGACTGATTGCTGCAATTACAAAATTTCGGGTGATGCACAATAAATAAGAAAGTATACAAAAGTTCCTTACAATGAATGCAATAGGGTGGCCCACTCTAGGAGACTCCCATCTAGTGGGGTCTGGGAGGATAAATATGCATAGTCTCACCCTCACAACCAGAAATGTGTTTTTACGATTTGAACCCAGGACCATGACTTCAAGGTCACAAGGTAGCAACATTATGTTGTGCCAAAAAAACATTTGAACAAAGAAATAGAGATGTTAACAAGGAATGCTTTACAATGAATGCAATCTTAACCCCCAAAAAAGAAAAAAACAATAAAATTGTGGTTCAAAGATCAGTATATACGTCACTGTCATTACCATAAGCACACAAGTTCACATACTTTATCTATTAACCACTGAATGTGTTTTAAAATAAGTAATGCTAGGCAGCCCATGATACAATGTTGCTAGACTTATGCCCAGAAAATTTATTGGAAGAAAGAAAAGATAACGATACATGGAAGGGAGGGAAAAAACTGTAAAGAAGTTACACACGGACAACTGAGTTGGACCATGCTTTTTATCCGGCTGTTTATCATTATTGTTTTAAAATTGATATAATTGTCATTTCCCCAGTTTCGCAAGTTAGCATACGTCATTTTTTGTCCTCATTGAGCACAAGAAATCCATGATACTTTTGTGATATTTGTTGAGTAAAATTATGACTACACTAATTTTCAATTACACTTATCTATCTCAAGGAACAACTTAGAACTAACAGTGATTCATAGACGTGGAAAATAAATTGATCAGATGCTCTGAGATGCAAATCTTCAGGAGCAATGTAACATAATAATGATTACTGAAATCCTTATACAAACATGAAGATATCCAGAACAATCTACAAAGAAATAATTACAAGGTTTTCTATTCTATTGTGCAAACTTTGTCACATGAAAATGTTGCAGCATTAAATGACATTTATACAAAAAAATTGATATTAATAGGAATTTTACAAAATAACAAGTGAATTATACCATACCAGTTTCAGCATCTTCACCTGCTATAGGATGAAACCATATGCATATTTTTTAATTATCAAGTTCACTTATTTACCCATATAATTGTTGTGGAATGTCATTAAGACATACAAGTAGTTTGTTTCATATTGTTAGGGACACGTCAGAAAGAAAACATTTAAACATGTCATCATACGGAAGTCCCCTGCTAGAAGATACACAACATAAACAGCACTGACGTCACTGAATAGATTTCTTGCAGTTTAACAAACCAAAAGAAACAGAATAATGAAAGAAGATAACTGAATACGTAAGGAACGACAAGTACACGCTGTGCTTACATGTTCCGCAATGCGTGCCCATTTGTTTCCCATATTGGCATGGAGTTCAGCAATCAACCGCTCCTCATCTGCAGTAAATGGCCCTTTCTTTAAATTTGGTCTCAGGTGATTCGCCCAACGCAGTCTGCAACTTTTCCGCAACGAGACAAGCCCGTGTTCTTCTGAACAGCATTCCAGTTACCCTCCCCATGCTTCTTCACATAGTCCACCAAAATAGCATCTTCTGCAGATGTCCATGGCCCTTTCTTAAGAACAACTCCACCAACGCTTCCTCCACTACCCTCATCGTTCAACTTTGACTCTGTCTGATCATTTGACAGCACATCATCTTTGACCCCATTGGCCATATGACTCATTTCTTATTGTATTGTAATCTCTGAAAAGCATTTCACAAACACAAACAAAAGTTCTTTTAAAAACGCAAGTTAGGTAATAAATGTGCAGTCCCAGCCAACAAATTCCTTTTCATTGTTTTCTCTTCAGGTATTTCATTTATGTAGGGGAAAACAAAATGAAATTCAATCTCTAGACAATACAGAAGAAAACCAGAAAATAGAAGACCTTTATCAAGGTTGCTCAAAAACCAAACAGAGAAACATGATCGTTAAATGGAAAGGAAAACAACCTAGGCACCGTAGAAGTCAAGCACCTTCATCATGACAATGGATAAGTAGCTTTTAGGGCATAGGTTAAGGAATATAAAAAAATGGAAAGTTTTTGAATTTTTCAATGCATCCCATGTATTGAAAACTTAAAATATCACTTTTCAATAATAATAATAATAACAACAACAAAAAACCCTTAGCATTTTGATTCTTTAACCAATGCCCCCAGTTAGAAAAGCCCAAACTTAATTAATAATTAAGCCTCTAACTAAGAAAACTCACCCAGCAATTAATGATGATATCCTGTGAATCAGAAAATCAGACCCCAAGAAGGAAACCAAGTATGATTACATTAATTATGCTTACCCAATAAAGAATCAAATATGTTGAGGAACAACATTCCTATCCCCAAAGCATACCCACAACACATAATTCATTTTCCCCACCAACCCAACAGCCTAATGCTGATTAAAAGAATATAGCACACATTAATTACAACATTTAATGACATGAGCTTAAAGAGTAAATTAACTACACCTAGTTCACCAAACCCGATATCCCAGCTTAACGGATCCAAGTGTCTAAGAGAAGAATATATACATGAATGGGACGTGACAGTATTAAAGCTGATATCCAAAGATGTTTAGCTCAAATATTCACCGAACTTGAGCTATAAACTGAAGGAAACAGTGAAACCAGTGCTCCTAAAATTTAAAAGAGAAGAAAATTAAAAAAGGAAAATAAAAATAATCAGACCCTTTTAACTGTTTGAATTGCATGCAACAATTACATGAACTAGAGACATGAATTAATGAAACTAATTGGAAGAATTGGTCTCAGAAATAAGGCATCAGATAAATACTAATGGAATCTGAGATTCAGTAATGATGAGAAGAAATGTTACAACTCAATAAAGGAGGAAAATAAACAAATAAAAAAAAAAACAAATTTGGGGTTTTGGGTGTTTGGAATTGGGATCATAACTGTAGTTTGTGAAGCGGTAGGAGCAGGATTCAAGACGGAAAGAAGAGCAGAACATGAAGATCAACCTTCAAACCACTCACACCAACACTTGCATGTGCAAACTGCATATAGAGAGAGTGTGTGTGAGTAAAAGAAAGAGAAATGAGAAGGAAAGACGAAGAATTTTGAGAAAAAGAAGGCTGGAGAGAGAGAGGGAGAGAGAGAGAGAGAAACAAAAATGCGCAAAAGGGTCAAGAAATGTACGTTGAGAGGAAACTACAGAGATAGGAAAGAAAATACCTTGATGCTCCTAAGCCGAGTGATTTTTCTTATCAAGAAAACTATTTCATCGCCTTATTTTCTCAAACATCCAAATAACTCCTCATAAAATATATAAATTTTATCACTTATTTTTCTCTAAATTTATTCTTCTCATTCTCTCACATTACTATGGTCTCTACATCCATATGGGTAATATTTTTCTTTTCTTATTCTAGGTGATTTTCATCCATGACATGAAAAAAATAAATAAATAAAGAGGAAATGTTAAGAAAATATATGAATGGTTTTGATGTGATTGAGAGCAAAAAGGTCTCTTGCTCTAAAAGTACTGTAGAATAGCTCGATAGGAAATGGCAAGCAAAGCGAACAAGAGAGAGAAAGTCATAGTTGCGGCCTGCTTCATTCAGCTTTTTCATCTCTATACATTTTGGTTATGTATGTTCAATGGAAATGGCTACGGTGCTCAAGGTAAATAATGGAGTTTCTGTATACCTATATTATTATTGGAAATAATGGTCAATTTTAACTTTTAAGAGTTTAATTTCACATTGATAATTAATAGAATTTACTAAGGCATACTTTTGAGTTTAGATTTAGGGTGTATTTGTTTAAGTTTTTCTTCGTTCAGAATCACTTTTTGCATTCCAAAAAAATTACTTTTCGTATATTTAAATAACTTTTAAAAATAATCAGAATATCAAAAAAATCAATTTTCACCCTTTTGTAAAAGCTAAAAAGAATAGTTTCTAAAAAAAAATTTCACCTTTTTCAATTAAATATAAAATTCAAGTTTTATAATTATTTTTTAAAAAAAAATCCAAAACAAATGCACCTTTAATAATAGGAAATTAAAGAAGGGCATGTTGAATAAAGTTTTAAAATTTTACTTTATAAATATAATTTATTTTTCTGTTATTTTCTCAAAAATTTAAACTCACAAATGTATCATTTATCTATGCTTTTAATAAAGTAAAAGTGTTAACAAAAAAATGTTTACGTGTGTCACTTTTCTATATATTTTGTCTATCCACTACTATGAAAATCTCTTCTTTTATGGAAACTTTATTAACATAGTATACAAAAATCTTTTTTAAATTGTTTTATCTGTACTTGAACATTACAATTGTATATCCTTGTCAAGTGAATTGCACTATCAATAACAAGTTGTGAAATGGAATACTTGAAATTTTTTCTTTAGGGTCACTAAAGTGTAAATGTGGGGAATGAGAATGATAGGAAAAAGTAATTATTGTTTTTAGTTGTTCAATACCCGCTTGAAAATTGAATGCAAATATTCTTATAAAGCAAATTCTATTTTGAATAATAAGTAACTAAAGAAATTGAATGGAGCAAATTTTTTTTTTTGGTTGTTCTCAATCCTTATCTAAAAATTAGGCATACACACTTTAAAAAATAATAATTTTAATAATGAATTTTTATATGAAATAATTTTTACAAATATCATTTATAATAGTTTATGCAATACAAATTTCATAATTATACTTTCTTATTTTATAATATATTACAATATAATACATTAGATGATTGGTTTATAAATGGGGAACAAAGAAGTATAATCTTATAAACAAAAACAAAAATGATTGATCATCAATTGGCAGCAAAGGTGAAGTATTATAATCTAAATCAGATCCTGGAAGGTCAAGTTAATAGAAGGGTTAATAGGTGTTTAACATGGTGGGTCTAAGCTAAATCTAAAAATATTAGGAAGATTTGCATTGAAGGAATTTTAACTAAAGGAAATAGATCTATAATGTGTTGTTTGTTAAAGTATATGGTGTGTGGTTCCTAACTTGAAGCATATTGTCACGGCCTGGACACACTCCGGCACTTGGACTTACTCAACCTCTTGAGCTAAGCACCAAGTCAATCTCACTAAAAAATAGCTAACAACGGAAGCTAAGAGCACAAGAGAATAAGAGAATTTTGGTGGAGAGAACTCTTTGTATTACACAATGGAAAACTTACAAATGAATTTAGATGTCTTGGATGGTTTGGCCAAGAATGGCCACCGATATATATAGCCTTCCACCTCCTTAATGGACGGTGGAGATTGATTCTAATGGATGGTCTAGATCGCATGTCTAGAACCTTCCTACACTCCACACATATCTACATATGTCTAGAACTAACTATACATATCTACTAAGGGCATTCTAGATATCTCCTACATGTCTCTAAAAGCTTCTAGATAGCTCCACATGATTCTACATAGATCCACAAGTATCTAGAACATTCTAGAGTACTCTATATTGTTCCAGAATTCTAGAAGTATCTAGAATTCTCTAGAGCTATCTACACTATTCCACAACATTCTATATTTTTCTACGGTCTTTTGGAATCTTCTAGAATCTTCCTTGAATTAATTCCTCAAGAAAGACCATTCATGACAATCTCCCCCACCTATTGCGGACGTCCTCGTCGCGCTCTGGTCATGGTAGCGCTTTAGGTGGTCTTGAACTGCCAGAAATCTTCTCGTGTTTCCCAGCAGCTTCGGTCATGGCGTCCTTTCCATTTGATCAAGTATTGAACACTTGGTGATACCCCTCTCTTTCTTATGACTCGATTAGCTAACACCTCTTATACCTCCTTGTCAAAAAACTTGATGACTATAGGTGGTGCTCGCCTTGAGTCGCTTCTAGCTGGTTCCTCCATGTCTTCATGGTATGGCTTGAGCATGCTCACATGAAAGACTGGATGGATCTTCATGGATGGAGGGAGGTTTATCTTATAAGCCACCTCCCCTATTCGTCCAACAACTTCATATGGTCCTTCATATTTACGGATTAAGCCTTTATGCACCTTGCGAAAGGCCTTGAATTGTTGGGGAAGAAGTTTGATCATTACCTTATCTCCTATATTGTAGCTTGTATGTCTCCTCTTCTATCTCCCACTTCTTCATCCTTTTTGCGGCTTTGTCAAGGTAGGAGCGGTAACATCAGCTTGTTCCTTCCAAGACTGAGCCATATGATATGCTCCAGGGCTCTTTCCTGTATAAGATGATGAAAGAGTATGGGGTGTGATAGGTTGCTGTCCATTCACGATCTCAAATGGACTTGTCCCGTAGACTCGCTCCTCTACTAGTTGTAAGAGAATTGAGCTATATCCATGAGCTTAGTCCAATCCTTTTGGTTAGCACTCACAAAGTGCCTCAAGTAATATTCCAACAAAGCATTCACCCTTTTGGTCTGCCCATCAGTTTGTGGGTGAAAGCTAGTTGAGAAATGTAACTTTCCAAGAGTTTGAATAACTCTGTCCAAGTTATCTGTGAAGCGTGGATCCCAGTCACTAATGATTGTCTTCGATAAACCCCGTACTTCACCACATTCTTGAAGAATAATCTCGTCGCATCCTCGCAGTAAATCTAGGGGCAGGAATGAACATGACATACTTAGAAAATCGATCCACCATTACCAAGATGGATCCATACCCCTCAGACTTAGGTAACGCGAGATAAAGCCTGGAGACACTTTCCATGGTCGCTCAGGAGTAGGTAGCGGTTCCAATAATCCGCTAGGAGCCCTGTTCTCTATCTTGTCTTGTTGGCACACAAGACAAGTCTTCATATAGCTTTCCACTTCATCTCGCATTTGCGGCCAATAATAGGTTATTTCTACTAGTGCCAGCGTTCGATGCTGTCCAGGGTGTCCAGCCCACTTCGTGTCATGACACTCCTTAATCAACTTCCTTCTCAAGTTATCCTACTTGGGGACATATAGTCTTCTTCCTTTAGTGTAGAGTAGGCCATCCTCTAACCAAAATCTCTTGGTCTTTCCTTCTCTAGCCATCTCCACTAACTTCTTTGCTAAGGGATCTCGATCCAATCCCTCCTTGATTACTTGTATAACATTCCCTTCGGCTATGGAATAGCCCAACTCAGCCTTTCGACTTAGTGCATCGGCCACTAAGTTAACTCTTCCTGGCTTGTACTCGAACTCGAAATCAAACTCAGCCAAGAAGTCTTGCCATCTAGCTTGCTTAGGGCTTAACTTCTTTTGAGTTTGAAAGTAACTAGTGGTTACATTGTCCGTCTTAACAATAAAGTTTGATCCTAATAAGTAGTGACGCCATGTTTATAGGCAATGCTCTACGCCGTCATCTCTTTTTCTTGCACTATATAATGTCGCTCTGTCATTCAACTTGCGGCTTTCAAATGCAATAGGATGCCCCCTTGCATTAGGACACCTCCTATGGCAAAGTCAAAAGCATCTGTGTAAATCTCGAACACTTTAAAGTGATCGGTAAAGATAACACGGGTTTCTCCATGATAGTATCCTTTAATCCATCAAAGGCCTTCTGACATTTCTCCGTCCACTCCCATGAATGATTCTTCTTAGAAGATCTGTCAATGGCGTGGCCTTGGAGGAATATCCCTTGATGAACCGCCTATCATAGTTTGCCAGTCCAAGGAATGATTGTAGCTTAGACACCTTGCTTAGGGTTCCCATTCTTTGATAGCTCTAACCTTCTCCTCATCCATCTAGAGGGTTCCATCCTTAATCACATGCCCTAAGAAGTGAACCTCATCTTTGGCAAAGGAACACTTCTCTTTTTTCACATATAAGTTATTCTCTCTTAATGTCTTGAACACGATCCGCAAGTGTTCCACGTGGTCCTCAAGAGTATTGCTATATATCACAATGTCATCCAAGTAGACCACTACGAACCAATCTAGATAAGGATGGAAAATCTCATTCATAAAGGTAGAATGTCGAGCATTGGTTAAGCCAAAAGGCATTACCAACCACTCATACGAACCGTACCTCATCACACAAGTGGTCTTTGGTTCATCACCATTGGCAATCCTCACTTGGTGATAACCCGACCTTAAGTCTAACTTTGAAAACGACTTAGCTTTTCCTAGTTGATCAAACAAATCAGCTATCAAAGGAATAGGGTACTTTTTCTTGATAGTTACCTTGTTAAGTGCCCGATAGTCGATGCATAGTGTAACATCCCCTCCTGCTTTATGGATTGTCGACTGCCACAAACCAACACGGGTCTTCAGCGTGCTTTGTCCTCACTCACACGCTTCCTGGAAAACTTCCCTGGAGGTCACCCATCCTAAAATTACCCCAAGTCAAGCACGCTTAACTGTGGAGTTCTTTCGTGATGGGCTACCGAAAGAAAGATGCATCTTTGTGGCATAGGTAGTACCAATCAATTCATATAAGCCCTCCTTAACTGTATAGTCCCATACCTATAGACTCAGGATCCCTCTCATTCGGGTGTGTAATCGGTTCATTCATGTACCCCTCCGCTTGGAGGCAGGACCCGTTCCTTGTCCGTCCTCTCGCAGGCGATCATTCCTGCCGTCCCGGGCGTTACATGCCCACCGCTTCCGCTTGGTTCGTCCCGAACCACACCGTACTAGGAGAGGTGCAGGCTCTGATACCATTTGTAACATCCCTCCTGCTTTATGGATTGTCCCCCACAAACCAACACGGGTCTTTTCAGTGTGCTTTGTCCTCACTCACACGCTTCCTGGGAAAACTCCCAGGAGGTCACCCATCCCAAAATTACCCCAAGTCAAGCACGCTAACTGTGGAGTTCTTCGTGATGGGCTCCTGAAGAAAGATGCATCTTTGTGGCATAGGTAGTACCAATCAATTCATATAAGCCCTTTAATTGTATAGTCTCATACCTATACAGACTCAGGATCCTCTCATTCGGGTGTGTAATCGGTTCATTCATGTACCCCTCGCTGGAGGCGGCCGCTCCTTGTCCGTGCCCTCTCAACCGCGATCGCCCTGCCTCGTCCCGGCGTTACACATAGCCTCAATGAGTCATCATGCTTCTTTTGGAATAAGGGCACTCTATATGGTGCTTTGGATGGATGGATAAGACTAGCATCCAACAACTCCTTAAGTTGCTTCCTCAACTCTTCCAACTCTGGTGGTGCCATCCTATATGGTGCAGCATGGGTGGTTTTGTACCTGCTTCCAATTTGATCTTGTGATCTACCTTCCTCCTTGGAGGAAGTTGTTTCGGAAATTCGGAGGCATGATATCCTTGTTTTCCTCAAGAACTTTCTTGATTTGTAATGGTACATCCCCTTCTTCCATTATTGGTTCTTCCTTGAACAAAGCCAGGTAGGTCACCTCTCCCTTCTTGACTCCTTTCTTTAGTTGCATGGCAAACAACATAGGAGTTCCTCCAGGCTTGGAGAGTGTAGAAATCAGCATGGAGACCCTTTCTCCATAACACACACCGCATCGCAATACGACATGGGCACCATGTTCATTTTCCTCAAGAAGTCCAATCCAAGGACAATCTTGAAATCATCCATGGGTGTGACTGAGAAATATACAAATCCTCTCCAAGAGCCAAGTGCCATTTCTACCTCTTTCACTATTCCTCTAAGAGGTTCTTCCTTAGTGTTGACGGTCTTGAGCCAACCATTCTTCTCCATGACCTTCAACCCAAGTCTCTCCACTTCCTGGGGTGTGATGAAGTTATGTGTTGCACTAGTGTCAATCATAGCTATAATGGGCTTCTCTTTTATGAGTACTTCAACGTACATCAACCCATTCTTCTTCACCATGGGACGTACTTCTTTACCCTTTAAGGCATTCAAGAGTTGGACAGATCCAACATATTCAGCCTCCTGTGTTTGGGATTCTCATTCCTCAGCAATGGATGCCAATGTCCCTAGCTTGGGACAATCCTTCATTTAGTGTAGTCCCTTACACATGAAACATCTTCCTTTAGGCACAAAAGCCTTTTCTTCTCCTCGTACTCTCTCTTAGAAGAGTACTTGAAGTCTTTCTTTAGAGGAATATTTTTCCCTTTGTCTCCCCACCTTTAGAGGAGCTAGCCTTAGAAAATGGTTTGGACTTAATTTCCCTCATTGGTACTCCGTGAGTGACTCGGCCACTACAATGGCTTCATCCACATCTTGGACTCCCCGCCTTTGCAACTCTTGCTTTACCCAAGGTTGGAGTCCATCAATGAAGAAGAATAACGCATCTTCTGAGGCTAAGTTAGGGATTTGAAGTGTGAGTGTAGTGAACTCTTTCACATAGTCACCAATTGTAGTTCTATGCTTCAATTCCCTTAACTTCTTTCTTGCTTCATAAACCATGTTCTCAGGGAAGAATTGTCTTTTCAATTCCCTCTTGAAGTCTTCCTACGTGGCTATGTTGCAAGTGTCTTTTTCTATGTCTGCATGCTTCCTTCTCCACCACAAGATTGCATTATTAGTAAGATAGAGATAAGAGTACGTACATTCATTTGTTCTTCTGCCACCCCTTGGCATTCGAAGTACCTCTCCATCTACCATAAGAAATTCTGCACCTCTCGAGCGTCCCTCACGCCCTTGAATTCCTTTGGCTTTGGGATGACCCTGGAGCTTCCCTTGGTCCACTTTGCGTGCTAGTATTAGTTCGCAACCTGAGTTCCTCAAGGGATGCTCGAGCTTCTTCAAGTAACTTCATGACACCTTCAAGCTTGCCTTCAACTTGGTTGAGGCGTTCATCCCTTTCTTCTCCATTTTGAGAGCATTCATGACATCTTCCTTCATGACGTCTAGCTCTCCCAGCACGTGAGTCTCTAAGGTTTCTTTGTCATGCTCTACCCTTTAGATGCGCACATCCATGTTTGTTAGAGCATTCTCCAACAAAGAAACCCCATTCTTCCAAGATGGCAAAATCTTCGCCCCTGATTTGCTTGACCCACGGGTCTTCTTGGTATGAGGAGGAATGACATCCCTCCTCCTTGAAGCCTCCACATGTTCCTCAATCACGTTTGAAGCCATTTTCTCCACACAAACCACCTGTGCTCCCACACGAACCTTGTCTGGTATCAAACTTGTCATGGCCTTGGACACACTCCAACGCAACCATGCCGGCACTTGGACTTACTCAACCTCTTGAGCTAAGTACCAAGTCAACCTCACTAAAAAATGACTAGCAACGGAAGCTAAGAGCACAAGAGAACAAGAGAACTTTGGTGGAGAAAACTCTTTGTATTACACAATGGAAAACTTACAAATGACTTTAGATGTCTTGGATGGTTTGGCCAAGAATGGCCACCGATATATATAGCCTTCCACCTCCTCAATGGACGGTGGAGATTGATTCTAATGGACGGTCTAGATCGCATATCTAGAACCTTCATACACTCCACACATATCTACATATTTCTAGAACTATCTATACATATCTACTAAGGGCATTCTAGATATCTCCTACATATCTCTAGAAGCTTCTAGATAGCTCCACATGATTCTACATAGATCCACAAGTATCTAGAACATTCTAGAGTACTCTACATTGTTCCAGAATTCTAAAAGTATCTAGAATTCTCTAGAGTTTTCTACACTATTCCACAACATTCTATATTTTTCTACGGTCTTCTGAATCTTCTAGAATCTTCCGTGAATTAATCCCTCAAGAAAACCGTTCGTGACAGGTATGGTGTCTTATGAAAACTTTTTAATTTTATTTTAAAACTAAAAGAACACGTGATATTTTCTCTTATTGATGGATTATACCACTATCTGCTATCTATCGCCACCACATTACACGATACATAAAAATAAAGTTTTTAATGGTTTAACTTATATGTATATTAACAAAGGTAAAATGGTGAAATTTATTATTATTATTATTATTATTCCTGATACCATCACCACCACCATGTAACACCCGATTTTCTCTTGAAGTACAAATGACCAAAATGCCCTAAAGTCATTTTTACCGAAATTCGAGGACAATCACCCGACATCCTCAATGGGTCAACTCAATGTTTGAAGGGGATTATATCTGTTATGTTTGATATCAAGGTGAAAATCTCGTTTTCAACTTTCGGCTCAAAATGACCAAAATACCCATGTTGTGTTCTACGGGTAAAAGGTGTCGTTTGAGCCCAAACTTTCCAGAAAGTTTGGAATGATGTTTTTGAGTGGTATTTGATGTTTAGTTGGGAAAGTCCGCAGTTTAGTGCAAAATTACCATTTTGCCCCTAGAACAGTGTACAGTGAGCCTAATGACGCAATTAAGCAAACCTAAGCAATATTAGGCTCTAATCGAAGATTAATTTATTTTGATAATTAATCTAGAGTCAAAATAATTTATTAAGGTTAATTAGGACCTAAGATTGCTTAGTTAAACTCTAATTACATTCTTTAATTCAAGATTCCTAGTCATGGAATCTTGAATAGTGTTTCTCTCTAAGGAATTGTGCCATACCTCATTTGACCAAAAGAATGATTTTAAATTATTAATCTAGCAAGATTACCCTCCTAATCAAGTCTTGACAACCTTAATTAGCCAATTACCTTACCTAAACACTTTCTTACAACTCCTAACCAAAACCTTAATCAAAGAAACACTTAAACACATCCTTAAACCACAATTACATGAGCAAATCTTCCTCCCCCTTGGCTGGAAATGTTGGCCGAAATATCCCCTCCCATGTGTAGCACATGGTGAGTTTGTTTCACTCAAAGGCCATACTTCAAGCCATACCTTGCCCATACCTCACCATACCTTCAACCATGCTCACAACCATACCTTTGTAAGAGATATTTTCTCCTCTTCCTCCTCCAAAAAGGGCGTGATTCCCACTCCCAAATCAGCCTACACATTGCAAATTTTCTATAAATACCAAGCATTGGAAGGCTTGGTTGCTCTTTGGATCATTTGCCAAGTTCAAGCATTCTTGCATTTTCTCTCATTTCCTTTCAAATTCCCTCAACTTGGCTGATTTCTTCCTTCAAGTTTCAAGAGGATTTTCCTTCTCCATTTCATCAAGAACTCAAGCTTTCTTTCATCCTTTTTAAAGACTTCATTAGGTAGGAGTTTTATCTTCAAGTTTTCTTTACTTTCTTTGAGAAAAGTTCTAGATTTCTCTTGGTTTTAAAGCTTTCTTTCTTCCTTTTTATTTTCGGCCTTGGAGCCTTTTCAAGAGAAAAACTTTAGCTTGATGATGAGGTTTCAAGATAATGACTTGTTGATGTCTTGTGAGAAACCTCTAAAGCTTGAAACAACTTGGTCTTGGACCATATATGCTTGAGTTTTCCTTTTTCCTTTTCTTGTTTGGGTTTCGGTTTCCTTTCTTTTCTTTCTCAAAGGATTTGGTTTTCTCTTCCTTTTTCCTTTAAAGATTTCAGTTTTTCTTCCTTGGTTTGAACAAAGTTTGCTAAAAAAGTTAAGTAGATCACAAAAGTTTTGTTAAGGAAATTAATCACATGTTTTCCAAGAGCTCTAAGCTTACCCTTGCCAACCTTAAAGTTGGTCGGTTGTTCTAAGAGTTTTACTCTAGATTGAAGCCCATGAGCAATAAAATAAAGAATATGACTTAGTTCTTTGTATTTTGTTTAGACAAAGTGTTAAGCTTTGTGTCTATTTTCTTGAGCTTGATGATGAAGTTCAAAACCAAAGACTTCCTTGAAGGTCTAGGTGCTAAGAACTCTAAAGCTCACTTTATGTTGTTAAGATACATATTGGGTTAAGGTTATGATGTTCCTTTAAAGTCTTGTAAGAGCTCTAGTTAAGATAAAATGAGTTGCACACATGTTTATGTTTATGCCTTGCATAGCATGTTTATTTTGATGCTATCACTAAACTCTCAAAAATAATTAAATGGACTTGCATTATCATGTTTAAATTCCAAGCTTGCATTACATGTTTATATTTCAAGTCATCACTTAATCTTTAAAGATAATAATAAGGTTGCATCTCATATTTATTTTATGCTCTCACTTTACTTTCTAATGAAGAATAAAATGAGTGCATATCATGTTTAAGTTTATGCCATCACTTAAACCTCCTAGAGCTCAAAGACTTGCCCAAGTATCACACATAAAGTTTTAGAAAATGGAGGCATTTCAAGAATGCCATTTCGGCCTTGTGATGATGATGATGGACTTGGATGAGTTCATTTAATCATAAGTGCCTATAGTCTAAGTCTTGGAATTTTTCTAAGCTTAGGTGTACTCAAGGAACTTTATGAACAAGGTTTTATGTTTTAAATCTATTCCTTGAGCTAAATAATTTAGCTACTGACCTAGCACATACTTATGTGATTTCAATGAGATTAATTGGTTTCTAAAAGAGTTTTGAGTTCCTAAAATGATTCCAAGAGAAATTAGCAACTTATATGCATTTTAATTCATGAGATTATGTGATTTTATGGGCTTTACATTTCGATTCTGCCCTCTTATGTTTGGCCACTATATAATTTCTGTTTTATGGTGTTAAAATGTGTAAAATTAGGTTTGAGTGAAGCAAGGATCGATTTAGGGAAGTTTAGAAAGAACAAGTAACTAAAAAGGACTTAAAATGTGAATTCTAGAACACTTAGAATGCACCAACTTGTAATTCTGTTCCAGCATAATTTGACTTAAGGAAAATGGTTCATAATTAGTGGATATGTGTAGGAATCCCTCATAATTGGTTTAGGAGTTAATTATAGAGCCTTAGGCGAAGACGGAACTTAGAAAGGGTTAAAAACGAAGATTCTAGGACCCCATAGTCATAAGGTAAAATTCTGCCCAAAGAGACATAGAGCTGTTTGGTTATGTTATAAATCATAAATATTAGGGAAAATTATAGGTAATGATCCCTTAGGTGTTATAAAAATCCATAATGAAGGATAGGATAATTGGAACACAAGCCTAAGACCCGTAAGGGCCAAAGCATAAGACACCATGAGATAGGAGGTTGTGATGTGAGCATGAGGCCGTGTGGGTATACTCATGATGATGTGAATATGTTAATACCATGAACTTGAGGCTATATGTGTATTTGTGGCATGTTGTTATGATGATGTGTTATGTTATGTTTACAATGCATGAGAATATATGATATGTCATATGAGGTTCTATGGTTGCATGCTCATGTTGCATTCATACAAGATATGACAAAGAGGAAATGATCCCATTATGACTTCCCGAGTTAAGGGTTGTATGGGGTGATCCAAGGAA
Source organism: Dalbergia oliveri (assembly GCA_030441495.1). Classification (NCBI taxonomy): domain Eukaryota; kingdom Viridiplantae; phylum Streptophyta; class Magnoliopsida; order Fabales; family Fabaceae; genus Dalbergia; species Dalbergia oliveri. Next base: position 1,482,901 of record JAMLFY010000017.1, read on the forward strand.
AGAGATATGTTTCCCCTCTTTTACCCCGTATGAATTTAGCGACGGCTAGTTAGGATGAGCTCATTCATAGGCGATGGGTGATTAGGAGTTTTGGTGACCATGTTAAAAGGCCGGCATGTTGGGTGGATTTTGGTGACCATGATGAGGGTGGAAAAAGTTATGAAAGGAACTCACGGAGTTCAAGTATGAAAAAGTAAAAGACGCACATTCATATGTTTCATTGATGCTTTGATCAAGTGTTATGTGTTATCTACGTGTACTGTCATGCTCAAGTATTGCCATGCATACATAAAATATTTGCTACATTCATACCATGAAGACTCATGCTAAAAGAAACCCACTTCGGATAATATGATTTGAGAAATTAAAATTGAACCTATGCATATATACCTCTTTCATAATGAAACCCGAAGTGGCTGGGAGCGACGACGATGACACTTGTGTTAAAGTTGGGGAGCCTCCTGAGAATCTTGTATAAGTATTCTCACCCCTTTTGTCTTTCCTCCCGTGTTGTCTCCAGACGGATTGATGCGGATATTCGTGATTTTGCTTGAAGCGTGAGCGTAGGAGTTACGCACATTGGATCAGAGGGCGCAATGGAAGCTTGAAGACTAGTCTAGCCTATTTATAATCATGTTTAGCGTTAGTTAACCTTGCTTGATGTATCTAGTATCTTGAGGTGTCCTTATATTTATAAGGGCATCGTTGTTTTGTTATGATTATAATATAATACTACAAGTTATGTTGTGCTTATTCTATAGTTTATTTATGATTGTTATGGTGATGTATACTTGGTTGTTATGTTTCTTGTTTAGTAGTCGGTCCCTATGCGCATGAACGACTCACATTTTAAGTCTTAAGTTCAAAAAGAAAAATTTAGTCATATTTTTAGTACTCGTATTTTAAAGAAAGCCAAGTCAAGTTCTGAAACGAAGACATAACCGTCAATAACTAGCCGAATGCGACTCGAGCGTATTAGGTGAAAGTTAGGGTGTTACAACCACCACCTTATTTTATATCTTATAACATATATCTTAAAGAAGGTTTAATATTCCACTTATTGTATATCTACATCTCACAACTATATCTATTAGATTAGATGCTTTCAATTTTAATGACAAATATTTTTATTCTTTAATTAATAAAATACCATGGATTTAATGGCTTAATCCTTTAGTTTATAAGGTTTTTACAGTTTTTACTATAAATTTGTACTAAAATCTTATTTAAAACAATAATACCTACATTTCCCGTAGAACAATTTACGTACTAATGATTATATCTCAAATGGATGAAATTAAACATGTGTTAGCATGCAATATCAACATATAAATTATGGGATAATGATTAATACGGCATGTTATAATTATTAATAATTAAGTTATATATAATTTAACAAATTATATGCATATATATTTTTAATTCATAATAATTCATTTTTTATTTATACTTTTATATTATCTATGCTATACTATTCTATAAAAGGGTTGGACATCTGCGTTTGCCACTTGGTCATTTTTTTTTCTTTCCAAAATTAGCCTTATTTATATGGATATTTTTAAATTAGCGCAAAATTTTTAAAGGATAAATTTGTCCATTCATGAAAAATAACCCACCACAATGGGAGCAATAACAACCCTTATACACGACTTCCACCTTCATTGTTTAGCCCACACACTTGTCCTTTACCATTCAACCCATGATAAGTACGCTTCTTTCCTCTCTTCCAATCCCATGTAACACTTCATTTTCTCTCTTTACACTTCTTCTTGCAACTCTATTGGAATCACACTTTCCTAGATCGATGCTAAAAAAAAGCCCTTCCTTCACATTTTGAAATAGTGCTTAGTTCTTTCACTTAATTTTGGTTTTCCTTTTATTTATTTATCTTCTTTTTGTTTGTGGAATTGGAATTGAAGTTCTTATTTTCAGCACCAATATCATCTCTTAAATTGTACCATAGGGACCACCCAATATTGGGGATCAAGAGTGGTGGCAACATTAGGCTGCTCCCTATCCTTATTCCAATACATTCCTTCGGTTCCTTCTCATAGTTTTGTTTTTTTAATTTTATTTCTATTTTCAGGGTTCTGTTCCACTTCTTCATTGAACTTTCTAATTAGTTATGGAGTTTGAATTGAAATTCTTATGAGAATGCAAAAAATTTTATGCCAACTCATCATTTATCTTTTATCAAGAATTGATGTTTTGAATTGAAATTTCTTTTGTTGTAAAATTTTGATACCAATTTGATATCATAAACCCACACAACTTTGTCCAGGATTTCTCAACACACTAACTCAAAAACATAACAAAATAAGGAAGAGAAATACTAACAACTCTCTATCATTTATTCTCTCATAAACTTAAAAAGCATAACAATGTCACCCGATCTAGAAACATGATTGGCACGTGAGGAATTTCATCCTCACATAAGCCTTCTAGGTGACATGTGTCATGACCCGATTTGGACTTGGCACGTGAGAATCCTCGCTCCTACGTAAGCCTCGTGCCTTGTTCTTTCTCTATATGCATAACTCATTATAAAAGAATTTAAGATATAGTTTCATCTTCTACATACAAATCACCTGCAACGGAATTATACCATTTGAAATCAAATATTATATTCCGTCTCTAAAGTCTAAATCATGATTCTAGGTATGTAACATTTATCCTCTACAACCAACCTTAATAATAAAACCATATAGATATAGACTAAAATAACATCATGTATGCAAAGTAAAAGCATGTTCTACGTAGGACCCTGCTTGCATTTACACTGGAGCGATTCTAGAGCAAAATAATAAATGCTTCATCAAATGAAGCTCACCACAAGTAATCTAGTGCTCCTAGAAAAAGAGGTGAGAAAATTCTCCAGTAGCTACTCTATTTGAAAAGAGGAGAAGGGAGATGGGTGAATTTTGAGAAAACTTAGAGTGAATCTTTACCCTGTAACTCCCTTCATAGGATTACAAGGAAATATGCACAACTCATAATAATAATAGTAATAGTCATAGAGCCCAAACAGTTTATAGTTATACATGTATATATATAATCAAAATCAACACTTTTCATAAATCAAAATCACAACACTCTAATAAAGAAACAAATATTTCTAATTGTCATGATCCGACTTAGGAATGTGACTGGCATGTGAAGAATCTCATCTTCACGTAAGCCTTATTGGATGACGTGTCTATCTAAATGCATAACTTATGATAATATAATACTTAAAAGATGATTTTCTTCTAAATCAACAATCATTTCTCTATTTAAAACATAATATTTAATTACATAAAACTGGAAATATTTAATATTAAACTTGAAAACCCCTTTGTAATTCGTTCTGCAAATTTTAAAATTATAAACTAATCCATTCACATTATATAAATCTTAAATCTAATAGCCCTTAACCATTGAAACTGAATCATAACTACATGCCTGATCAAATACATAATCTAATCAAAACCAATAGCTGAAATCCATACTTAAACCTAGAAACACATAGGGAAATACATAAACTTTGAAAATAGCTACAATATCTCAAAATATATACGTGGCTAGGATCCTGCCAAAACTCCTGAGCACTTCTACAACTAACATGGTCCTAAACTAAGCCTTACAACAATGTAAAGCTCACCAAAAGGTAACTGCAACAACCTGGATCGGTGACCAAACGACTCTATACCTAACTATGAGAGAAAGGGAGAGGGGTAAGTCAACGGACTCAGTGAGTGAGCTCTCACTCATCACCAACATGGGACAACCAAGGAATATATATATATATATATAATGCAATATACATATAGCAATGTAAATCATTTGATATTTACATACATAGCTAGCTAGGAAAACAATTTTCATTTTATAGATTCATAAACAAACATTTCTAAACTCATAATCAAACATGAAATCATTTTAACTGATGGTGCGGTAGAGTTTGGGAAAACAATATTGCTAAGCTGGATAAATACATATATAACAATAATAGCTATAAAATCAAATTGTCCCTGTTGGACGAGCTAGAGGGTACCAGGTCCCATTTCTGTAATTGCTGCCTTTAATGGACAACTTGGTACTAAGGTTAACGATCTCAATAGCCGTTAACTAACTATCTTTTTCTTGTTCTTTACGTCTAAACTAGTTTGACAAAAAGAAAACCATAGCTGAAAAATGGATACTCTGTCCCTGGCGAAATAGAGCCACTAAATTTTTAGTACACGAGAGTTGGATTTATATAACTCCAACAATATGAATTTAGCATAACTATGGTTTTGGAAATTATGCCCAAGGGATCACCCGCTTGTTAGCACTCCAATTTCAAGCCCACAGAATATGTATCTAAGTTGCTACGAATCATACCGAATTCCATACCTCTTGGTACCTTAATTCTAACAATCTGACTTTAGCATAACTATTGCCATGAAATCATGCCCAAGGGATCATTGCTTGTAGGCATTTCGATTTCAAGCCCACGGAGTATGTATCTGGCAGTTGCTATGAATCATTCTAAATTCCATACTTCTTTGTACCATATGTTCAAGCTCTAAGTTGAAAACTTAAACTAGCATATCTTTTCATATACTTGATAAATCTAAAATCATAGTTCAAACATTGGGTTCATAATCATAATAGCTGAATTTCTTTTCTCTAAAACTCTGTTCCATATTCTACTCTAAGCTCAAAACTTTTTCATATAAATTTTTATAATAAATCAACTTAATATTTTAAAAGCTTTCTGAAATCCAAAGTTTGGGGTATATACGTAATGATATCATAACTCTTAAAACATATTTGTTAAAATAGCAACTAGATAAAATCATTTATTCTTCCAACAATCATTTCATTAGCATATAAAACATTTTCATAACACACAACATAGCAATCATGGTCCCATGGTTTTGTAAAACTCATTCTTTCATGCTATCATCATAAATCAAAATTTTTCTAGCTTAACATAATCATGTAAAATCATTTTCTATACTTTTCTTGTCTCAAATTTCATATTCATCAATCATCATGCAAGAAACATATTCATAATGATAAAGCTAAGGCTATGAGATTAAACCTATTCACCATTTAAAGTTGGGAGTATGTGGGCACCACCAACTTGACCCTGGGAGCTTGGAATGGCACCAACAACTGCCATAGAGCAACATTGACTCATGATTAATCTCTAATAATCTCTAGATAGCTCTAATATTGTCACGACCCACTTGGATACGTGACCAGCACGTGAGGAATCCTAATTCCCATGTAAGCCTCGTACCTCTCTGTCTCTATATGCATATGTTAATATTAAATCCATTTATAAAACATCATTTCCATCTCTAATAAACCCTGGCTCTTTGAAAATATAATCATCATAAAAACATATCATAATCAACTCTAGCACAAATATCTAAAGTTAGAAAACAAATCATTTCTCAATCTCTAAACATGTCTCTGACTCAAAATATGAATTGCTTTCTATACAAGATATACATGAAAACTAGAATCATGTAAATACAAAATAATCATGATAAATCAATGCACTCTATCTCTATGGTCGGGACCCTCCCGTCATGTACATGGAGCACTCTATCTCTAATCAAAATGCAAAAAGGAGTACTTCACTCCAAAGTGAAGCTCACCAACTGGAACTTTCTACTACTAGGGAGGAGGTGGATGAGAGGACCCGCAAGTTACGTATCTATTGGAAAAGGAGAGGGGTGAGTTTCATTTAAAACTCAATGAGCAGGCCCTCACCCATAATCCTCTCATGGGACAACCAAGAGAACAAATAATCATACATATATATATGTTCATCAAAACCAGTCAATGCAATTTCTCTTAAATCATTTCATTACATGTACATAATAATTCTTAAATCAATAATCTCTGGAAAACATAAATACAATACTCTACTAAGAAACAGGATCTCCTGGTTATGCTCGCATAACAAAATATAATTTCTTGGTTATGCATGGCAACCATGATGTAACGCTTCAATTTTCTGTTTGAGTACAAATGACCAAAATGCCCCTGAGGTCATTTTTACAAATTAAAGGATAGCCGACAGGCACTCCTTTAATGGGTCAACTCAATGTTTGAAGGGGATTATAATTATTATGTTTGATATTTGAGGTGAAAATCTCGTTTTTTGAAATTTCGGCTCAAAATGACAAAATTACCCCTAGTGTTTTACGGGGTAAAGGTGCCGTTTGAGCCCGTAACTTTTCTAGAAGGTTCGGAATGATGTTTATGAGTAGTTTGTGATGTTTAGTCAGGAGGTCAGAGCTTTAGTGTAAAATTACCATTTTGCCCCTAGAACAGTGTATAGTGAGCCTAATGACGTAATTAAGCAAACCTAAGCAATATTAGGCTCTAATCAAAGATTAATTTATTTCGATAATTAATCTAGAGTCAAAATAATTTATTAAGGTTAATTAGAACCTAAGATTGCTTGGTTAAACTCTAATTACATTCTTTGATTCAAGATTCCTAGTCATGGAATCTTGAATAGTGTTTCTCTCCAATTCCTTAAATTAAGGAATTGTGCCCATACATTCATTTGACTAAAAGAATGATTTTAATTTGTTAATCTAGCAAGATCACTCCCCTAATCAAGTCTTGACAACCTTAATTAGTCATTACCTCACATAAACACTTTCTTACAAACTCCTAACCAAAACCTTAATCAAAGAAACACTTAAACACATCATTAAACCACAATTACATGGACAAATTATCCTCCCCTTGACTTGCACAAAGTTGGCCAAATTCATGCTCTCCATTTGGTGTCACATGTTGATTTTTTTATGCACCCCAAAGGCCATACTTTAGGCCATGCCTTGCCCATACCTATGCCCATACTCACCCATGCTTTAACCCATACTCAAAGCCATGCCTTGTAAGAGATATTTCTCTTCCTTGCCAAAAGGCCGCTGGCCACTCCCCATGGATGCACCTCCATGTGTTGCAAAATTTCTATATATAGGCATCAAGGAAAACTTGTGATGTTTTGCTCATTTGTTCAAAGCTTCAAAGAATTCCTTTCTTCAAGTTCCAAGAGTTCTTCTCTACTTCTTCTTCTTCCTCTCAAAGAAAACTTTCCACCACCACAATCCACCATAAACCACCACTCCCTCACCTCAAACCACCTCTTAAACACTCAAACCTTCCATTTCCAAGCTTACAACCTCAAGGAAAAATCATCTTCCTTGACTTCTCCCTTGGTCGAACATGTACCCTCATCCAAGAGAAGATTTTGTCTTCTCATTTCTTCAAGGATCAAGCTTTCTTTCATCCTTTTCAAAGACTTCTTTAGGTAGGGGTTTTCTTTCAAAGTTTTTCTTTACTTTCCTTGAGAAAAGTTCTAGATTTCTCTTGGTTTTTCAAGCTTTTCCTTTCTTTTTCTTTTTTGGCCTTGGAGCCTGTTGTGAAAAACTTTAGCTTGATGATGAGGTTTCAAGATAATGGTCTTGTGATGCCATGTGAGAAACCTCTAAAGCTTGAAAATCTTGGTCTTGGACCATATATGCTCTTGGTTTCTTTTCTTTTCTTCCTCAAAGTTTTCGGTTTTCTTTTCCTTTCCCTCTAATGGTTTCGGTTTCCTTTTCCTTTATTTGAACAAAGTTTGATAAAAATGTTAAGTAGATCACTAAAAGTTTTGTTAAGAAAATTAATCATATGTTTTCAAAGAGCTCTAAGCTTACCCTTGCCAACCTTAAAGTTGGTCGGCCGTTCTAAGAGTTTACTCTAGATTGAAGCCCATGAGCAATAAAATAAAGAATATGGTTAGTTCTTTGTATGCTTGTTTAGGTAAAGTGTTGAGTTTTGTGTCCATTTTCTTGAGCTTGATGATGAAGTTCAAAACCAAAGGCTTCTTTGAAGACTTGGTGCTAAGAACTCTAAAGCTCACTTTATGTTGTAAAGATACAATTGGGTTAAGGTTATAATGTTCCTCTAAAGTCTTGTAAGAGCTCTAGTTAAGATAAAATGAGTTGCACACATGTTTATGTTTATGCCTTGCATAGCATGTTTATTTTGATGCCATCACTAAGCTCTCAAGAATAACTAAATGAACTTGCATTATCATGTTTAAATTTCCAAGCTTGCATTTCATGTTTATATTTCAAGTCATCACTTAATCTTTAAAGATAATAATGAGGTTGCATCTCATATTTATTTTATGCTCTCACTTTATTTTCTAATGAAGAGTAAAATAAGTGCATAGCATGTTTAAGTTTATGCCATCACTTAAATATCCTAGAGTTCAAAGACTTGCCTAAGTATCACAAGTAAAGTTTTAGAAAATGGAGGCATTTCAAGAATGCCATTTCGGCCTTGTGATGATGATGATGGACTTGGATGAGTTCATCTAATCATAAGTGCCCATAGCCTATGTCTTGGAATTTTTCTAAGCTTAGGTGAACTTAAAGAACATTATGAACAAGATTTTGTGTTTTAAATCTAATGCATGAACTAAATATTTAGCTACTGACCTTACTCATTTTTGTATGATTTTAATGAGAGGAATTGGTTCCTAAAAGAGTTTTGAGTTCCTAAAATTATTCCAAGAGAAAACTAGCAACTTATATGCATTTAAATCATGAGATTATGTGATTATATGATGCTTGTATTTTGGTTCTGCTTTGTGCACTTGGCCACTGTATAAATTCTGTTTTATGGTGTTAAAATGTGTAAAATTATGTTTGAGTGAAGCAAGGAACGATTTAGGGAAGTTAGGAAAGAACAAGTAACTAAAAAGGGTTTAAAATAAGAATTCTAGAACACTTAGATGCACAATTGCAAATTCTGTTCTAGCATAAATGGAATTAAGAAAAATGGTTCATAATTAGTGGATATGTGTAAGAATCCCTCATAATTGGTTTAGGAGTTGATTATAGAGCCTTAGGCGAAGACGGAACTTAGAAAGGGTCAAAGACGAAGATTCTAGGACCCAGGAATCATATGACAATCTTCTGCCCAAAGTGATGTAGTACTGTTTGGTTATGTTAGTGAGCATAAACATTAGAGGAAATTATAGGTAATGATCCCTTAGGTGAAATAAAGATCCATAATTAAAGTTAGGATAATTAGCTTATAAGTTTAAGACCCGTAAGGGCCAAAACATAAGACACCATGAGATAGAAGATGTGATGTGAGAATGAGACCGAGTGGGTATACTCGTGATGAATATGAATATGTTAATACCTTGAATATGAGATTTCATGTGTATTTGTGGCATTTTGTGTGATGATGTGGTATGCTATGCTAAAGATGTATGAGAATGCGACTATGAATGAAATAGGAGGGTATGCTCCTATGATTATGAAATTTATTTGATTGAGAAATTTCATGAGAACAATATGTGTGATTTGAGTTATGTGGCATGACTCAAATTTGAGAAAATTCGAGGTGTAGTCATTATGCTCCGAATTTCCGTCAAATTTGAGGGAGTTAAAGAAAGTTTGAAAAGAAAGATTTTATATGTGACATGCCAAGACGCATTTCTCCTGATGGTGAGGAGAAAGGAAACCCGTGGGGGTATGGTCATGGAGCCATACCGAAGCGGACAATGTCACTCGTCTTAACTAGATGATGCATTCGCAGGCTGAAATGTACTTTTCCTGCCAGTGAGGAGAAGGTAAAACTGAGGGCATCGACATTACCTCAAAGCGGACAAAGTCACTGGTCTTAACCAGTTGATGCATTTTGGAGAAGGAAAAAAGTCCCATGATGGGTGATTCCTTCGGTCCCTGCCCACTCTGGAGTCGGGATTATTATTTTTATGATTATGATGCACTTATCAAGATGATAAGTAAGAACTAGTGACGACTAGTTAAGGTATGAGCTCATAGCCTAGTATCGGGGTCAGTTACTAATTTTCATACCATGATGTCACAAGTTTGAGAAACGAGAAAGATGTGAAGCATTTTGCTTATGAAAGAGAGAAGTTGATTATGAGAAAGTACTGCCACTTATATGAGAATTAGTTATTGATGAGATGTCTTATTGGTTTTCTGCATAAAGTATTGCCATGCATTCATGTTCTACTATGCTGCATACATGCATTAAGATTCATCATAAAAGACACGAACCTTGGATAATTACTTTTATAAAAACCTCATAATGAACCCTTGCATGTTTAACTTTTTATAATAATAAACCCAAGGTTCCTGGGACGTAAATGATGACACTAGGATAGAGGATTCCCCTAGATTCTTTAGCAAGATTCTCACCCTCTCTTTGTTTTCTTTCCGTTACATCTCTAGACCACGATGGTGTCGTTCGTGATCTTCGTTGACACACTGATATGGGAGGTGCACTATGACCCAGATCACCAGTCTTACCATTTTGAGGGTCGTTGTGCCATGCGTATTTTTGCATACATGGGACGCCCATTTGCATTCCCTTTAGCTTTCGTTTCACCCCGACCTCTCCCTATGGTGATGATTTGATCTTCGAGAGGACGCGGCTCCGTGACGAGCGACTCGGGAGTGCATGACTACCCGAGTACGTTCCCTTATTCCTCGTTGTGGGAGGGACCTATCTAAGGATTCTCTGGCCGACCCTATTCGGAGGGCTCCGCCCCTTCCTGCCTATGGCCGTCGAAGGCGGCGAGGACCTGTCTCAGCGAGGCCTGAGGCGCGTATGTCAGCCCGAGAGGTGCCCTTGAGGAGGCCATGTCGCACCACCAATCTGCATGCTCACGCCCCGCTTCGTTGGGCCATATTTGAGGAGCTTCGCAGTTGCGGGTTACATCTCCCTCCGAGGAGTAGAGTCATCCGTAGGCTTTAGAGGGAGGGTTTGCTTTTAGGGTTGATCTTTTGGGGCTTTCCATGTATTTGCTATTATGTTTCTTATTTCTTTTCCTGGATTTTATGTTTCATGTACTACAAGCTCTGTCCATTCTTATGTGGGTGTGACTTTATGTTATTATTCCAGTTATGTATCAAACTATGGTGATTAATATTATGATGGATGTTTTTATGATTGAGGTGTTCTTATTTGCTTTTGTATTGCATGATTTATTTTCTGCTTTACGTTTCGTCTATGTAGTGTTCGACGGCTCGCATTTTGTCTTACATATTTCAAAAAAAAATTTTACCCGTATTTTCGCTAAGTAATTTTACAAATGAGTTTTAAAGGGAAGTAATACCTAATAATTAATCTTAATACGTCCTAGGCGTGTTGGGTTAAATATTAGGGTGTTACACATGACATAACGAGTTCTCTACTCTATGATCCTTTAGGATCTAAATTGGACACTAACTAGGTTCCGTTTCTCCTCTCATGAGATTGTCCTCTCGGGATAACTTATACCAAGGTTAACGATCGGGTTCTAGCGTTAACTCAACTTTTCTATATGGCTACCGTCAAATCTCTAAATCATAAAATCATATCATTTCTCTAAAACTCTTCTGGGGATAAATCTTTATAATATATATAAATAATTCTCTTGAAATCATCATGGAAATTTCTAAATCTCTAAATCAAGTCAAAACCATACTCTAGCTCTTTAATAAATCATTTAGCAATAATGGTCCCATGAGTTTGCATTAAAACAAATATTTCATGCTCTTATTGAAAATAACTATTTTCATAATTTGTAAAATCGTCTTAAATCTCTAATATTCTCTAGAATCATGCAAACATGTTCCCAAACAAGGAAAATAACTCTAAAGATCATAGGAAATGAACCCACTCACCTGGAGGGGAGGAAGGAGTGGCGTCAACACCTACAACATTTCGAGGATGGAAATGACACCAATATCTGCCATTAAGCCACAAAACTCAAGATTACACTCTAACAACCTCTAGATTGCTCAAACACAACTTTAACAACATTGGGGGAGCACCTCCACATAACAATAATGAGAGAAAACAACAACCTATTCACCAAGATATGAAATGGAAAGAAAGGAACAAGAAAAACCCATAAAACTTACCTTTGATCTCTTTGAGGAGGAAGGATTTGAGGAAGAGAGGGGAAAGATAGTGGAAAAGAGTTAGGGTTCAATTTTGGGGAGTGAAATCCCGAAATGGGTGTTAAAAAAGGGTGGGGGCTCCTTATGCGAAATGTTGCCTTTTCGCAATATTTCAGCATAATTGATCCTCCTAGCGTCCTGCTCACCCGCCCCGACCATGCCACTTATGATCGTTATAGCGTCAGGACCGCCTATAGCGTCTCCACAGGCTCCAAATGATCGCTACCACCAATGTGACCGCTATAGCGGTCTTGGACCTATCAGTGAAGTTCACCCAAAACTCATCTATTCCTATCACAGCTTCCAGATCATCTCACTTATTTACATTTCTTGATTTTAAGTTAATGGGGATTAACTTTTAAACATAAATGTAAATAAGGAAATACTCCCAGTTGAATTCAAATAAAATATCAAAAAAATCAAAACTTCAACCATTCAAAATCCAAATTTTGGTTTTTAGTTCAAATCCAAGTTTTCAAGATTTTCTAAACTTAGGGGCTCAAAACGAAATGATTAAAGGTTTCATAAAATTCATTAAAAATCACTCTATAACTCATTTTTCCTTTAGGAACAATTACCGAGACTTTTGATCCCAAGAATGTTACTCTAAAATATAGCCCTCCAAGGAGGTGTAGGATCCAGACTTGGCGAAGTTCAGGACTCGTGGGTCCGGAGACCCTGAGGTTGTACAAAACTTATGTACTGACATGTGTACACTGGGTATTACAAATATAAGCCTAACAACATTGGGGAGCACCCCTCATTTGACAACAAAGAGAGAAATAACAAGACCCAACTCAAGGTCATGAAGGAATAGAGAAAATGGAGACATAAACCAACCATGTACACATACCTTTGAAGCTTGGGGATGATGGATTAGAGTGGAATGGGAGAAAAGAGAGAAAGAGGGTTTGGGGATGGCCTTCGGGTTTTGGGAGAAGAAGAGCCCAAGTTGGGCTTTTAAAGGCTCATTAAATGAAACTTGTGTCATTTTGCATAGTGCTGACATTAGACACGTTCGCTAGCAAACCTGGAGGAGCAACAACTCAAGGAGCCTTTTGGCTCACTTGCTCGTTGACGAACATAACTCGCTATAGCGAGTCTTTCAAAATCTGCAGCAACAACACCCAATTGTATCTGGATTGTCTCAATGCTTCACTTATTCTACTTCCCATTAACTTTAAAACATAAATGTAAATAAGGAAATACCCCCCATTTGGATTCAAATAAACTATTAAAAAAATCAAAATCTCAACCAATCAAATTCCAAATTTTGGGTTTTAGTTCAAATTCAGAAATCTTACGGTTTTCTAAACTTGTGGTCTAAAAATGAAACGTTTAAAGGTTTCATAAAAATCATTAAAAATCATTCTTTAACTTGTTTTCCTTTTGGGAACAATTACCGAGACTTTTGATCCCAAGAATGTGACTCTAACATATAGCCTTCCAAGGAAGCGTAGGATTCGGACTTAGTAAAATTCAGGACCCGGTGGCTCCTGAGGACCCTGAAGCTAAACGGAATTGGGGAGCCTTTCAAAAGGCGTTTGGTTCAAAGTTGTGTTTAAGACAGTTATCACCCTCAAACAGATGGACAATTAGAAAGAACTATCCAAACATTGGAAGATATGCTAAGGGCATGTGTTTTGGATAGGAAAGGGAGTTAGGATAAGTACCTGCGCTTGATCCGCGTATAACAATAGTTATCATGCGAGCATCGACATGGCACCGTACTAAGCCTTGTATGGAAGGAAGTGCCAGTCGCCTTTGTGTTGGCATGATCCAGAACAAAGCGTTTGGGGCCCAATGTAGTGAGGGAAAGCACTGAGCAAATAAGAAAGATCAAGGATAGAATCTTGACCTTAAAGCCGCAAAAGAGCTATGCGGACAAACGGCGAAAGCTGTTGGAATTTCAAGAAGGCGAGCATGTTTACTTAAGAATTACCCCTACTACAGCCATAGGTAGAGCCATGAGAGTAAAAAAATTAAGTCCTATTTCTCTCCTTTGAAATCCTTCAAGAGTCGGGACACTTGCCTACAAAATAGCCCTACCTACAAAATAGAACCAGAGCATGTACAATTAAGGGAGGACCTGACTTTCAATCCTCCACCAACGAGGATCGTGGATCGTGGTGTCAGCAGTGAGGAACAAGTCCGTTCCTTTGGTGAAGTCGCGTGGGACGCGACAAGATGGAAGAGTATACGTGGGAGCTAGAGTCGAGATGTGGATGAAGTATCCGAGCTTTCTAAGGTAACGATTTCGAGGGCGAAATTCTTTTTAAGGAGGGGAGTAATGTACGTCCATTTCTGCCGTTTGAGTACAAATGACCAAAATGCCCTGAGGTCATTTTTATCCTAATTTTAGGACAGTCGACAAGTCCTTGAATGGGTCAACTCAATGTTTAAAAGGGATTATATTTGTTATGTCTAATATTCGAGGTGAAAATCTCGTTTTTGAACTTTCGGCTCAAAATGACCAAAATACCCCTGTTGTGTTCTACACGGGAAAAGGTGTCGTTTGAGTCCAAAACTTTTCCAGAAAGTTCAGAATGATGTTTATGAGTGCTTTTTGATGTCTAGTTGGGCGGGAGGTCGGGCAGTTTTAATGTAAAATTACCATTTTGCCCCTAGAACAATGTACAGTGAGCCTAATGACGCAATTAAGCAAACCTAAGCAATATTAGGCTCTAATCGAAGATTAATTTATTTCGATAATTAATCTAGAGTCAAAATAATTTATTAAGGTTAATTAGAACCTAAGATTGCTTAGATAAACTCTAATTGCATTCTTTAATTCAAGATTCCTAGGCATGGAATCTTGAATAGTATTTTCTCTCCAATTCCTTAAATTAAGGAATTGTGCCATACCTCATTTGACTAAGAAAATGAATTTAATTTGTTAATCTAGTATGACCACTCCCTAATCAAGTCTTGACATTCTTAATTACCCAATTACCTCACCTAAACACTTTCTTACACCTCCTAACCAAAACCTTAATCAAAGAAACACCTAAACACATCACGAAACCACAATTACATGAACAATTCTCTTCCTCCATTGGCTGCCCAATCTGTCGAATACATGGCCTAATAAAGGTGCCACATGTTGAATTTTTCCTCACTCCAAAGACCATGCCTTGCCCATACTTGTGCCCATACTCAACCATGCTTGAACCCATGCTCAAAGTCATACCTTGTAAGAGATATTTCTTCTCTCCTTCCTCCCAAGATGACTTGCCATTCCTCCCTCCTCTAAGCCATGCATGAGCTCTCAATCTTCTATAAATACACTAGCTTGAAAGCTCTTTGAATGTTTACACACTTGAGCAAACTTCAAGCTTTCTTCCCAAACTCAAAGAACCTCTTTCCTCCTCCCTTGGCCGAGTTCTTCATCAAGTTTCCAAGAAGGATTTTCTTCTCTTTTCCTCTCAAGAAACAAAGCTTTCCTTCCTCTCTTCAAGACTTCTTTAGGTAGGGGTTTATTTTCTAAGTTTTGTGTGCTTCCTTTAAGGAAGAGTTCTAGTTTTTCTCTTTGTTTCTTTTCCAAGCTCTTTTCTCCTTTTATTTTTGGCCTAGAGCCTTTGTTAAAAAAAAAACTTTGGCTTGATGATGAGGTTTCAAGATAATGGACTTGTGATGCCATGTGAGAAACCTTTAAAGATTGAAAATTTGGTCTTGGACCATACATGATTTCGGTTCTTCCTTTCCTTATCCCTTTCAAGATTTTGGTTTCTTTCTCCTTTGTTTGAATAAAGCTTGTTAAAAATGTTAAGTAGGTCACAAAAGTTTTGTGAAGAAAATTAATATCACATGTTTTCAAAGAGCTCTAAGCTTACCCTTGCCAACCTTAAAGTTGGTCGGCCGTTCTAAGAGTTTTACTCTAGATTGAAGCCCATGAGTAATAAAATAAAGAATATGACTTAGTTCTTGTATTTTATTTAGACAAAGTGTTGAGCTTTGTGTCTATTTTCTTGAGCTTGATGATGAAGTTCAAAACCAAGGACTTCTTTGAAGTCTTGGTGCTAAGAACTCTAAAGCTCACTTTATGTTTGTTAAGGTACATATTTGGGTTGAGGTTGTGATGTTCCTTTAAAGTCTTGTAAGAGCTCTAGCTAAGATAAAATGAGTTGCACACATGTTTAAGTTTATGCCTTGCATAGCATTTTTATTTTGATGCCATCACTAAACTCTCAAGAACAACTAAATGAACTTGTATTATCATGTTTAATTTTCCCAAGCTTGCATTTCATGTTTACATTTCAAGTCATCACTTAAACTCAAAGATAATAATGAGGTTGCATCTCATATTTATTTTATGCACTCACTTTATTTTATAAAAGAGTAAAATCAGTGCATTGCATGTTTAAGTTTATGTTATCATCTAAATACCCTAGAGCTCAAAGACTTGCCCTAAGTATCTTCAAAGGGAAACTTTAACCATGAAAAGCGGATGTGTTTTAGTATGATACAATGATGGTTTGATTTTGTAAAATGTAAGGATGATTTCAGGAAAATATTGGAAAAATGTTTTATGAGGTCTCAAGGTGTTTTAATAACTTGTGATGTGTCAAAAATCATGTTTTCTCAAATTCCAGAGGTTTGGTAATCGATTACCGTCTTCTCTAATCGATTACCAAAGTGGTATTTTGAGGGGTTCTTGGTTTTGGTAATTGATTACCATATAATGTAACGCCCCAACTTTTATTGTCATTTAGAAATTACCGAATTACCCTAGGTAATTCTTATATAAATTCGAAACGAACAATCCTCAATAGAGGAATATAACATTAGAAAAAAGGTTATGAGCAATTCCTGCAAAGTCGCAAGCCCGAATTTCTGACGTGTAAAATGACCAAAATGCCCTGAGGTTATTTTACTAGAAATGAGGATCGTGGGCCCCCATCCTCAAGGGGATGTTCTGAGGATAATAGGGGATTGTTTGTGTTATGTGTGTTAATAGAGGAGAAGAATCTTAATTTTGAGCTCGACGCGAAATGACCAAAACGCCCTGCCGTTTTAACTTTGATTGCGTGCCGTCTAGCCGAACCTCACTAAAATGTTTTAAAACATGTTTTTAAGCTATGATTAACCATTAGTTAAGCTCGGGTGGTCTCGGGCAATTTTTAAGTAAAATTACCATTTTGTCCCTCTTTGTAGTTTTGCGAATTTCAAGATTTTTTATTCGAAGAACGAAACCTAAGCAATATTAGGCTTAAATTAAAGGTTATTAGATTCTAATTATTAATCTAGAGTCAAAATTATTTATTTAGGGTGATTAGAACCTAAAATTGCTTTAAAACACCCAAATTGCTTACTAATTCACCTAAGCCCTTAATTGCAAATTCTCTAATTTGCAAAGATACCTTACCTACACCTAAATAATGCATGGAACACACAAATTTCTCCTCCTTGGGCTGTAATGGACGAAATTATTAATGCCATTATGCATCAGAATAATTGCCCAAAGATACACTAAAACAAAATGCCAAAATGTCACCATGAGACATAATTCCCTAAATTCATACAACTTGTCTTGAATCCATGTTTTTCTCCCTTTGTTCCCCATGAAAATCCATCAGCCTTCCTCCTTCATTTGTCCATTTATGAGCTTCAAAATCTCTATAAATAGGCATGCTTAAAGAGGTGTTAGAAGCTTTTGATCATAACTTACACAATTCTAGTTCTTAGGAGCACCAAAAGCTTTCTTTCTTCCTCCTCCTTGGCCGAATTCTCTCTTTAGTTTTTCAAAGAGATTTTCTTCCATTTCACTCAAAGAAACCAAGTTCTCTTCCTTTCCTTCAAATCAGATTAGGTAGGGAGTTGTTTCTAAGTTCATTTTATGCTATGACAAGTTATGATTCTAGCTCAAAAATGATGATTTCATGGACTTTCTTCTAGCTTTCAATTTCGGTTTGTTTTCCTTTTCTTTCAAAAACATTTTGGCCTTATGGTCTATATTATGATGAGACCATGGTTTGATGATGAGGTTCTTGAGTGTTGGTTGCAAAGCCTTACAAGTTAGACCTCTAAAACTTGAAGGTTTCACTAGTTTTTAAAGCTTTATAATTTCGGTTTTTCTTTCCTTATTTTTCTTTAATGATTTCGGCCAAATGGCCTAAGAAGGAATATAATGATAGCTTGATGATGAGGACCTTGAGTGTTGTTTGTAAATCCATCACAAGTTAGGCCTTTAAAGCTTGAAAATTCCACTTGATGCAAAACTTTAAACAATGATGTTTTTATGATGTAAAAATAAAGATCTTGAGTTTAGAACTTGAAAGATGTATTTTTCACTTTATCTTGCTAAGATATATATATTGGGTTGAATTTATATTTCTCTAAAGTCTTGGAAGAGCTTTAGTAAAGAAATAAAATGAACTTGCATCCATGTTTAAGTTTATGCCTTACATAACCATGTTTACTTTCTATGTTATCACTAAATTCTCAAGAATGAATAAATGGACTTGCATATTCATGTTTAAATTTCCAAGCTTGCATTTCATGTTTATGTTTCAAGTTGTCACTTAATCTTCAAAGATAATAAAGAGGATGCATCTCATATTTATTTTATGCTCTCACTTTATTTTATAATGGTTAAAAGAATCAATGCATGACATGTTTATTTTATGTCATCACCTAAAGATCCTAGAGCTCAAAGAATTGCCCAAGTATCACAAGCAAAGTTGGAAAATGGTAGTATCACTTTCAATTTCCTTAAGATTATTGGAGTCAAAGAATTCATTCTTTAAGAAGTCTTGAGTTTGGAGCTTAATAAGATGTAATAAGAATTCTTCTCCCTTCAGGTCCAGTGCGGACTCCGCGCTCCAATTTTTTGCATATCATGTTTATAATTCCAAGTTATCACCTTATAAAGACAAGATTAAAATGAGGTTGCATAGCATGTTTATGATTCTAGTTATCACCTAAATCTCTAAAGCTCAAGACTTGCTCCTTTTATCTTAAGTGAAAATTGTAATTGTAAAGATTCTTTCAATGTATAAATCGGCCTCAAGATTAAGGTAGGCCTAAAGTGATTTTAAATAAGCTACTGATTTAGTTCTAAAATTTCTTTCAAGAATAACAAAAAGAATTAGTTTTTAAAAGAGTTTTAAGGCCTTGCAAATTTTACGGGATACTAGTATCTTACTTGTACTTAAAAATGTGATTTGATGCAATTATGTGAGGTTCATGATTCGGAACTGACCTGAGTTTACTACTACTGTATGATGATGATTTAATATGTTTGAAGTTGTGATAATCATGGTTTATTGCTGAGGAACGATTCTATGCATGTTAGAAATAAAACTAGCTTCCCAAAATCGTAAAAGCAAGATTTCTAGAACTCTAGAAAATGAAATTTATGCGTTCTGTCAGAACCTTTAGCAGCCTTAAGAACCAAATTTTATTATGTTTAGATAAGGGACAATGATTCATAATTGGTTTAGTAATTAATTTTAGTATCATAAGGAAAGCCGGTAAAGAAAGGGTTAAAAACGTAACTTCTACACAGTAAAACCTTAAGAACAACTTACTGTCTATGCTACCCCATATAGTCTAATAATGTTCTTAAGGCTTATAATTGATGGTAATAAATCCCTTAGATGCATAAGTAATTAGTTTGATAATTAAGGTTACCCAATTTTAGAGTTCGGTTATTTAAAGGAGCTTTCCTTGAGAATTTTAGATGACATCTTTTGATGCTTTGGAATGTCAATTTATATGATGATGTAATGCCTACTGAGAATTTGATATTATTGAATGATTTCATGGCTTGCATGTTATAGTTGCTATTTGTAACAACCTAACATCTAACCCAATACTACTAGTAAGTACTTAGGTCAAATATCAGTCATTACTTACTATCATGGTTCTTTTATGAGAAAGAGAAATAACTTAAAGAAAATACGAGCCACTTTTTTTTTTTGACATAACTTAAAATAAAAGCCGCGCGTATCTTATCGGGTCGGTATCATAAAGTGCGGAAATATAAACATAGAAGTGGCTCCAGATCAAATATAACAACATCACATTGAAATACTTCATACCTAATAATATGCCTACCCTACGGAGGACTTTTGAGTACATGAGATGATGCAAATACAACTGAGACAAGAAATACATGTAAATAGAAACCACAGAACCAGAAATCATAAAAGGAACACTCTCCCAAGAACATCTAAAGTGGATAACCTCAATACAAAAGAAAGTTTATCCGTCCTATGTGTAGTGCGTGCACTAAGGACTACCCTCTATCCTAAAGCTAATGCCATGGGTAAGGCGGACGTAACCAATCCATGGACGAAGTGCGTCTGGAGTAGGCACTCGAGAGGTCCTCCTTGATGAAGCTCGGCTGGAGCGGGCATGGTGGATGGCTGGACATTTCCCCTACGTCGAGGCGTGGACCGGGTCCGGGGCTCTCAAGGCTGAGTCACCGTCTCCTCACTACCCATGGGCATATGCGGTGGAGTGGGGAGAGTCCTCTGAGGGATCCTCCTCCGAGTCCTGAGAGGGCACGTACTCTGGTACCCTTCCAGAACTGGAGAGTGAATCCATAGAATCCTCTCATCAGGCGTACGGGCGTGCTCAAAAATCATCGCATCATCATAAGGAGACGTTGGGGTAAAGAGGTAGCTATCTACTGGATGGGAGAAGGGTCATCCAAGAAATGCGAACACACAAACGGTGCAAGAGCCCTCAAAATGAAATGACCCAAGCTCTGGGTCATGGTGGATCTCCCATGTCAGCGTGTTAATGAATAGGATGAAGGTCGCCATCTTGATCTGAAGACGTAATGGAAAGAGAGATAGAGGGAGTGAGTTTTCTTGCTAAAGAAACTCAGGAGGTTTTCCTCCTATTCTATGTGTCATCATCTACGTCTCCAGGGTTCTCGGTTTATTTATAAAACCATGGACATATATTGGGTCAATTATGAGTTTTCTAAAATATCAATTTTCGAGAATCCGTTCTTTTTAACATGGCACTTGTGTTTACATAAGCTATATACTTGAATTATAGAATGTAAATCATGCAACTGGGTACATAGGACATAAAGCATATAACGGGTACATGGAACATAAAGCATATAACTGGGTGCATGGAACATAAGTCATATAACTTGGTTACTTAGGTGACATAAGCACCTTTACTTAACTGGGCCGCCCTAATCTTTCTCCCTTTTGAGAAATCTCTAGGTTATAAGCTCATACCACACTAGTCGTCACTAGCATCTAGACTTCATCCCTTGGGATAAGTCCACTTCCCGACCTTAAGTACGGGTTTAGGGGGCTAGAATCACATCGTCCCCACCCTTCGTTTAGTGGTTTCAAAGGATTACATTCTCATGTTTTAAGTCACCCTAAGTTTAACATGTTACTTTGAGATGCCGCATAATTAATGCGTAACACAAAATTACTACTTCGGCATCTCTAAGGTCTTTTAAAGGAGCAATAACGTAAGAGTACAAAACTATTATTTAAGGATAATAGTTCACATGGCACCATATATGTCATGAGCTAACACATCAATTCATCATTAAATGCGAGACACATAATCATCCCTTAAGGTAGAAATCTCTGAATCGGGTAACCTCAAACTATCCCATTGTTTTCTTGCATGCTGATGGGATTGATTAACCTCATTACCATAATCCATTAAGTTCTAATTCCTAATTAATTATGGTTGGACAGCTTTATGTAGTTGTTCACATTTGATGAATTATGTGTTCTAGAAAAATGCGTTTTAAGCCCTTTCTCGCTTTCGACTTTGTCTATGGTGCAGTAATTAATACCTAAGCCAATTATGAGTCACTCCCGTACATCTAGGCATATTATAATGTGATTCTAACTATTTTATCAAGGCTGGGCAGAAACTAACTTTGCCATTCTTTAGTAGTTCTAGAATTCACATATTAGGCAAACAAAGTCACTAATGATGCTTTTAAATGTCTAGAACAAATGTCACATACTCGGCAAGGTAAATCAACATATTTAGACCACCCAAAATAGAATTTAAGGTGCTGGAACTGTTAAGGCAGAACCGAAACCTTTAAGGCATAAAATCATGAGAAAAACCTTACTTTCAAACATATAACTTGCTAGTTTCTCTTAGAACCTTTTTGGGACTTCAAAATTCCATAAGATCAAAGTTTATTTTGCCAAAACTCAACATAAAATGCCACGGGCAGTAGCCATTTAATCTTACCCTTGATCAAGATGCAAAACTTGAAAACTTGTTTAAAACCTTAGTTGGGTGCATCTAAGCTTAGAAAAATTCTAAGTCATGCATTATAGGCCCTTGTAGTTAAGTGAAACTCATCCTAGAGCCATTTACACCACATGGCCGAATGATATTCAAGGAAGTACCTCCTTGATTTAATTCTTTTCTCAAAATGAAAGGGTCAAGTCTTTGAGCTCTAAAGTTTTAAGTGACGACATCAAAATAACGTGCTATGCATTTCATTTTATAGCCTTTTTGAAAGTAAAGTGATAACACAAAGTAAATATGAAATACATCTCCATTCTTATTCTTAACGCTTAGTGATAACTTGAAATATAAAATGAGATGCAAAGCTTGAAACATAAACATGCTAGGCAAAAGATAAACATGAGGTGCAAGGTTCAATTCTTTATTTTAGTGCTCTAGGCCTCTTAAAGTTTTCACTCCAAATCAACAATCAACTTTAAGGTTGAAATAGGTAGGCTTTGAGATTAATTAAGTGATGATGCACATTCTCATTTTAATCCTTAAGTTGCTTAGTGATGGCTTGAAATTAAACATGCTATGCAAAGCATAAAAGTAAACATGGATGCAACTTCTTTTATATCTTGTTTAGAGCTCTTGTAAGACTTTAAAGGAAACAAAGTTTCATCCCATAACTCATCCTCACAAGAAAAGAAACACTAGTGTTGCTAAGTTGTGTAAAAAGAGCCAATACCTCCACCAAGAACCATAAGGTGGCCGAAACCTCATCATGAGGAAGCAACCATTTTTTTTGAACTCTAGGGACCAAGATCTTGGTGATTCAAACACCAACATCTCAAGTCCTCATCATTGAGTATTTTTACAATGCTCTACATTTCTTAACAAAACAAAACTCATGACCAACATAAGGGAAACCGAAACATACTTGGCCTAGAAACCAAGTTTAGGCTCTAGAGTTTTGTTCATGTGACCTACATCAACATGAAGCCCTCATCATCAAGCTACCATTTTTCCAAGTCCCAAAGGCCTTCATGGCTGAAAACTCAAGGAAAAGAAATGGGGTTTTCAAAGGTTCAAGAGAAACATAACTATGTCTTGAGCAAAACTTGGAAATAATAAACTTATCTTAAGAAAACTCAAGCTTTAGAGGTTGTTCATGTGACAAACATCAACATACAACTCTCATCATCAAGCCCTCCTTACCTTGGCCCTAAGGCCGAAAATGAAAGGGAAAAGAAAAAGGAGAAACCGAAATGAACTTGTGAGAGAAACTCACTACAACACAACTTTCAAGCAAGATCAAACATTGAGCATTAAGATAAAAGAAAGCATTCTTGAAAAGCTCCCTACCTAGAGTTTGAGATTGAGAGGAAGTGAAGAAGATGAAGAAGTTGGAGAAGATGGACTCTTGAACTTGAGAGGAAAGAAAACCCCAAAGTGCTCTAAACTCTAAGCTTTAGTGAAATGAACAAAGGTGCTTCAAGTTCCCTAAGCTACCTATTTATAGAGAAATAAAATGAATTGAATAATGGTGGCCTTTTTGGGGAAAAGAAATATCTTTGTTCAAAGCATGGTGTTAGTCGTTGAAAAGTCTAGCTATGCATGTCCTAAAGCATGGCTAGAATTGTAGCTTATTTTCAAACCTTTTTAAATGCATAAAATCACAAAATTTTGGGCTGCCAAGGGCTGAAGGAACCGTGCACCCCATGCCCAAAAAGAGGAGAAAATTTTCTAGACTTTAAATTCCTAAAGCATAGGTAAGGTGTTGTAAGACATGGCGTCTTGAAAAAGTTTGATAGAAAGCTTGAATGACCACAAAAACAAATCATTCTTTTTGAATTTGAAAGACATATTTCTTTTTATTTTAGAAGTGAATTGAAAACCTTGATTGACCATATAAACTATTCTTTGAATCTTGAAAGACATTTTTCTTGGAAGTTGAACATTGATTGAAAGTGTTCAAGACATGTGTCATAAGATAGCTTGACCACTTAGACTAATTTTATGTGATTTCTAGGTGGAGGGTGGCGCCACTTTTGGCAGCCTTGGGGAGGAGAAATATCTCCTCAAATCATGGTCTAGAAGTGTGCTTTGGTGTGACATAGATTAGGCTTAGGATTAATGGTTGCCAAGTAGGTACTTTAGGTACACTAATTGGTTAATTAAAACTATAGACCCCTAGGTTAGAGGTGGTTGAGAAGGTTTAATGGAGTCAAAACCTCCAAGACTAGTGATGTGAGTGTGACAACTTCTCCTTGAAAGAAGATGATGTGAATAGTGGAAACACTATTCAACACTATTCACAGATTCTTTTTCTCCTTAAAGAAAGAGACTAGAATGAAGTTTGAATTTCCCTAAGCAATTTTAGGTTCCAATTAATTTCAAATGATGGTTTTGGCCCTAGGTTAATTATGGAAATTAATTAACCTTTAATTAGAGCCTAATATTGCTTAGGTTTAGAGTTGAACAGCTCATTAGGCTGAAATGCGATATGCAAGGGCAAAATCGTAATTTTTACCAAAACTTACCCGGACCTCCGGACTTAAACAAACATAGTTCACGCCTTAAAATCATTGTTTTAAACCTCGGGACGAAGTCCGGGTCAAACGGAACTTAAAACCCTTAATGTTCCAGGGGTATTTTAGTCATTTACGCAGAGATCTCATAAATGAGGTTTTTCTGCTCCGTTAGGCATTCGCACTCAAACAATCCCCTTCATATAACATATGAACCCTATGAGGATGGCCCAAAGCCGGCCGTCCTGTGTTTCGGGTAAAAATGACCTCAGGGCATTTTGGTCATTTTGAAAATTTAGCGAAAATTGGGGCGTTACACTATTGCAAACAATGAGAATGTTCATGCATCTTGATGATTATGATATAACATGCTAAGACTTAATGGTGACTTAAACTTATGAGGAAATGATCCTTTGGACCCATCAGACTATAGGTGGTGAAAAGGTGATCCTGAGAAAATGATCCTTTAGACCCATCAGACTATAGGTGGTGAAAGGTGATTCTTGTCTCTCAAAAGGGTAGAGTGGGATTTTAACTTATTAAAAGGGATAAGTATATGCTAGTGACGACTAGTAAGGTATGAGCTCATAACCTATATTACTCCCAAAAGGGTGGAGTATAGGGTGACCCAGGAAAATGATGATGAAAGTAACTTTAAGTCACCTAAGAAACTAAGTAAATGCTTTATGTGAATATGATATTTTGCTATGAATAGTATTTATGAGATGATGATGAGAAATATGATGTTCTATGCATAGTATATTTATGAGATGATGATGAGAAATATGATGTTCTGCTATGCATAGTATATTATGAAATGATGATGAGGATATGATGTGGTTTTATGCATAACTATGTTATTATATATGAAAGGAAAAGTTCATTATAAACATGACATGCTAAGTTTATGATGCATTATAAGACACATGATTAAAACGACGAACCTCGGTAAAGTATATTTTTGAACTTAATAAATCAATCTTAGCATGTTCACTATTTCATAATAACACCGAGGTTCCTGAGGACGATGATGATGACACAATGTATCATGAGGTGAGTACCCTCCTGAGATTCTTTTTATAAGTTTCTCACTCCCTCTATTTTTTCTTTCCATCCATCTTCAGAAACAGAAGGAAGCGTTCGTTAATCACATTGAGGCTTTCACCTGGTAGCTGAACTTGATCCTTAGTTTCACTCGTATATTTCAGATATCTATCCCTATCCTTGAAGTATTATTACTAGGTGCCATTAATGGATGTCCTTCCATCCATATATTATTTATGTTTTGTTAGATTGTCTACACCTAGTCGTATTTTGTTGGTAGGCAAACTATCTATGTGTTATGTAATTATGGATGTTATATGATGGAGCCAATATGATGTGTTTTTCATGCTATATCTGCATGTTATTCGCTTTATTTCGATTATTGTTCACGTTATGTGTGGCTCACGTTTTCAATTATGTTTTAAAAAAAATGGCTCGTAATTTCACTAAGTATTTTCAAAGCATGATTAAGGAACTGAAGCAAAGAGTAAAGTCTAGTAATTAATCAGATACGACCTAGGCATATTGGGTTAATTATTAGGGTGTTACATATAATGTAATCGATTACAAGGGCTGTTCTTTCCCAAACCGGTCTTTAAAACCCTGTAATTGATTACCTATCTGTATAATCGATTACTCCAATGTTCTTCATTTTATGGAAGTAGATTAACCTAAGTAATCGATTACCATCCTATGTAATCAATTACCCGTTGTTTTTGAACCCAGAACAAAATTTAGTCTCTAGTAATCGATTACCAGGCACATGTAATTGATTACTAGAACACCCTTTAGCTTTGAAATTATTCCAAGAGAAAGACTAGTAACTCGTATGCACTTATAACATGATTTTATGCGATTATGCGCAATGCATACTCTTGGTTTCTATCTTATTTGTCGGCCACTGTATGAATACCGTTTTGAGGAGTTGAAATGCGTAAGCTTATGTTTGATCGAAGTGAGGCACGATTTTGAAGGTTAGAAATGACTAAGTAAATAGAAAAGTTTGAGAACCAGGATCTTAAAACACTTAGACACAAGAATAATAACTTTTGTTCTAGCATAATTGAGCTTAAGGAAGATGGTTCATAATTAGTGTTTGTGCCTAGAAGTTGAACATAGGATCTTAGGCAAAGATAAAACGTAGAAAAGGGTCGCGTGTAGATCCTAGAACCCCCATAGTTGAATAATGATCGTGATGTTTAATCTATACAATGCTGATTGGATGAGCTAGTGAGCATAAATGTTAGAAAGAATTATAGGTAATGATCCCTTAGGTGTTATAAAAATCCATAATGAAGGTTAGGATAATTGGAACACAAGTTTAAGACCCGTAAGGGTCAAAGCATAAGACACCATGAGGCAAAAGGTGTGATGTGAGTATGAGACCGAGTGGGTATACTTGTGATGTTAGAATATGCTAATGACATGATATATGTGGCTATATGCATGTTTGAGATATGTTGATTGCGATAATGTGGTGCATTATACATGAGAACAAGGATGAGAATGAGAATGAGAAATATGAAATGAGTTAGGAGGGGTATGCTCCTAAGGACAAGAGATTTATTCGGTTGAAATATTTCATGAGAATAACATGTGTTGTTGAGTTATGTGGCATAACTCAAATTTGAGGAAATTCGGAGTATAGTCGTTATGCTGCGAATTTTCGTAATTTGAGGGACTTGAGAAAAGTTTTGGAAAGAATGATTTATATGTGACATGTCGAGACGCATTTCTCTTGCTATGGTGAGGAGAAAGGAAACCTGGGTATGGGGAGCCATACCGAAGCGGACAATGTCACTGGTCTTAACCAGATGATGCGTTTCGGCTGAGACGTACTTCTCCTGCTACGGAGAAGGTAAAACCGTGAGGGCATCGGCATTAGCCTCAAAGCGGACAAAGTTCCTGGTCTAACCAAGTTGATGCGTTTCAGAGAAGGAAGAAAGTCCCATGATGGGTGATTCCTTAGGTCCCCGCCGTACTCTGGAGTCAGGATTTATTATTTTTATGATTATGATTCGCTTATCAAGAGGATAAGTAAGAACTAGTGACGACTAGTTAAGGTATGAGCTCATAGCCTAGTATAAGGGGTCGGTTACTTTTACATACCATGATGTCACAAGTTGAGAAATGAGATGCCACTATTATGGGAATTAGTTGATGATGATGTGTTTTTATTGGTTTGCTGCCCTATGTATTGCCATGCATTCATACGTTGGTAGGCTATATACATGCATTAAGATTCATTATAAAAGACACAGACCTTGGATAATTATCTTTTGCGAAAACCTCATAATGAACCATTGCATGTTTAACCTTTTTATAATAAACCCAAGGTTCCTGTGGACGTAAATGATGACATTAGGATAGGAGGTTTCCCTATGAAATTCTTTAGCAAAATTCTCACCCATCTCTTTGTTTCTCTTTCCATTACGTCTCCAGACCGCGATGACGTCGTTCGTGATCTTCGTTACACCCTGGTGTGGGAGGTGCATTACGACCCAGATCATCAGTCCTATCATTTTGAGGGTCGCTGCTGTACGCATTTTTGCATACATGGGACGCCCGTTTGCTTTTCGCTCCAGCTTTCGCTTCACTCTGACCTCTCCCTTCGCGATGATTTGATTTTTGAGAGGACGCGACCCCATGACGAGGGCAAAGCCGTGCCCAACCATCATCTTCAGCGGTGCGTGACTACCCGAGTACATGCCCTTCATACGCTGCGGGAAGGACCTCTGGAGACTCCTGGCCGATCCCTAATCAGAGGATTCCGCCCATTCGGTGCCTTTGGCTGCCGGAGGGGTAGCGTGGACACGGTCTCTCGGAGGTCTATGAGGCGTGTACATCAGCCCGAGAGGCGCCTCGCCGAGGCGGCCACGTCGCTCCACCGATCTCATGCCCACGCCCCTCTTCGTTTGGCTACATTCGAGGAGCTTCAATAGTTCGCGGACTACATTCCCCGTCCGAGGAGTAGCGTCTTCTGGAGGCTTGTAGAGGGAGGGTTGCTTTTAGCTTGGTAGTATCTTTTGAGGACTTTTTCATGTATTAGCAGTTTATGTTTCTTGTATTTTAGGTTTCTTCCTGCAAGCTCTCCCACTATAAGGGTATGACTTTATGCTATTATGTTTTCAAGCTGATGTACTAAACTATAATGATTAATATTATGATGGATGTTTTTATGTTTGAGGTGTTCTTATATTGTGTTTGTATTGTATGCTTTATTTGTTCTTCCGCTTTATGATTCTTTTACACGGTATGCGAAGGCTCGCACTTTGCTTTACGTATTCCATTTCAAATTTTTTTTTTTCACCTGTATTTTCCACTAAGTAATTTTACAAAGGATGTTCAAAGGGAAGTAATAACTAATAGTTAATCTTAATATGTCCTAGGCGTGATGGGTTAAATATTAGGGTGTTACACATTGGATAATTACTTTTATGAAAACCTCATAATGAGCCTTTGCATGTTTAACCTTTTCTTAATAAACCCAAGGTTCCTGGGACGTTGACGATGACATTAGGATATGAGGATTCCCTATTGAGATTCTTTAGCAAGATTCACCCCCTCTTCTTCTTTTCCAGTTATGTCTTCAGATTTGACGACGTTGTTCATGATCTTCGTTGATATGCTTGTTTGGGAGATGCACTATGACCCAGCACCAGTCATACCATTTTGAGGGTCGTTGTGCTGTCATATTTTTGTGTACATGGGACGCCCGTTCACACCCAGTTTCTAGCTTTCGGTTAACTCCTACCTCACCTTTTGTCGACGACCTGATCTTTGAGAGGACTTGCCCTCGTGACTAGTAGACTCGTCATGCCTGCCCTTCGGCTTCGCGTGCGTGACTACCCCGAGCATGTTCCTCGCTCGAGGCGTTGAGACTAACCCGTCGAGGATCCCCTACCCATATCTACTTGGAGGGCTCCGCTCTTCAGTGCCTATGGGAGTAGGTAGGGATAGTAAGGATCCAGTTTCTCAATCGAGGCTTGTGAGCGTGTATGTTAGCCCGAGAGGCGCCCATGCCAAGGAGGCCACATTGTTCAACCAAGGCGGATCTTCTACGCCCAGGACATGGCAAAGTTCGAGGAATTAATCAAGTTTCTCGGGTTTTCCAGGGAATCCGATGAGGTATGGAAGTGCGTTAAGTTCCAGGCCGATTTGAGGGCTGAACTCAACGTGGCGGTGGCGTACATGGAGATTAGGGACTTCCACCCTAGTCAACAAGTGCAGAATCATAGAGGAGGGGCATAAGAAGTTAAGCACCGCAAGGGCGGAGTGCCGTGGGTTGGGACCCAAAGCCCCGAGGTTCAAGCCGCAACATCAGAACCAAGTCAAGAAGCCACTACCATCCCTACCAAGCCAACCAGTTGAAGCATCAACAACAACAACAGCAACAACTACAAAGAGGACCTGTACAACCCGTTTCGACAATACCCGAGGCCTCGTTCAACCACAACGGCCGCGGAACCGCAACAACCAACAAGGAGGATCGGGCGATCCTCGCATCAACCACCAAGGAGGGCCCAATGGAAATAAGAACAAGGTGCCCCAAGGAGCCCTCCTCTTCCCCAGAACCGGACCCGCGATATGCCTCCGTTGTGGGAAGAGTCATGGTAATCTCCCTTGCCATGCAAGGCAAGGAGTCTGCTTCATGTGGCAAGCCGGGCCACTATGCCAAGGCATAAGCGGAGGGTCATCAAGTCAGAAACCCAGGCCACAACACTAAGGGAGGGTCTACACCCTCAATGCGAAGACGACGCCAGATCCAACGACCTCATCGAAAGTAAGTGCGAATTAAATGGTAGAACCTTAACTGACCTGTATGACTCTGGTGCTACTCATTTTTCATCTCACATGCTAGTGTCGAGTCTTTGAATTTGAAAGTTTCTAAACTTCCTTTTGATCTTATTGTCTCTCCCCACAAACTCCTGTACATACCTGTAACTCGTTTAAATTGTCATCTTACCTGTTGAAAATAGGTCTTTTGTCATTGATTTGATTTGTTTACCTTTGAAAGACATAGGAGTGATCTTGGGCATGGATTGGCTCTACGCCAACCATGTGTTGTTAGATTGTTATACCAAAATCGTCATCTTTCGTCATCCCTAGCAACACTAGTCAAACCTTGAAGCTTTACGTAAATTCTTGGAGAGGTCTTCTGGAGTGGGGAGAAAACTAAGGGATATGTCCTCCTAGCCGCTAGTGAGGTAGACTTTTAGAACATAAATGATATCCCAGTAGTGAGAGAGTATCCGAGGTATTTCCAGATGAGATACTCGAGTTCCTCCGAGAGAAATGGAGTTCTCCATCAAGTTGGTTCTGGAACGGGACTATATCTATTGCCCCATATCAGATGTCACCCATGGAGTTAAAGGAGTTGAAAACCCAGTTGGAGGAGCTGTAGAAAAGAGTTTTATAAGACCTAGTGCTTCACCTTGGGGAGTCCGTCTTGTTTGTAAGAAGAAGGATGGGCGCATGAGGTTGTGTATAGATTATAGGCAGTTGAATAAAGTGACGGTGAAAAATAAGTACCCCTTGGATTGATGATCTCATGGACCAATTAAAAGGAGCGGTGGTATTCTCCAAGATTGATTTGAGGTCAGGATACCACCAGATTAGGGTGAGAGATGAGATATACCTAAAACCGCATTTAGAACACGGTACGAACACTTTGAGTTCACCGTGATGTCTTTTGGATTGACAAATGCACCCACTATGTTCATGGACTACATGAATAGGATCTTTAGACCCTATATAGATAAGTTCGTGGTAGTTTTCATAGATGATATACTCATCTATTCGACGTACTTCTCCTACTATAGTGAGGAGAAGGTAAAACCATGTGGGCATCGACATTAGCCTGCCAAAGCGGACAAAGTCACTAGTCCTAACCAGTTGATGCATTTCGAAGAAGGAGAAAGTCCCATGATGGGTGATCCTTAGGTCCCTGGTACTCTGGAGTCAGGATTATTTTTATGATTATGATTATGATACGCTTATCAAGAGGATAAGTAAGAACTAGTGACGACTAGTTGAGGTATGAGCTCATAGCCTAGTATCAGGGGTCGGTTACTATTTTTAATACCATGATGTCACAAGTTTGAAAACGAAAAGATGTGAAGCATCTTGCTTATGAAAGAGAAAAGTTGATTATGAGAAATTACATGCCACTTATATGAGAATTAATTATTGATGACATGTTTTATTGGTTTGTTTGCATAAAGTATTGCCATGTATTCATGTTTTGCTATGCTACATACATGCATTAAGATTCATCATAAAAGACACGAACCTTGGATAATTACTTTTATGAAAACCTCATAATGAACTTTTGCATGTTTAACCTTTTTCATAATAAACCCAAGGTTCCTGGGACATTAACGATGACATTAGGATAAGAGGATTTGTAACACCCTAATATTTAACCCTAATACGCCTAGGACGTATCAAGACTAATTATTAGTTATTACTTCTCTTTAAATTCATTTATAAAATACTTAGCGGAAAATACGGAAATTTTTTTTTGAAATGATTTATATAAAACAAAGTGCGAGCCTTTGCGCGTAACCTAATCAACGTGAAGCGGAAGAATAAATAAACATTAAAGAACACATCCATCATAAACATCATTCCTCATTACATTAGATAATATAGTTTAGTACATCATAACGGAAATATAACAAGAAGCATAAAGTCTTACCCATACTAGTGGGCAGAGCTTGCAATACAATGATATCAAAGGATGACAAATACATGAAACAACCCCCAAAAGATAAGCACCTAACTAACGCTACCTCTCTTCTCCAAGCCTACTGGCGATGCCGATCTCGGTTGGGGAGATGTAGCCCGCGAACTGACGAAGCTCCTCGGATGTAGCCCAACGAAGAGGGGATCTAGGCATAGCAATTGAGGGAACACTGTGGCCTCCGCGTCGTGGTCGCCTCGGGCTGTCGAACGCGCCTCGCATGCCTCGGCTGGGTGACCGTGTCCTCGCTACCTCCTCAGAGACCCATAGGAAACGGGAAGAGCCCTCCGACGAGGAAGGATGGGCACGACGGCTGCTCGTCTCAGGGTCGTGTCCTCTCAAAGATCAGGTCGTCACCAAAGGGTGAAGTCGGATCGAACGATAGCTGGAGACGGGGAAAGCAAAAGGGCGTCCCACGTATGCAAAAACGCGCACCTCGCAATGACCCTTGAAGTGGTAGGACTGATGCTCGGGGTCATAGTGCACCTCCCATGTGGGCGGGTCAATGAAAATCACGAACGACGCCATCGATATCTGAAGACGTAACGGAAAGAAAGAGAGAGGGTGAGAATTCTTACTAAAGAATCTCAGGAGGGAATCCTCTATCCTAGTGTCATCGTTTACGTCCCAGGAACCTTGGGTTTATTATGAAAAGGTTAAGCATGCATAAGTTCATTATGAGGTTTTCACAAAGGTTTTTATCCAAGGTCCATGTCTTTTATAATGATTCTAAATGCATGTATGCAACATAATATTTCATGGATGCATGGCAGCACTTTAGGTAAATCAAACAATAATTCAAGCAACATTTGAGTGGCATGAAACTTTTCTTTGAACATCTTTCCTTTTCTCATACTTGTGACACCAATAATATAGTAACCGCACCCTTAAACTAGGCTATGAGCTCATACCTTAACTAGTCGTCACTAGTTCTTACTTATCCTCTTGATAAGCGAATCATAAACATAATCATCATAATCCGACTCCCAGAGTACGGGTAGGGGCCTAAGGATCACCCATCATGGGACTTTTTCCTTCTTTGAAACGCATCGACTGGTTAAGACCAGCGACTTTGTCCGCTTTGGCAGGCTAATGTCTATGCCCTCACGGTTTTACCTTCTCCCGGAGCAGGAGAAGTACGTCTCGGTGTGTCACCTTAAACATCATATACTTTCATTCTTCGAAACGCATCGACTGGTTAAGACCAACGACTTTGTCCGCTTCGGTATGGCTCGACGTCCATACCCCCCACGGTTTACTTTCTCCTCAGAGTAGGAGAAATGCGTCTCGGCATATAACTTTAAACTTCATATTTCTCAAAAACTTTCTTTTGTCCCTCAAATTCTCGGAAATTCGAGCGCAACGGCTACCACGAATTTCCTCAAATTTGAGTCTTGCCACATAACTTACATAATGCATGTTATCTCACAAAATCCTCCGTAAGAAAACTTTTCAATCATGACAACATACTTTCTCTAATTCATTTCTATCACATAGTCTCATGCATTATGCTCATAATATACCGAAACAACACCATATCACAATTCCATATATTCTCATACTCATGATATTAACACATTCATTCATATCACAAGCATACTCACTTGGTCTCATTCTCATATCACACTTCCTATCTCATATTGTCTTATGCTTTGGCCCTTACGGGTCTTAAACTTAAGTTCCAATCATTCTAATGCTCATAGTACATCTTTATTCCACTTAAGAGATCATTACTTATAATTCTTACTAAGATTTAGGCTTACTAAAAATTCCAAACAGCATTATGCATCTTGGGCAGAAAAATATCATATACTTACGGGCTCTAGAATCTCCGTTTTGACCCTTTTTAAGATCCGTCTTCGCCTAAGGCTTCATAATCAATCCCTAAACCAATTATGAGGGATTCCTAGGCATGTTTACTAAGTTATAATTCACTTTTCCTCAATTTAGCTTTGCTGGACAGAATCACATTTTGCCATGTCTAAGTGTGCTAGAATTCCTATTTTAAGTCCTTATCATCACCTTAAGCTTAGTAATTAATACCTAATCATTTATGAAAGGTTTTTATGCATATCCTACTGATTATGAACCATTTACACTTGAATTAATTATGCTGGAACAGAATTGCATTTTTGTGCATTAAGGTGTTCTAGAATTCTCATTCTTGATCCTTTTAAGTTACTTATTCTTTTCTAACTTCTCTAAATCGATCCTCCCTTCACTCAAACATAATTTTACACATTTTAATACCTTATAACAACATTTGTACAGCAGCCAATCATGAAGGGCAGAACCGAAATCATAAGCCCATAAAATCACATAATCTCATGAATTAAAATGCATACAAGTTGCTAGTTTTCTCTTGGAACAATTTTAGGAACTCAAACTCTTTTAGAAACCAATTTATCTCATTAAAATCATTAAAGTCCAAGCAAGATCAGTAGCTAAATTAATTTTCTCATAAAATAGATTTAAAACATATAATCTCATTCATAATGCTCCTTAGGTACTCCTAAGCTTAGAAAAATTTCAAAACATGGCTATGGGCACTTGTGATTAGATGAACTCACACCAAGCCCATCATCATCACCACAAGGCCAAAATGGCTTCATTGAAAAACCAACGTTTTCTTAAAACTTTACATTGGATACTTGGGCAAGTCTTTGAGCTCTAGACCATTTAGGTGGTGACATAAATTTAAACATGCTATGCAACTCATTTTACTCTTCTTTTAGAAAATAAAGTGAGAGCATAAAATAAATATGAGGTGCACTCATTTATTATCTTTAGAGTTTAAGTGATGGCGTAAAATATAAACATGATAGACAAGAAAGTAAACATGAAATGCAAGGTTCAATCCTTTATTTTAGTGCTCTAGGCCTCTTGGGGTGTTTACCCCAAATCAACAATCAACTTTAAGGTTGAAATAGGTAGGCTTTGAGATTTATTAAGTGATGATGCACATTCTTGTTTTAATCTTTAAGTTGCTTAGTGATAGCTTGAAAATAAACATGCTATGCAAAGCATAAAAGTAAACATGAATGCACTTTAATTTAGATCTTAACTAGAGCTCTTACAAGACTTTAAAGGAACATAAAAACCTCAACCCATTATGTATCATAAAGTGAGCTCTAGAGTTCTTAGCATCAAGACACCAAGGAAGTCTTAGGTTCTTCGAACACCATCATCAAGCTCAAGGAAACGATTTTTCAAGAGACAACCTTTCAAACAAACATAAAAGGGCTACCTTAACATTTTTAGCAAACCTTGTTAAGAGAGGAAAGGAAAACCGAAACCATTGAAGAAAAAGAAATAAAAACCCAAGCTTGGACAAGGCAAAAAGGAAAAACCGAAACCTTAGAGGAATGAAGGCCAAAACTTTGAACTAGGAAGAACCAAGGAGGAACCGGAATCATAAAGGAAAGGAAATGAAAAACCAAAACTTTGAACTTGCAAAGAAAAGGAAAATCGAGTTTGTATATGGTCCTAGACCAAGATCCAAGCTTTAGAGGTTTCTCATGGCAAACACCAAACTATCTCCATGAGACCTCATCATCAAGCTAAAGATTGGTTTGTAAAATGGCCTCATGGCCGAAAATACAAAGGGAAGAAAAAGAGTTTGAAACCAAGAGAAAACTAGAAACTTTTCTCAAAGAAAGTAAAGAAAACTTGAAAGAAAACTCCTACCAAATGAAACCTTGAAAGAGATGAAAGAAAGCTTGATTCTTTGAAGGAAATGAGAAGACAAAATCTTCTCTTTGTTAGGGATATAGGTTTGGCCAAGAGGAAAAACCAAGGGAAAGGACTTTTCCTTGAGGAAACAAGCTTAGAAATGGAAAGATTGAGTGTTTGAGAGGTGGTTTGAGGTGAGGGGGTGGTGGTTCAAGGTGGTTTATGGTGGTTTGTGGTGGTGGAAAGCTTTCTTTGAGGGAAGAGGAAAAGAACTTAGAAGGAGAGAAATGAGATAAAACAAGAGAAATTGCAAGAATGCACAACTTAGCAAATGATCTAAAAAAATGGCCAAGCTTTCCAATGTGTGTTATTTATAAAGAATGAAATGTTGTGGCTAATTTAGGGGGGAGGGCTGGCCGAAATTCATTGGCCTTGGAGGGAAGGAAAATATCTTCCAAAGCTTGTCTTGGAAGCTTGGTTAAAGTGCTAGCTTAGGTGTAGTCAAATCCTAGCTTTTGCATAGCCTTTTTGGATGAAATTTGAACTCAAAATTTGTGGCTTTTGGAGGGAAATTCTAACTAGATTAACAATTTTAAAATAATTCTTTTGGTCAAAAAGGTGGTAGACAAATTTCCTTGATCTAAGGAAATTGGAGAGAGAAAAACACTATTCATTACTTTTTGATTAGACATCTTGAATTAAAGAATGTAATTAGAACTTGACTAAGCAATTTTAGTTTCTAATCAACCTTAATAAATCATTTTGACTCTAGATTAATTATCGAAATAAATTAATCTTCGATTAGAGTTTAATATTGCTTAGGTTTGCTTAATTGCTTCATTAGGCGCATGTACACTGTTCTAGGGTAAAACGGTAATTTGCACTAAACCTCTGGACCTTCCCGGCCGGCTAAACATCAAATATTACTCTAAAACATCATTCTAAACTTCCTGGAAAATTTCGAGCTCAAACGGCACCTTTTACCCATGTAGAGCACGGAGGGGTATTTTGGTCATTTTGAGCCGAAAGTTTAGAAAACGAGATTTTCACCTCTGGATATCAAACATAACAGGTACAACCCCCTTCAAACATTGAGTTGACCCATTCGAGGATGGCCGGTTGCCCTTTAATTCCAGGTAGAAATGGCCTCAAGGGCATTTTGGTCATTTGCACTCAATCCAGGAAAAATGGATTATAGGTTCCCCATGAGATTCTTTAGCAAGATTCTCACCCTCTTTCTTCTTTTCCCGTTACGTCTTCAGATTTCGATGGCGTCATTCGTGATCTTCATTGATACGCCCGTTTGGGAGGTGCATTACGAACAGAAGCACAAGTCATACCATTTTGAGGGTCATTGTGCTGTTCATATTTTTGCGTACATGGGACGCCCGTTCGTACACCCAGTTTCCAGCTTTCGTTTCACTCATACCTCACCTTTTGTCGA
Organism: Dalbergia oliveri; assembly: GCA_030441495.1. NCBI lineage: Eukaryota > Viridiplantae > Streptophyta > Magnoliopsida > Fabales > Fabaceae > Dalbergia > Dalbergia oliveri. The sequence continues at coordinate 1,520,494 of JAMLFY010000017.1, forward strand.
CGACCTGATGTTTGAGATGACTCACCCTCACGACGAGCGACTCATCATCCCTCCACTTCGGCTTCGGCAGTGCGTGACTACCCAGAGTATGTTCCTCGCCAGGCCTTTCGAGATTGACCGTGGAGAATTCCCATACCCATATCTACTCGGAGGGCTCCGCTCCTTCAATGCCCATGGGAGTAGGTGGGTAGCGAGGATCCAGTCTTCAGCCGAGGCTTGTGAGGCGCGTACGCCCGCCCGAGAGGCGCCCACGCCGAGGAGGCCACGTTGTTCCTCGGTTCGCATGGCTATGCCCCTCTTCATTGGGCTATGTTCGAGGAGCTCGACAGTTGTGAGACACATCTCTCCGTTCGAGGATCGGTATCATCAGGAGGCTTTGGAGTGAAGGGCGTTTTCCTGGGTTTTATCTTTTAGGGCTTTTCATGTACTTGCGTTTATGTTTCCTTTTATGTATTTCCTGTTATGTACCTCCAAGCTCTGCCCACCTTGTGAGGGTATGACTATGTTTCGTTTTATCTCAGTTATGTATTTTGAACTATGTATTAACTATGCTATTTAATGACATGGTATTTGTTTTATGAATGGATGTTCTCTGAAATGCCTTTATATTGTATGTTTAATCTCTTCTGCTTTACGTTTCGCTTATGTATTATTCGATGGCTCGCATTTTGGTTTATATCTTTAAAAAAAAAATTTACCTGTATTTCTTAAGTAATTTAACAAAGGAGTTTCACAAGGAGTAATGACTAATAATTAATCTAAATACATCCTAGGCGTGTTGGGTTAAATATTAGGGTGTTACACCTCTCTCCTCATATTCAACTCCTTTTGATCAAAGAGATGTTTAAGACTCTTATGATCTAGAAAACTTCAAACTTTACACCATACAAGTAGTGCCTTCATATCTTCAAGGCAAATACTATGGCGGCCAATTCTAGGTCATGGGTGGGGTAGTTCACCTCGTGAGGCTTGAGTTGTCTAGATGCATAGGCTACCACTTGCCTATTTTGCATCAACACACAACCTAAACCCTTTCCCGAAACGTCACAATATACCTCGAAAGGTACATTGGGGTCGGGTAAAACCAAAACTGGGTCGAGGTTAACTTTTCCTTAACTCTTGGAAGCTTTTCTCACACTCGAGATTCCATAAAAAACAGGTGTTCTTCCTAGTGAGCTTGGTTAGGGAAGGGCAATATGAGAAAATCCTTTTATAAACCTACGGTAATAGCCTGCTAAACCCAAAAAGCTCTCTATTTCCGTTACGGTGGCTGGTCTCTCCCAATTCATTACAGCCTCGATTTTCCTGGGGTCAATCGCTATACCTCCCTTTGACACTACGTGTCCTAAGAACTTCACCTCCTCCAACCAAAATTCACACTAAGAGAGCTTTGCATACAACTTTTCTCCTTCAAAATCTCTAAAACCAACCTTAGATGACGTTCATGCTCCTCGTGGGTCTCGAATAGATAAGTATATCATCTATGAAAATGACTATGAACTTATCTAAATAGGGTCTGAAGATCCTATTCATATAGTCCATGAACATTGCAGGAGCATTCGTCAATCCAAAAGACATCACGGCAAACTCAAAGTGTCGTACCGAGTTCTAAAGGCGGTTTTAGGTATATCTTCATCTCTCACTCTAATTTGGTGGTATCCTGACCTTAAATCAATCTTGGAGAATACCACCGCTCCTTTCAATTGGTCCATGAGATCATCAATCCTAGGCAAAGGGTATTTGTTTTTCACCGTCACTCGATTCAATTGCCTATAATCTATGCACAACCTCATGCTCCCATCCTTTCTTTGACAAATAAGACCGGGCTCCCCAGGGTGAAGCACTAGGTCTTATGAAATTCTTTTCCAAAAGCTCCTCCAACTGGGTTTTCAACTCCTTTAACTCCAAAGGTGACATTCTATATGGGGCTATAGAGATAGGTCTCGTTCCTGGAACCAACTCAATGGAGAACTCCACTTCTCTCGAGAGGAACTCGGTATCTCATCCGGAAATACCTCAGGATAATCTCTTACTACTAGTATATCATCTATATTCTACTCAAAGTCTACCTCACTAACGGCTAGGAGGATATCTCCCTTAGTCTTCTCCCCACTAAGTGTACCTCTACGGAATTCACATAAAGCTTCAAAGTTTGACTAGTTTTGCTAGGGGGAAGATGAAAGATAACAGTTTTGGTATAACGGTCTAATAATACATGGTTGGCGTAGAGCCAATCCATGCCAAGAATTACTCCTATATCTTTCAAGGGTAAACAAATTAAATCCATGACAAAAGACCTATTTTCGGAGGAGATGACAATTTAAACAGATTGTAGGTATGTGGACGATTTGTAGGGGTAGAAATAATAAGATCAAAAGGAAGTGTAGAAACTTTAAGATTCAAAGACTCGACACTAGCATGTGAGATGAATGACGGGTAGCACTAGAGTCATACAATATAGTTAAGGTTTTACCATTTAATTCGCACTTACCTTCGATAAGGTCATTGGATCTGGTTGCGTCTTCCGTATTGAAGGTGAAGACCCTTCCTTGGTGTTGCGACCTGGGTTCTGACCAGGTGGCCCTCCACTTGCAATCCTTGGCGTAGTGGCCGGGCTTGCCACATCTGAAGCAGACTCCTTGCCCAGCTTGGCAGGGGTGATTACCATGATTCTTCCTGCGGGGCATATCACCTGGGTCTGGGCAAAGCGGGGCTCCTTGGGCGACTTGTTCTTGGCCCGCTGGGCCCTCCCTGATTGTTGTTGCGAGGACGGCCGATCCTCCTTGTTGGTTGTTGCGGTTCGCGGCTGTTATGGTTGAACGTGGCCTCGAATGTTGCCGGAAAGGTTGATTGATGGGTCCCCTTTGTTGTTGTTGTTGCTTGAACTGGTTGGTGTGGTAGGGATTGTAGTGGCTCCTTAACTGTTCAAATGCTGTGGCTTGAACCTCGGAGCTTGAGGTCCCAACCCACGGGTGCTCCGCCCTCGCGGCGCTCAACTTCTTGTGCCCCTCCTCCATGATTCTGCACTTGTTGACTAGGGTAGGGAAGTCCCTAATCTCCATATGTGCCACCACCACATTGAGTTAGGCCCTCAACCCGGCCTTGAACTTGATGCATTTCCACACTTCATCGAGATTCCCTTGGAAAACCTGAGAAAACTTGATCAGCTCCTCAAAATTTGCCGTATATTGGGCGACGGAGATCCGCCTGGGTCAGCTGCATGAATTCAATGTCTTTCGCATTCCTCCTGACTCGGAAAATACTTCTCATAGAAGTAAGTCTTGAACAGCTCCTAGTTGATCAATGTGCCAGTTGCTTCTAACGCCTCTTGGTGTCGGTCCACCAAAACTCCGTGTAAGACTCCATCATATAAGTGGCAAAGGTGACCTTCTGTTCTTCCGAACAAGCGACCACCAAGTAGATCTTTTCCATATTCTTGATCCACTCATCCGCCTTGTCTGGATTCAAGGCTCCTCGGAAGGTTGGGGGATTCGCCTGGAAAATTCCCAAATGGGCTTGCTCACAGCCTTAGGCGGGGACCTTGAGCAGTATCCCTGTTAGTTCATGCGATCGAACATGTGTTCCATTGCTCTCACCATCTCACGACAGTAATCACAGCTCGTTCCCTTGATCACCCTCATTCGCATTCCTATTCTGAAGTGCCATTAGTCCCTAAATACACAAGTCAACAAACACTGAGGTGATCAGGCTCAATATTCCATGCTAGATGAGCTAGTTACCATGGCACAAATAAGCGGACGGGATCATGCATGTCTATCCTATAGCTTATCTCTATTAGCTAAGCGTTATACATGACATACTACCGTATCATGCCTATAAAGCATGGTCGTCCAAACCTAAGTTCCGCGAGAATGAAACTCTTTGATACCATAATGTAACACTCTAATATTTAACCCAACACGCCTAGGACGTATTAAGATTAATTATTAGTTATTACTTCCTTTTAAACTCATCTGTAAAATTACTTAGTGGAAAATACAGGTAAATTTTTTTTTTTTTGAAATATGTAAAACAAAATGCAAGCCGTCGTATACCTTCATGAGCGAAACGTAAAGGCAAAGAAATTAAATTAAATATACAATTGAAAGCAATAAAGAACACATCCATTTATAGAAGCAAATGTCATAATATATTAGATAACATAGTTTGATACATAGTTGGATACATCAACTAAAATATAAAAACATAAAGTCATACCCACATAAGAATGGGCAGAGCTCCAGTACATAGAATAGCAAAGTGAGAAAAGAAACATAACAACAAGTACAAGGAAGCCCCAAAAGATCAAACCCAGCTATAGCCCCTCCCTCGAAACCTACTAGTGATGCTGATCCTCTAGCGATGGAGAGATGTGTCCCGCGAACTGCTCGAGCTCCTCGGTCGTGGCCCAACAAAGAGGAGGTGTGGGCATGCGAGCAGGGAACATGACCGCCTCGCAGGGTGCCTCTCGAGCTGTCATCTTGCCTCGCAAGCTTCGGTTGGTGACAGGTCCTCGCCCCTACCCACATCCATGGGTACCGAGGAGCGGACCTCCGAGTAAATGTAGGCAGAGATCCTCAGACAAGTCGATCCGAGTGCGTGGTATGAGTGGGACGTACTCGGGTAGTCTCTAATTGCTGAGGATAATGGACGGACGCGATCATCTGAAGATCATGTCGTCGCCATACGGTGAGGTAGGAGTAAAGCGAAAGTTGGAAACTAGATGCGAACGGGCGTCCTGTGTACGCAAAAATACAGCAGCACATCGACCCTCGAAATGATATGACTAATGCTCTGGGTCATAGTGCACCTCCCAAATTGGTGTGTCAATGAAGATCACGAACGACACTATTGAGTGAAGACGTGACAGAAAAGAAGTAGAGGGGTGAGAATCTTACTAAAGAATCTCATAGGAATCTCCTACACTAATGTCATTGTTACGTCCCCAGGAACCTTAGGTTTATTATGAAAAGGTTTAACATGCAAAGGTTTATTATGAGGTTTCATAAGAGTAATTATCCAAGGTCTGTGTCTTTTATGATGAATCTTAATGCATGTATGCAGCATGCGAAACATGAATGCATGGCAATACATTATACATTTAGACAATTAAAACATGACATAAATAATTTATCATCACATAGTGGCGTGTAACTTCTCATGAAAACCTTTCTCTTTCATAAGCATGGAACTTTACATCATTTTCTCTTTTCTCAAACTTGTAACATAAAGGTATCAAAATAGTAACCGCACCCTAAAACTAGGCTATAAGCTCATACCTCAACTACTCGTCACTAGTTCTTGCTTATGCTCTTGATAAGCGTAACATAATCACAATAATCCCGACTCCCAGAGTACGAGTAGGGGCCTAAGTGTAACACCTCCCAACTTCTACATTCTCCTCGAGTACTAACATGGTAATTCAGGGTATTACTAATGTTTTGAATATGCACTAGTCGTAACATGCAATAATAAAGAAGTGTACTACATATATAGTCGTAGCCAAAAATCAGATAGATATATATGGACCTAAGGTCTTAGTTCCAGTATGTACATTATCGTAAGAGGTAACCACAGAACAACCCCTAACTAGTCAAAATCTCTCAGTGAACAAGACTAGTTCCTCCTACCGAAAACCCAACCTACTCAAGATAACATCCAGATACACGTAGCAAAAGAAGACAAATAATACGTCACCTCAGGCCGGTAAGTCCTAAGACTATCCTATTACTATGTACAATGCATCCGTCTTTGGAGATCTCTACTCCTCATCCAGGAAACCGTTGGCCATTGGGGCGATGACCTCACCTCCGGGCACGGGGTCCTCAGAGGATCTGAGTCAGATGAGGAGGATGACGAAACGGGTACGTCTCCTGGCTGATATGCGGGTGGAGCAAGGGGATCTCAAACGCTCCAGGATGGGCCATGTGAAGGGGCACACCGTCATAAGAAAAAGTGGGGTGAACAAGGCAAAGACCGAAGTCCTGAAGGAGCGGTCAAAGAACATGTAGAAACTGGAATAACCAACGGCATACATGCGGTCCAATGGGATCGTATTGCCACACCCATTGTGGCGAATCACAAAAAACACCAGGGATGGCATCTCTGAATTGAACAATATAATCCATACAACTCAGGGGTGAGAATATTATAAAATTCTAGGAGGGTAGTTTCCCATATACTACACAGTAGGGATAAGCAATTCATGCATATACAATATCCATAAAAAATCATACACATAAATCTTGAAAACCCGTAGGCCGAGGAACTAAGGAGAATATCACAATAATCGATCGAGTAATAATATGTACAATCAGAAACTCCATTCCTCATATCTTTCTCAATTTTCTCAATATAAGGAATGCTTATTCTCAGAGAGATACATTCACACTCCACAATTTCACAGAGGACCATAGACTACTAGGACATGAGCTCATTCCTATTTGAGATCACCGAACTTCATTTTTTCCATTTCCGGATCACTCAGGGTCTATGCCTAGCCGATACGTCTATCGACTAATAACTTTTCTAGGGAAGTCCTTCTTTTTGCCTTCCTCTCAATTCTTTCTAAGCCTTGTTTCTGTTTTCCCCATATGTTTCAAACATACACAGTAAGATATGTACATACTATCATAGAATTTCAGCCATTTCCACATCTCATTATCCTGGCAGAATTGATGTTCAGGCACAACAATTTGTTACCATACCAAACAACCATTCCAACCTTAAGGAAAATTTCACATGACACATTGTGACACTTCAATGTGTCTAAAACAACCTGTAAAAATTTCAGGGTAGAATTATATAACCACTTCAATAAAATAGGCAAATCTAGTGGTCAAAAGCCACAATTTCATAGTCCAGACTTGTGTTCTCAAAATATTTAGCCCTAGAATTCGATGGAATCATGGTACAAGAAAATTCACAGAGGTATTTCAACATGTTATTAGTCTTGTGTAAAAATTTCAGGAGCTATCTCAATCAATTGCTATGATGAAAAATTCGGCAAGTTTGTTACTTTAGTCTCAACAATTAGAATAACGGAGTTACAATTCGGTTCCTAATTTTTTGAGGCATCAAACCTTAGAATTAATCCCTAAGAAAATTCGTGTGTTTAGTTTAAGAGGTTAACAACAACATATAATTTTCATGGCTCATGAAACCACCCACAAAATTTCTAGAAAATTCGTGAAAAGTTCTTATTACAAAACAGAAATCAATCCAGCAACCTAGTTCCAATTTCACTTGAGAGAAAACCCTTTTTAAAACCATCCAAACACAACACAAAAATTCATACATCAATATCAATATGTTAATATCAATATCATCAAAATTTTCGGAATTAGGGCAAGCTAAAATAGAATTGAAAAATTTCACAAAAAGGAAGCAGAAAACCTACTCTTGAATGTTCAACAAGTTTCTATCTCTAGCTTGCTTCAAGGTGGGATTTCATCACAACCAAAACTCCCCACACAACTTCAAACCCTCCTCTGATCAATGATGGATGTGCAATAGGATGAGGTTTTTGAAATTCCAATCGGTTATAATTGTAGAGGTGGAAGTGTAGATCAATTTTTGTGAAGGAAGATTTGGGTTTTGATGATTCTAAGCTAGGGTTTTTGTGAGATGAACACAAGGTGAAACTCTTGGCTATGGAGGACTTCCAACTTCTGATTTCTCCCTGGAATGGCCGAGAATGATGCTTGGCTTTGGGAGGAAGATTGGTGACTAGGCTTGTAATAAATACAAGCCAAGATATTTATCCAAGATCATGATGAGTTTTGATGACTAGGCTATGATGGACGGCTAGGATTTGATCTTGGATTCCAAGATTAGATCTTGGCCTTCCACTTGTCTTGATTAGGTAGATATTAGTTAGTTGTAGTGATGAAAGTATCTTTCGGTGTTAAAAAACAGAAATCTCAGAACGGTAACGCCATCATTAAACCGATATTACCGAAAATTAATTTTAAGTATAAAATTATCATTCACACCTATTTCTAACCTTATTCCCATGTTTTCCTAATTTCGGGCACCTCTGGCCGAATTTAGGGTTTACCAGGTCAGGCCTGGGGCCCGCAAGGTTACTATTCACCGGCCTGAATTTTTTTTTTAAAACATTCGTTGAGCCACCCTCATCGTTGTTAAACTATTATATTTTTAAAATTACAACTAACAAAGCTCAAATTAATTTTTAAGTAATTTTCGGTGTTACACTAAGGATCACCTATCATTAGACTTTTTCCTTCTTCGAAACACATCAACTGGTTAAGACCAGTGACTTTGTCCGCTTGGGCTAATGTCTATGCCCTTACAGTTTTACCTTCTCCTCACCATCAGGAGAAGTACCTCGTCTACGAAATGCATCAAGGTTAAGCCAGTGACTTGTATTGCTCATAGCTCCACGACCATAGCCCCCATGGGTTTACTTTCTCCTCCGTAGCAGGAGAAATGCGTCTCGACATGTCACATTCAAAATCTTTCTTTTCAAAACTTCTTTTAAGTCTCTCAAATTTGATGGAAATCCAGCATAACGGTTGTATCCTGAATTTCCTCATATTTGAGTCATGCCACATAACTTATTCAACTCATCTCATCTCATTCAATGTCTCAATCAATTAAATCTTTAAAAGCCATATAAACATATACATTCATTCCATCATCATCTTATATCCATATGCATCTCAATCATAGCATGCCGTATTATCACATCAATTACGTCATAAGTTCACACAATCTTATGCTCATAACATTAATACTCTCAGTATAATGTAAATACACTGATTCACTCGGTCACTTACTCACATTATAACTCCTATCTTGCAATGCCTTATGCTTTGACTTTTACGGGTCTTAATCTTGTGTTTTGATTATCCTAATGCCCATTATAAACCTTGGATACACCTAAAGGATTACTACTTGTAATTCTCTCTAATTTTTATGCTCACTAACTCTTCCAAACAGCATTGCATTAATTAAGCAAGATGACTATAATTCAATTAGGGTTCTAGATTCTACGTCTTTGACCCTTTCTAAGTTCTATCTTCGCCTAAGGCTCTATATTCAATTCCTAAACCAATTATTAGGGATTCCTACACATATCCACTAATTATAAACCATTTTTCTTAAGTTCAATTATGCTGGAATAGAATTTACAATTTTTGTATATAAGTGTTCTAGAATTATCATTTTAAGTCCTTTCTAGTTACTTATTCTTTCCTAACTTCCCTAAATCGTTCCTTGCTTCACTCAAACATAATTTTACACATTTTAACTCCATAAAACAGAATTAATACAGTGGCCAAACCATCAAGGTAGAACCGAAAGTATAGGTCACATAATCACATAATTTCATGATTTAATTGCATATAAGTTGCTAGTTTTCTCTTGGAATAATTTTAGGAACTCAAAACTCTTTTAGAAACCAATTCATCTCATTAAAATCATATAAATATAGGTGAGGTCAGTAGCTAAATTATTATGTTCATGAAATATATTTAAACATAAAATCTTATTCATAATATTCTTTAAGTTCACCTAAGCTTAGAAAAATTCCAAGACATAGGCTATGGGCACTTATGATTAGATGAACTCATATCAAGTCCATCATCATCATCACAAGGCCGAAATGGCATTCTTGAAATGCTTCCATTTTCTAAAACTTTATATATGATACTTGGGCAAGTCTTTGAACTCAGAGTATTTAGGTGATGACATAAACATAAACATGCTATGCACTTTATTTTACTCTTCATTATAAAGTAAAGTGAGAACATAAAATAAATATGAGATGCAACCTCATTATTATCTTTAAAGATTAAGTGATGACTTGAAATATAAACATGAAGTGCAAGCTTGGAAATTTAAATATGAAATGCAAGTTCATTTATTTATTCTTGAGAACTTAGTGATGGCATCAAAAGTAAACATGATATGCAAGGCATAAACTTAAACATGAATGCAACTTATTTTATCTTAACTATAGCTCATACAAGACTTTAGAGGAACATCAATAGCCTTAAACCAACATGTATCTAACAATATAAAGTGAGCTTTAGAGTTCTTAGCACCAAGTCTTCAAAGAAGTCTTTGGTTTGAACTTCATCATCAAGCTCAAGAAAATGGACTAAGAGATAAACATCAACACTTATCAAAGCAAACATAAAAAGAACTACTCATATTCTTCATTTTATTGCTCATGGGCTTCAATCTAGAGTAAACTCTTAGAACGGCCGACCAACTTTAAGGTTGGTGAGGGTAAGCTTAGAGCTCTTTGAAAACATATGATTAATTTTCTTAACAAAACTTTTAGTGAGCTACTTAATATTTTCATCAAACTTTATACAAAGAAAGGAATGAAAATCAAAATCTTTGAGGAGGAAAGGAAATGAGAACCGAAATCTTGAGTAAAAAAGGAAAGGAAACCGAAATCATATATGGTCCAAGACCAAGTTTTCAAGCTTTAGAGGTTTCTCACATAGTAACCACAAGACCATTATCTTGAAACCTCATCATCAAGCTAAAGATTTCACATAAAAGGGCTCCAAGGCCGAAATGAAAAAGAGGAAAAGATAGATCTTTGAAACCAAGAGAAAATTAGAACTTTTCTTAAAGAAAGTAAGTAAAACTTTGAAGATAAACCCCTACCAAATAAAGTCTTGAAAGAGATGAAAGAAAGCTTGTATTCTTGATGAAATGAGAAGACAAAATCTTCTCTTGGATGGTGAGCATGATTCGGCCAAGAGGGATCTCAAGGAAGATGATTTTTCCTTGAAAGAGTAAGCTTGGAAATGGAAAGGTTTGGTGTTTGAGAGGTGGTTTGAGGTGGGGGAGTGGTGGTTCAAGGTTGTTTGTGGTGGTTTGTGATGGTGGAAAGGTTTCTTTGATGGTGAAGGAAGAAGAACAAGATGAAGAGAATTTGAGAGGAAAATAGAGAAAATTACAAGAAAGCTTAAACTTGGCAAATGATCTAAAGTGTAACCAAGTTCACTAAGGCTTGGTATTTATAGAAAAATGAAATATGGAGGCTGCCAAGGGGAAGGAAAGGCCGACGGTCTTCATGCCTTTGGGGAGGAAAATATCTTCAAAAACTTGTCATTCAAAGGCATGGTTGGAGGTATGGCTAGGTATGGGCAAGGCATGGCTTAAGGCATGGTCTTTGGAGTGAAACAAAATCAACATGTGACACAAATGCAAGGGTATGCATTTGGCCAGCTTTCAGCCAAGGGGGGAGGAAGAATTTGTTCATCTAATTGTGGTTTAATGATGTGTTTAAGTATTTCTTTGATTAAGGTATTGATTAGGAGTTTGTGAGAAAGTGTTTAGGTGAGGTAATGGTTAATTAAGGTTGTCAAGACTTGATTTAGGGGTGATCTTGCTAGATTAACAAATTAAAACTCTTTTCAAGTAAAATTAAATCGTAGACACAATTCCTTGATTTAAGGAATTGGAGAGAGAATTTACTATTCAAGATTCCATGACTAGGAATCTTGAATCCAAGAATGAAATTAGAGTTTAACCAAGAAATCTTAGGTTCTAATTAACCTTAATAAATTATTTTAACTCTAGATTAATTATCAAAATTAATTAATCTTCGATTAGAGCCTAATATTGCTTAGGTTTGGTTAATTACATCATTACGCTCACTGTACACGGTTCTAGGGGCAAAATGATAATTTTGCACTAAAACTGCTGACCTCCTGCCAAACTAACCATCACAAACCACTCATAAACATCATTCCAAACTTCCTGGAAAAGTTCAAGGCTCAAATGGTGCCTTTACTCGCGTAAAACGCTAAGGGATATTTTGGTCATTGAGCCGAAAGTTTGGAAAATGAGATTTTCACCTTGGATATCAAACATTGCAGTTATAATCCCCTTCAAACATTGAGCTGACCCATTCAAGGGTGGGTTGGCTATCCTCGAATTCTGGGAAAAAATGGCCTCAGGGCATTTTAGTCATTTGTACTCAACAAAAAATCGGGCGTTACACTTCCACCTCCATCCTCAATCTCCTCTCAACCTCAAACCACCACACCTCCACCATAGATCATCTATAAGACACATAACCTTTCCATCCCCAAGCTCCAGACACAAGAAAAATCCTTCCTTCCATTTCTTTTCCTTTGGCCGAAAATACATCTCCATTACAAAGGAAGATTTGTTCTTCTCACTTCCTTACAAAAGACCAAGTTTTCTCTTGCAAGAAAAAGCACACTTGGTAGGGATTTTTTATTTTGAGTTCTCTCCTTTTCTTCTTTGCTTTTTGGTTTCTATGTTAGAATGAATGGAAAGTTTTCCTCTTTTATCTTCCTCTCATTATTTTCGGATTTGATGTTGGTTTGATAGACAAGTTCCTTCTTTTTATTTTCTTTTCTTTTCGGTTTCATTTGTTGGTTGTTGGTCAAAAACCATGGCTTGATTATGAGAGATCTTGATGTTGGTTGTGAGACCATCATGTGCTTGACCTCTAGAGCCCAAGTTTTGGTTTATTTTCGGTTTTAAAGAATGATAAAGACGGAATGTTTGTTGGTTTCTTTGAAATATTTTCTTTCTTTGATGTTCAAGGCCATAGCTTAATGATGAGAGTTTCTCGATTTTGGTTGTGGAACCATCATGTGTTAGACCTTTGAAGCTCAAGGCTTGATTTTTGGTTTTATAAGAGTATGAAAAATAGCTTATTATTGGTTGTCTTTGTTGGTTTTCCTTTGAGCTCAATGATGAGTCTAAAGAAATAAGGTTATTGGAACCATGGTTTCAAGAGACTCTTAAGGTCATTTCCAATTGCTTAAGATTGATTGGGGTTGAGAGTTTGATTCTTTAAAGTCTTGTAATGAGCTCTAGTAAGATATAAAATGGACTTGTATCATGTTTATATTGCAAGCTCTTGCATTTCATGTTTAAGTTTCAATGCCTTGCATATCATGTTTATTTTCAAGTCATCACCTTAAATCTTGAAGACTAAAGAAATGTACTTGCATTTCCATGTTTAAATTTCAAGTCTTGCATTTCATGTTTATATTTCAAGTTATCACCTAAACTTTAAAGACTTAAAAATAAACTTGCATTCCCATATTTATATTTCAAGTCTTGCACATCATATTTATGTTTCCAAGCCATCACCTTATAATAACCAAGACTAAAAATGAGATTGCAAAGCATGTTTAGGATTCTTATCATCACTTAAATCCCTAGAGCTCAAAGACTTACCCTTGTATCTTAAAATGGAAATCTTGATCATGACTATTGAATGTGTTTTAGCCATGATATAATGTTGGATTTGTTTTCTTTTAAGACTTGAATCTTGCTTTTATGATGCACAAAGTTGTAGTGAAAAGCTTGTTTTGATTTGTAAAAATGTTGGATTGATGTTTTAAAATGGTCTTGGAATGAAAGAGTAGCTTGAAATGTGTTAAAACTTGGGTTTTTCAAGTTTCGGGATTCTGGTAATCAATTACCAGCTCATGTAATAGATTACTAGGATCCTTCTTTGCAAGTTTTGGTTCTAGTAATCGATTACAAGGATGCTTTTTGTGCCCAAAATTGATTACCAGTTCATGTAATTGATTACCACAATGTTCTTTATGCCCAGAACAAGTTTTGGCTCTGGTAATCGATTACCAACTCGTGTAATCAATTACCAGGTGCTCTTTGAGCCTCGAACATGTTTTTAATTCTAGTAATCAATTACCAGCACATGTAATCGATTACCAAAACCCCAAATGTGCAAATAAGTGTGTTCCAAATGAGATAAAGTGGATTGGTGACCCTATATGCTTATGTGTTGAATTGTATGAATGATGATTCCCTAGTATACTATATATATATATATATATATATATATATATATATATATATATATATATATAATATCCTGTTAAGCATTGCATATGCATTAGTTGAGTCCGGTCCTTGATTTTCAATATCCTGGGTAGGAGCATGTTTACCGCTATAAGATAACGATTGGTATTATGCTTATGGATCTATGCAAAGAGATGTGATGCATGTTTATGTGATCAATTACATGATGATTTATGGCATGTTGTGATTATGGATGATTGATTGAGATGCATGTTTGAATGTTATATGACGGGAAGCAAATTTGGAAAAATTCCGTTCCAAGTTATATTGTCGGATTTCCGCCAAATTTGTAGACTTAGAAAATTTGTGGAATTTTGAGCATGAAATGATGAATGATAAGTTATGAGGTTAGCCATGTTTATATGCTCATGTTTGCATCTCTTAATAATATGCTAAGATTAAAGGTCACATAAGACACTCAGAAATGATCCTTTCACAACGGCCAGGCCAGCGTAAGGTGATCCAGGGAGATGATCCTTTTGTAACGGGTCGGCGTAAGGTGATCTAAGAAAGTTGCATACTCATGATAAGAATGTTAAGTTAAAAGCAAGGAAGTGATGTGTTTCCCTCTATTACCCCATATTAAACCTAGCGACGGCTAGTTAGGTTGAGCTCATCCTAGGCGATTGGCGAGTGTGAAGTTTTGGTAGCTATTGTAAAATTGCCAGGGAAGGTGAGATGGTTGGTTTAGGATGGTTATGTAAGAGGGTGGTCATCAAGAAAAGAACTTGAAAGTTCAATCATGACAAAGTAAAGATGCATATGCATACATTACATTACTGTTCTATTGGTGCATTTAATCATGTGATATGTGCTAAATGAATGCAGTTCTTAACTTACCTCCTACTTATATACTTAGCCTTATGTTGTGTATTGGATTTGAATGCTACTAACTCATGTTGTGAGTATGCTTGTGCTATTTACATGTGTTACTTATGCTCTTAAGGTATTGCCATGCATACATGAGATTATCTATTGCATTCATGACATTAAGACCCATGCTAAAAGACACCTACTTCGGATAAAGGGATATTGAGAAGTTTAAAATTGAACCTTATGCATGTACACTTCCTTCATAATGAAAACCGAAGTGACTGGGGACGATGACGATGACACTTGTGTTAAAGTCGGAGCCCTACTAAGAATCTTGAATAAGCTTCGCATCCCTTTTCTTTCTCCCGTGTCATCTCCGACGTGGATGATGGTGTTTTTCGTGATCTTCCTTGAGGCACAAGCATAGGAGTTCGCGCTACCTACCGGATTAGAGGGTCGCAGTGGAAGCATGGAGATAGTCTTCTTTTAGGCATTAACTGAAGGGTTGTCATGTCCCTTATACCCATTCGTAGCCCAGTCTTTTGACGAACATATACCATAGACTAGTTTAGTTTTGTTATAGATATGTTTGGCATTGGACTACTATATGTTCAACCTTTATTGTTAAGTTTAGTATCTTAGGATGTCCTTCATGTTTAGAGGACGTCCCTATTATGCTATGGTTATGACATGTTAATCTAGTTTGTGTTGTGTTGTGCTATGGTTTACTCATGTGTTATGATAAGGTTTATCTGACTATTATTATTATGCATGTATTGACTGGCATCTATACATACACGTGGCTCATATTTTAGTTTTAAAGTTAAAAAAAAAAATTAGTCGTATTTTCTATTACTTGTATTTTAAGAAGAATAAGTTAAGTTCTGAGACAAAGGCGTAACAACTAATAATTAACCGAATGCGACTCGAGCGTATTAGGTTAAAAGTTAGGGTGTTATATGGATCCTCACTCATAACCATACATGGGACATGAAAGAAATACATAAATAATAATACAATATTCTCAAATAATTTCTATTTATTTTTCATAATAACAAAAGAATCGTGAATCGATGGCAACATAAAAACCATATCATCTTCAAGGCATTACAAAGAGAACAGACTATCCATATTGAAGGGTGGTACTTAGCCCTGGCGAACATGAGCCCATAGCTGATCTTATTAGTCCCTGGTGAACCACGTCCCTCTGACTAATCTAAAATAAGGATAATTTACCCTTGGCGGGCCTTGGTATACCAAGGTTAATGGAATAACCGTTAACTCACAGTTCTCCCTCTCGGTATTTCCCTTATCCAAAACCAACTGAACTCATAAAAAGGGGAGTTCTAGCAATTCAAAGTTTAACATATCTCATTTTCCACAATAACCATTTAGCCTGGAGGTTTGTTTCATCAATCATAAATAATTCAAATCATAAATTAAATTATACTAAACTTTTATGGAGCTAATACGGTCCCATGCATTTTGATAAACATAGATTTTCCTGTTAAGTTTCAAAAACATATTCTCTAATCCTTGCTAAGACACAATTAAATATTTTAGTTCATGATAAAACTCAAGTAAATATTCTCTAATTTATAAGATGACTAAAGTAATGCCATGAGATCAAACCCACTCACTTGGAGGGGTGGAATGTGAAGCACCAACACCACTAGGGCTCTAAGGAGGAGGGATGTCACCAACGTCTCCATTGAAATAACAAAACTCATAAACAACCTATGAGAAACTATGGATTACTTTAAACATACTTTAACAACATTGGGGTAAAACTCCCACTTGACAACAATGAGAGAAATAACAAGGCATAACCCAAGATCATGAGAGAATTGAAAGGATAGAGACAAAATCTAACAACATTTATTCACCTTGATGATTTAGGGGAGCTAGATTGGAGTGAGATTAGAGAAAAGGAAAGAAATAAGGGTTTGGAGTGTTTGATTTTTCAATTTCTGTCTTGGGAAAAAGGGGAACCCAATTAGGTTTTTAAAAGGGGGTCAAAAGTGAAACGATGTCATTTCTGATATTGTGCTGACACGAGCATTCGCTAAAGCTAGCCTGGCCATACCCTCACTCGCTCAGCTAGCCTATGCAACAAACTCGACATAGAAAGGCTCATCTGTTCACAGCTAGGGGTGTTCATGACCCGTCTCGATCGCCAATCCAACCCGGCCAGAAGCTCATTGGGACGGGTTTGGGTCTTGAAATTTACCCGGTACACTTTTCGGGCTAAGTTCGGGTTATACGTCGGTTAGCCCAACTCGGCCGAAGTCAAATAATTCCTTCTTTGTATTTAGATGATAAAGCATTCATGGCTTATTTTGTAAATGAGCAACTCCATAGGATTATATTACAGCTACAGTTTCATATTTTATTTATGGTGAAAAGGGTTATTTAGATTTATTACGAGTTAAATGTGGAATTTGATTTATGATTTCAATTTGGTTTTTTGAATAATATATGTATATAGTATGACTCAGCGATCAGGCTTACGTAAGGATAGGGTTCTTCACATGCTGGTCATGATCCAAGTCGGGTCATGACATCACATCACAAGCAATTGAAGTTAATAGGAGCTTATCTTATGAAGAGGAGCCATTGCCATAGTAGACGGGCAGATCAAGAAGCTCCATTTAAAGGATGTGGCCTCAGTAAAAGTAATTTGGAGAAATCTCTTCGATGAAGAAGTCACATGGGAAGCCGAAGAGATTATGAAGATTAAGTATCCATATCTCTTCCCTCCTCCAATATGCTTTAAGATTTGGGGACCAAATCTTTTAAAGGGGAGTATATAATGCCTTAGGTATCCTGTTCCATATGGGAGTTTAGAGTAGTACACGTGTCCCTAGGCAAATCAGGATCGGTATAGGGTTCATCGGACCCACTCATGTTGAAGGTAAACCCCACTTGAATTATTGATCAAAGATGTGAGAAAAACCACTCTGGAGAGCACTATAGCTCTAAAATGAGCATTGCAGTGTTGTGACGGTAAGGCGTGTAAGTTTAGAAAATCATGTGCTTTGTTGAGTGCTGTAGTGCTCAAGTTTTTATTAAACCCCCCAATTTCAAAATCCAGACATAAAAACACACCTTTCACCCTCTTCAAACACGAAAACTTCACCTCCCAACTCTATTTCACCTTCTAAACTCCTTTTTCTCCATTTTCTTTCAAGTTTAACTGGGATTTTCCATTCTTCAAGCTTAAAGGTATGTTATCTTGCTAGTTTTGCTTCATTTCCTTCAAGTTTTCTTTGTTTGGGGGTGGTTCTCTTTGCTTCTCAAGGAGAGAGGCTTTTCTTCTTAGTTAAAGATGGATTTGTGTATTTAGAGATTAAGTTAGAGTTTTACTACTTCTATGGCAGATCAGGTGCTATTTCCACTTCCAAGTTCCTGTTAGTGTTGTTCCTGTGAATTCCACCACTCCAGGTGAGTGGGTTCAAATTTGTAACCTCTATGTTATTCATTAGAGTTATTTTCATGAAAATATGATTTATTACTTAGTTTTAAAGATTATTGCATTAAGATTTGAGATTACTGCTGGATATTATATTTTGAACTGTTGATTAGAGAGCATGAAAACTATTTTTAGTAAAACTCAGAAGACCATAATTGTTGAACCATTTTTTGTAGAAATTGGACTGAATATGATTGTGTTAGAGATTTATGACCACCATATGATCTTAGATAAGCATGTTTTTATTTGACAGAGCTTTTGAACCCTAGAGAAACCTTTATAGAATCTTAGAGAAAAGAATTAGCTATTAAAATTGAGCTAGATAATAGTCATAGAGAAACAACCGCGTTAACGGCTAGAAAAATGATCGTTAACCATGGTACCAAGTTGTTCCAAGGATAATCTCACAGAACAGAGAAAGGAACCTAGTTAGGTGTCCACATTTCGGTTCTTTAAGAACCACAGAACAAAAAACATGGTTGTGCGAGGATTAGCAATTCTAACTAGATACTTTTGTTTCTTTATTAGATTCCTGTTGTGGGCTTAAGAAATAAATTATTTGGACTATATGCATATATATAAATGTGAAATGTTTTAAGCAGTATTAACATTATTATATTTTTATGCATCTCTTCCTTAGTGTCCCATGAAGGGGGTTCTAAGTGAGGACTCACTCACTAGGTTTTGGTAACAAAACTCACCCTTTCTTCTTTCTCCTATTTACAAATATATCAGCTAGTGCGGATACTTCCCAGCCATCCTATTCCCAACATCGTTAGATCCTAGTTAGTGAGTTTTACTAGGTGAGTAGTCTAATGTTTTGCTCTAGATGTGCTCCAATGTAGATGCGGATAGGATCTCGGAATAGAGAACATTTTATATTTTGCATATTATATTATTAATTTGGGTTGTAATTATACGATTTTACTACTTATGGCTGTTTGTATATTATGAATTTCACCTTAGAGACAGATTTTGGAAATTTCAATTTGATTATTATGATTTGGCAGATGATTGGTTTTTTGAAAAAGGAAATTATATTTCTCATGTGGGAATTAGATTTCTCACGTGCCGGTCACGTCCCTAAATCGGGTCGTGATAAGAAAGTTCTTGGATGACACCTGTATAGGCTTGGAATAAATCGCCTTCCTTTGTCCATCGGTCAGCATATATTCCTCGATGGAAAGCCATTGCCCTTCCTTTAATGCTTCATGTACCCATTCAAGGACATACTCCGTTGAAGGGTATCTGAAGGTTTGCTAATGAAAAGACGCCTAGGAATCCAATAAGGGAACCCAATAAGCTTAGAGGGTGGACAATTTTGGAATGCCTAATGTTTTGGAGGCCCGATGGTATTGGTTGTAGGTCAGTTGAAAGGCGAACATCGGCTAATCCATAAGCCCCATCTGTCTCAAAGTTTTGAAAGCTGAAGAGATTGTTGACCTTCCTCGTAGAGATCCAATGATGCTAGAACTTAGGCTGGCTTAGGAGGCAAACATCATCAGGTAGTGACCTATATCACATGAAATTTCCTATGATTAATGTTTATTTGTACTAACTTAATTTTTTCCTTACTTGGTGAAATAGTTTTATGGTTCATCTAAAGGTAGTTGATGCTGAGAGGAGATGCTACTTTTGTTGCATTTAGCAACATTATGCAAAAATTTGTGGGAAAGAGTGCTTCAAACCTTTATAAAGAAATTGCTAGCTATGAGATTATAATCTTGTTATTGATTTTTATTTTATTATGTGAGGGGTTATATTCATAAGAACTATTGCGATTTTTATTTATTATAATTTTTCATAATCCAATTTTCTTATTTGATTTGAAATAGGATTATGTTTCTATTATTGGGGAGAACTTGCATTCTGATGATGGTTTGACACCTGCCAAGCAAAACTTTGAGGATAGAATATCTAATTATCAATATTTTTCTAATGGTCCACGAGTTGAGTCCAAGATTTCTACCACCAAGTATACAAAGCATATTAATATTGAAAAAAATTAATGTCCTTATTTACTTTTTTTCTTTTTAAACTAAGTTTAGTTTTGCAATTTAATTTGAAGTGTATGTTTGAATGAAAATATTTGTCTTTTGTTTTTCTCTATCCATAATCAAATTTAAATTACGTTCAACTGTGAAAGCTTGAAATCACTACACTCCTTTTTAAAAACATTTAAATTTAATGCATATATTGTTATGATGTTGATTGTTTATACATATATTGGGTTTGATTGGTAAGTGGCCTATAAATAGACACTACTCATGAGTGTAGACATACCTTGAGCACTGTGTCATGGCCTTGGACACACTCCAATGCAACCATGTTGGCACTTGGACTTACTCAACCTCTTGAGCTAAGCACTAAGTCAACCTCACCCAAAAATGACTAGCAACAAAAGTTAAGAGCACAAGAGAAAAGAGAACTTTGGTGGAGAGAATACTTTGCCTGCATAAGGAAACTGACAAATGACTTGGATGGTTTGGCCAAGAATGGCCACCCATATATATAGGCTTCCACCTTCTCAATGGACAATCGAGACTAATTCTAATAGATGGTCTAGATCGCATGGCTAGAACCTTTCTACACTCCACACATATCTACATGAGTAATGTTATTTTGACTCACACTATATGGGACACCATGCGACACACTCACATCTACCATTGGATAGGATGTAGGACTCAAACTAAGTAGGATCTACATCCAATTTAATGGTGGATATGAGTGTGTCGACACGGTGTCCCACAAAGTGTAAGTCAAAATAACATTTCTCTATCTACATGTTTCTAGAACCATCTATACATATCTATTATAGACATTATAGATAACTTCTACATGTCTCTAAATAGTTCTATATGATTTCACACAGTTCTACATGGTTCTATAAGTATTTAGAATTCTTTAGAAATTTACAAGAGTAATTTTTATTGTTCTACAATATTCTACATTTTTCTAGTCTTTTGGGATCTTCCATGAATTAACCCCTCAAGGAAGGTCGTTTGTGAAAATCCTCCTTGCCTATTGTGTAGACATCCTCGTTGTGTTCTGCTGTGGTAGTGCTTTAGGTGGTCTTAGAACTCCAGAGATCTTATCGTGTCTCCCACCTAGCCTCGCTCACTGGCTGTCCCTTTTATTTTATTAAGTATTGGATACTTGGTGGTACCCTTCTCTTTCTTATGACTCAATTAGTGAACACCTCCTCTACCTTCTTGTCAAAGGAGTTGATCACTATAGGTGGTGATCGCCTTGAGTCGCCTCTAGTTGGTTTTTCCATGTCTTCATGATATGGCTTGAGCATGGGTAGATCTTCATGGATGGAGGGAGGTTTATCTTATAAGCTACCTCCCCTATCGCCCAACAACTTCAAACGATCTTCATATTTATGGATTAAGCCTTTATACACCTTGCGAAAGGCCTTGAATTGTTGGTAAAGAAGCTTGACCATTACCTTGTCCCTTACGTTATAGCTTGCATGTCTCCTCTTCTTATCTGCCCACTTTTCATCCTTTTGTGACTTTGTCAAGGCAAGACCAGGTAATATCAGCTTGCTCTTTCCAAGACTTAGCTAAATGGTATGCTCTAGGGCTTTTCCCTACATAAGATGAGGAAAGAGTATGGGGCATGATAGGTTGTTGTCCATTCATCATCTCAAATAGACTTTTCCCCGTGGACTCACTCTTCTATAGGTTGTAGGAGAATTGAGCAATATCCATGAGCTTGGCCCAATCCTTTTGGTTAGAACTCACAAAATGCCTCTAGTAATACTCCAACAAAGCATTCACCCTTTCGGTCTCCATCAGTTTGTAGGTGAAAGTTGGTTGAGAAGTGTAACTCTGATCCCAAGAGTTTGAACAATTTAGTCCACAGCCATCTTGTGAGACATGGGTCTCGGTCACTAATGATTCTCTTCTGTAATCCCTAATAATTCACAATATTCTTGAAGAACAATCGCATTGCATCCTCCACAGGACATCTCAGGGCAAGGATCAATGTAGTATACATAGAAAACTGATCCACCACCACCTAGATGGATCCATACCACTCAAACTTAGGTAACGCAGAGATGAAGTCCAAGGAGACATTTTCCCATGATTGCTCTGGAGTAGGTAGTGGTTCTAATAGCCCGCTAAGAGCCCGTCTCTATCTTGTCTCATTAGCACACAAGACAAGTCTTCACATAGCTTTCCACTTCATCTTGCACCTATGGCCAATACTTTGACTAGTGCCGAAAATACAATGTTGTTTAGGGTTACCAGCCTATTTCATGTCATGACACTCCTTTGCCAACTTTCTTCTCAAGTTATCCCACTTAGGGACATATAATCTTCTTCCTTTAGTTTAGAGTAGGCCATCCTTTAACCAAAATCTATTGGTCTTCTTTCTAGCCATCTCCACTGACTTCTTTGGTAAGGGATCATGATCTAATCCCTCCTTGATTACTTGTATAATAGCTCCTTTAGCTATGGAAATGGCTACAAACTCGGCCTTTTGACTTAGTGCATTTACCACTATATTAGCTCTTCCTAGCTTGCACTCAAACTCGAAATCAAACTAAGCCAAAAAGTCTTGCCATGTAGCTTATTTAGGGCTCAACTTCTTTGAGTTTAAAAGTAACTATTGGCCACACTGCGGTCTTGACAATGAAGTGTGACCTTTGTAAGTAGTGACGCCATGTCCTTAAGCAATGCACCATGACCATTATCTCTTTCTCTTGCACCCTATAATGCACTTTGTGTCATTTAACTTGTTGCTTTTAAATGTAATAGGATACGTCTCTTGCATTAGGACAACTCTCTGGCAAATTCAAAGCATCCGTGTAGACCTCAAACACTTTAAAGTAATTCGGTAAGGATAACACGGTTCCTCTATGATTGCAGCCTTTGATTCATCAACAGTTTTTTGATATTTTTCCATCCACTCCCATAAGTGATTCTTCTTGAGAAGATCAGTGATGCAACCTTGGCGAATTCCCCTTGATGAACCGCCTATAATAGTTTGTCAATCTCAGAAATAATCTTAGCTTGGACACCTTGCTTGAGGGTTCCCATTCCCTGATAGCTTTAACCTTCTCCTCATCCATCCAAAGAGTTCCATCCTTAATCATATGTCCCAAGAAGTGAACTTTATCTTTGGAAAAGGAACACTTCTCTTTCTTCACATATAAGCTATTATCTCTTAATGTCTTGAACACGATCCGCAAGTAATCCACGTGGTCATCAAGAGTGTTACTATAGATCAAGATGTCATCAAAGTAGGCCACTACAAACTAATCGAGATAAGGGTGGAAAATCTCATTAATCAAGGTACAAAATGTAAGGAGCATTGGTTAAGCTAAAAGGCATCAGCAACCACTCATACAACCGTACCTCATCACACAAGTGGTCTTTGGTTCATCACCATCGACAATCCTCACTATAACCCGACCTTAAGTCTAGCTTTGAAAACCACTTGGCTTTTCCTAATTGATCAAACAAATCAGTTATCTAAGGAATAGGGTATTTGTTCTTGATAGTTACCTTATTAAGTGCCCAACAGTCAATGCATAACCTTAACGAGTCATCATGCTTCTTTTGGAATAAAATGGTGCTCCATTTAGTGCTTTAGATGGACAGATAAGACCATAACCAACAACTCTTTGAGTTGCTTCCTTAATTCTTCCAACTCTAATGGTACCATCCAGGGCGTGTGGCTTCACACCTAATTCCAACTCAATCTTGTGATCCATCTTCCTGCTAGGAGGGAGTTGTTTTAGTAATTTGGGAGGCATGACATCCTTGTTTTCCTCAAGGACTTCCTTGATTTGTGGTGGCACATCCCCTTATCCCAATATGGATTCCTCTTTGAGTAAGGCCAAGTAGGTCATGTCTCTTTTCTTGACTCTTTCTTTAGTTGCATTGACAACATAGGAGTTCATCCATGCTTGAAAAGTATAAGGATCATACATGGAGACCCTTTCTCCATAACACACACCTCACTCTAATACAACATGGGCACCACATTCACTTTCCTTAAAATGTCCAATCCAAGGACAATCTTCAAATCATCCATGGATATGACTGAGAAATCTACAATTCATCTCCATGAGCCAAGAGTCATCTCTACCTTTTCACTATTCCTCTAAGAGGTTTTCCCTTGGTGTTGACGATCTTGAGCTAACCATTCTTCTTCATGCCTTCAACCTAATTCTCTCCGCTTTTTGGGGTGTGATGAAGTTATGTGTGACATCAATATCAATCATAGCTACAATAGGACTCCC
The DNA here is from genome assembly GCA_030441495.1 of Dalbergia oliveri. Lineage (NCBI taxonomy): Eukaryota > Viridiplantae > Streptophyta > Magnoliopsida > Fabales > Fabaceae > Dalbergia > Dalbergia oliveri. Next base: position 1,544,901 of record JAMLFY010000017.1, read on the forward strand.
CTTTATGAGCACTTCTACATATAACAACCTTTTCTTCTTCTCTGGGCCCTATTTCTTTACCCTTTAAACCATTCAAGAGTTGGACAAATCCAATATATTCAGTCTCTGTACTTGGGACTCGTTCCTCAATAGATGCCAATGTCCCTAGTTTAGGATAATCCTTCATTTAGTATGGCCCCTTACACACGAAACATCCTCTTTTAGGCACAAAAGTCTTCTTCTTCTCCTCGTACTCTCTCTAGAAGAGTACTTAAAGTCTTTTTTGGAAGAATATTTTCTCTTTGTCTCCCTACTTTTAGAAGAGCTAGTCTTGGAAGCTGGTTTGGACTTGGAGTCCTTAGTACTCCACAAGTGATTCAGCCATCACAATGGCTTCATCCACTTCTTGGATTCCTTTCCTTCATAACTCTTGCTTTGTCCAAGGTTGGAGTCCATAAATGAAGAAGAATCATGCATCTTCTAAGGCTAACTTAAGGAATTGAAGCGTGAATGTAGTGAACTCCCTCACGTAGTCAACAATCGTGGTTCTACACTTCAATTCCCTTAACTTCTTTCTTGCTTCATAAACCATGTTCTCAAGGAAGAATTGTCTTTTCAATTCCCTCTTCACGTCTTCCTACATGGTTATGTTGCAAGTGCCTCTCTTTATGTCTCATGCTTCCTTCTCCACCACAAGATTGCATTATCAGGAAGATAGAGAGAAGCAATACATACCTTCATTTGTTCTTTTACCACCCCTTAGCATTCAAAGTACCTCTCCATCTGTCATAAGAAATTCTCCATCTCTCGAGTATCCCTCACGCCCTTGAATTCCTTTGGCTTTAGGAGATCAACCCGTGGAGTTTCCCTTGCTCAACCTTGCGTATTGGTAGTAGTTCGCAACTTGACTCCCTCAAGGGATGCTCGGCCTCTTCACGTAACTTCATGAAACCTTCAAGCTTGCTTTCAACTTAGTTGAGTCGTTCATCCCATTTTCTCCACTCTTGATAACACTCATGACATTTTCTTTCATGGTGTCTAACTTTCCTAACATGTGAGTTTCTACAGTTTCTTTGTCATGCTTTACCTTTTGTATGCGCACATCCATGTTTGTTACAACATTCTCCAACAAAGAAACCCTAACCTCCAAGGCAACAAAATCTTCACCCCTTGATTTGCTTGAACCATGATTCTTCTTATTTCCAACATAAGGAGGAATGACATCCTTCCCCCTTGAAGCATCATCATGTTCCTCAGTCACGTTTGAAGCCATTTTCTCCACATGAACCACTAGTGCTCCCACATGAACCTTCCTCTAATGCCAAATTGTCACGACCTTGGACACACTCCAACGTTGTAACATCCTAGTTCTTTTCTTTAGAAATTGATTGAGGAATGGTTAATGGAAATATTAGGTTGCGTTTGGTTTGTGAAAATATTTTCTATTTTCATTTTCTGAAAAGGATTTTCATTTTCAGATTTTCAAAATTAGGAAATGTGTTTGGTTTATAAAAGCAAATTCGATTTTCAAGAAAGTAAAAATAATGAAAATATGTTTGGTTTTGCTATTTTCATAGAGTAGATCTTGTTTTAGAAATTGATTTTATATAAAACAGATATGCTTCAGTTGCCGATAGAACCAATGCAAAAAGAAATGTGAAAACCAATCACATTCACATGGCGGCTCACCACCAACCACCCATTCACAACCATCGTTCACCATCATTCTCCAACCACAGACACGAAATCTTCCGTCGGAGACCTGCCATCATCACCACCTCAACCCAATAGCTTGCAACACCATCAACATCAACCATTCCAAAATCATCCTTAATCAGACCATCAACCAAAAATCCCAAAAGATCACTGTGAAAGAGCCAAAAAGGAAGGAAAGAAACCCTTACAACTAAGTACCCCAACCATCCTAGCCATCTTCCCTCTGAGCCATCGAGAAAATCCAGCCCCTCCTCCATCCCTGCAACGCATTCCGCTGAGCGCTGCCACGCCAGCACCTCCACAAAGGCTGGCACCGCGATCACAGCCATCGAAGCCATCACCCAGCCTGCCTCGAAGTCAGCCACTCCGTCGTCGGAGAACACTATAAAGCCCAAATCGCGCAAGGCAAAGCCTGGTAGAAGCATCGTGGCCTCCGTTGGGACTAACGCCGCGCCATCTTCCCTTCGCGAGCTGGGATGCCACGGCCGCCTTACCCCTTTCTTTTGCCCTGATTTCAGCAGGAGTGGAGGTCGCGAACTTCCATAGTTCACGTCTCACTCACTACCTCGGTTAGTCTCCGTTGGTGGCACCAGCGCAGATAGGAAAGGGGTCAAGAGAGGATTTCTTTTGCCCCTTCTTTGGCCTCTGCTTCCTTCCGAAGCATTGAAAGAAATAAAAAAAAAAAGCAAAAGTGTGTATTGTAGGATTCGAATGGAGTATATCGTGGAAAGACAATATATTTACAACACTACCACCGCGTTTTCAATATTTTCATTTTCAAAATTTCCACTGGAAAGACAGGAAACGAGAATTCCACGTTTCCAAATTTTCACTCTTTTCAGGAAATATTTCCAGAAAATATTTCCAAAATGTAAACCAAACATATTTTGAAGTCTGATTTTGGATTTATTGAAAATGAAAATGAAAAAGATGCAAACCAAACACCCCCTTAAGATTCTGACAGACGTAGTTGTGATGAGAACGACTCTATGATCGAGCACAAAAGAAAAAAAATATGAATAGTATTTTGCGAGCCGCAGGCCACTCAGAAGTCAAAACCCTTGATTCGGGACCCAAAGCGTCTGAAATTAGGAAAACATGGGAATAAGGGTAGAAATAGTTAGAAATCTAAATTTTATGCTTAGAATAAATTTTTGGGTAATATCAGTTTGTCCAGTATGGTGTTTACCCGTTCTGGAAATTTCGGTGTATGATTTTTAATATCGAAAGATATTTCCAACATCACAATGGATGATATCTATCCATTTAAGACAAGTGGAAGGCCAAGATTTAATCCTAACCATCCATTTGTCTTCTTTACATCATAAAGCCATCATGTCATAAGACTTTTTACACATGATGACATATAAAATATCAAACCAACTTCTTCCCTAAGTCACAAACAACTTTCGGCCAGCAAGAAAGGAAGAAGAACCAGCCACCATTTTCATTTCCTTAAGCTTCACTTTGAGTTATAACCCAAAAACTCTAAGCTAGAGTTGTTGAAATCTCAAAGTTCCTTCATTAAACTTATTCTACACCTTGATCTCTACAAAGCTAACTGAACAAAATCTCTATTCCTCACCAAACCTTGTCTTGCCCCCTCATACCTCACTGATCTAAGAAGGGTTTGAAGTTGTTTTGGGAGCTTTAGATTGGAAGGATTCAAGCTTGGATCAACTTGAAGCCAAAGATCCACTAAGTTGCTAAAAGTAGGGTTTTTGTTGCCTTTCCTTGTCAAATTTTTCTGATCTGTTTTGGGTTGAGCTAGGTCTAAATTTTTTAGTTTTGTTGGGTGATATTATGTTGATATTGATGTATTAATTTTGGTGGTGTGTTTGGATGGTGTTAGAAAATGATTTTTATGGAAAGAAGTTTGGACTAGGCTGCTAGATTTTCAGTTTCCTGCAAGCAGTAGTTATGCATGAATTTTCTAGTATAGTTGTGGATAGTTTCATGAACTATAAAAATTATATGTTGGATTTAACATCTTATAATAACTACATGAATTTTCTTGGGTGTTGATTTTAAGGGTTACTAACTCAAAAAAATCAGGTACCGAAATAGGATTGATGTTGTCTTGATTTTTGAAACTGAAGCAATAAGTTTGTCCAATTTTATTACCATAGTAAATGATTGAATGAACATTTCAAAATTTTACATCAAGTTAATAACATATTGAAGTGTGCCTAAAAATTTTATTGTGAGTTAGTTCAATCATTTGTTAGTGTAAAGAATTAGGAGAACCCTGGTCTACTTGAATTTGTGGCCCATGACCACTAAAATTGTACAAGTTACTGAAGGAGTTAGAGAGCTCCATTTGTCTTGAAATTTTTACAAGGCCTCCTTGACACATTGAAATGTCATAGAGAATTTTTGTGGCCAATAATTCGAGCATGTATAGGGGAAAATAAATTTTACTACTTATGCTAAAAAACTGAATTACAAAGGTTGATTTAGTACTATAATGGCTTGTAATTCAACTAGGATGTGAATGAAAGCATACTATGAACTCTAATGATTGATTTATGAGAAAAAAGTTAGGATTACATTGTGCATGAATGCATATATATAGTTTATACATGCTTTGGGGAAAGAGAAAGTACTAGGATTACTCATATGCAAAAAGAATTTATACATTTCACTTGTGCATACTTTTAACATATAGGGAAAACAAAGACAAGGCTTATACTGGTTAATTAGGGAAGGCCAGAGTAAGGACTTCCCTAGGGATTTTATGAGTCAATGGATGTATCGGCTAGGAGTAGAACTGTGTATGATTCGAAAATGGAAAAAATGAAGTCCGATGATCACGGATAGGATTGAGCTCATGTCCTAGCAGTCTATTGTGCATAGTGGAATTGCCCACTATAAATATCTTTGATGTGGAATTAAGCCTTCCTTATGTTAAATAAAAGAGAAAAATGGCATTGAAGTGAGTTCTTTAAATGTGTAACTGTCATTATTTTTTTTTTTTTGAAGTACTCTTGCATATGGCTTTACATGATATTATCTATGTGGATGGAATGTCTAATTATGTTTGTTCATACGTGAGGAGGACTCTGAGAATTTTATAATATTCTCATCCTATGTGTATATATGTTGTATTATATTCAAATCTCCCAGATGTCATTTGTGATTCTCTTCTTTGACTGGCCAGTGGCAGTGGCACTATGATCCGGTTTGGACTCCTATACATTGTGGCATATTCCCAACTCGGGCCTACGTATTCTTCAGTTTTTGTTCACGCTTCGGATTTACCTCTGAGTTCAACCCATTTTCCGTACGATGGTGTGCCTCTACACATGGCACACCCTAATGTTTTTGTAGCCCACCAGCACCACTTGTGCCCCTTCCAGAGGAGCCTTCGTCATCATCCTCTTCAGACTTAGACCATCTGGCCCAGGCGCCCTCCTGGAGGGGAGGCTATTATGCCGATGGCCAATGGCTTCCTGGAGGAGGATACGAGATTCTAGAGACTTTTGGCGTGTACATAGTAGTAGTGTAGTATTAGGTCTTTAACAGCCTGAGAACTATGTATTATTATTCGTTCTCAGGTCCGTTGTATTTATATGTATTTTGTTGGGCCAAATACTGAGCAAGCTAGGTATGAGGTAGGGGACTAGCCCTTTTGCTACGGAGTTCGTGACTAGTTTTAGGGTTGTATTGTTGGCTTTACTATTATGATGTATATATCATAACTTAGACGTGATGTTTATATATGTAAATATGGTTTTAGCAACATATGTATCAAAGTTTCTTTATCACCTTATGTTTCGACTAGTATAGGTCACAATATAAGTAATACGTTGCTAATTACTATGTCAATACTCGAGTAGAATATAATAATTAGTAAGGTGTTACATTATGGTATCAGAGTGGACTATCCTATCATCCTTAGGATTGGACTAACTATGCTTCCGTAGTAATTGTCATGCATTATGATGCATATATGTATATATGTATGTGTATGACTTGGTTAGAAATATTGGGGGTTACTGCCACACTTAGCTTGGTATTGAGCCTATCAACTCAATATTTTGTTTTGTGTGATAGGAATCAATGACTTCAAATCGGCAAACTGGAGTGGAGCGGGAAATGATGCAGAGATGATGAATACCTTTCGTGAGATGGCTGCGGCAATGAGGGAACAAGTTGCAATTGCTAATCGAATGATGGAAAGACTGAAAAAATGAGGAGCAGAGCCCTTGGCAACCCTGGAGGAAATGAAGTGGACGGGGAATACCAGAAATTTGCTAAATTTAGAAAGGCAAACCCCTCGCCTTTTCAGGAGCTTTTAAACCCTATAAAAGGAAGAGTGGATCAAGGTAATGGAAAAGATTTTCAGCTTTTGCCCTGCTTAGATTCAAAAGGTGGCTTTTGCCACCTATATGCTAAAAGTAGATGCGGAGTTGGTGGGTTGGTACAGAGGATTATTTGAAGCTTCCCAACAGGTTACCTGGGATATTTTCAAAGAGGCTTTCTACCGTAAGTATTTCCCTTTGGTGAGGAATGCGAAGGAGTTAGAGTTTATGGATCTTAAACAAGGACCTATGAGTGTAGCAGAGTATACAACCAAATTTGAAGAGCTCTGCAAGTTTTCTATGATTTACCAACATGATCCAGATGAAGTTGGAAATGCATGAAATATGAAGAGGATCTTGAAGACATTGAAGCAGCTGAAGCCTCCTAGAGATCTGAGACTATCCTACTTTGGTGAATAAGTGTCGGCATGTCGAGGAGTCGAATAAGAAGCTTGCCAACCTCAAGTATGCACAAAGTAACGCCAGAGAGGACTAGCACCCCAGGGTCCCATTCAAGCCTGAAACCAGCCTATGGGAAGATTTCCACTTAACAACAACAACAGAGGGAAGCAGCTTCAATCCCAAGACAGAAGTAAGATGAGAGTGCCCTAAATATGGAAAATATCATGGGAATAGACTTTGCTGGACAACGCAGATTGTTTGCTTCGACTGTGGGAAACCAGGACACAAGATATTTGAATGCCCTAACAAGAAAGTTCACGCCCGCCCCCAGGCCACAACAATAAGGGCGCGTTTTTACTATAAGTGCCAAGGAAGCTTCTCAATCTACCGATCTAATCAGAGGTAAGTTTGAAATAAATGGCAATGTCTTATATGTACTGTATGATTTGAGTGCCACTCATTCTTTCATATCCCATGACTGTGTACAAAGGTTAGAATTATCTGTTCTAAGTTACCTTATGATCTTCTTGTATCCACCCTACTTCGAGTCCTATTGGACTTGTCAGGCATGCATGAACCTTTCTTCTTATAAATACTAGAGAATTTACTGCCAATTTATTTTGCCTCCCTTTATCTAGTTTAGAAGTCATCTTAGGTATGGATTGACTGGTACCAAATTGTGTGCTTTTACATTGTCCAACTAGAACTACTGGATTTGTTCCTGTATTTCCTTCTATTCCTGTAGTTCCTTTTTCTTTTTACTTAGACCTAATGACACCCAACCCTAGTAAGGCGAACCGTCAAGAATATGTTCTCTTCTCGACTAGTGAAATTCAAAGCGACTATGAAGTGAGTATGATTCTAGTGGTGAGGGAGTATCTAGATGTGTTCCCAATTATATTCCAGGTTTCCGCCAAGGGAAGCCGAATTCTCCATTGAGTTGGTCCCAAGAATGGGTCCTATTTCAATTGCTCCTTATAGGATGTCCCCTTAGAGTTGAAGGAATTAAAGTCACAGATTGAAGAGCTACTAGGAAAACATTTCATTAGACCAAGTGCCTCTCTATAGGAGCCCATGTTCTTCCTGTAAAGAAAAGGATGGGAGTATGAGGCTTTGTGTGGACTATAGACAATTGAATAAAGTAACAATCAAGAATAAGTACCCTCTGCCAAGAATTGATGATCTCATGGATCAATTACGTGGGGCAACCATTTTTCAAAGATTGACCTTAGATCAGGCTACCATCAGATTCAAGTTCAGGACGAGGATATCCCAAAACTGCTTTTAGAACTCGATATGGACATTATGAGTACAAGGTGATGTCTTTTGGATTGACCAATGCTCCGGAGTATTCATGGATTATATGAACCAAATCTTCCACCCGTACTTGGATAAATTCGTAGTTGTCTTTATAGATGACATACTTATCTATTCAAGGACCGAAGAGGAACATTCAGAGCATCTTAGGGATGTGTTACAATTCCTAAGGGAGAGGAAGTTGTATGCTAAATTGTCGAAATGTGAGTTCTGGATGGGAGAGGTTAAGTTTCTTGGCCATGTGGTATCACGAGAAGGAGTCTCCGTAGATCCCAGGAAGTGGAATCAGGACTTCATTAGGGACGACCAACGGTGATGATTTGAAGTTTCCTAGGATTAGCTGGATACTATAGGCGATTTATTATAGGTTTTTCCAGCTAGCCTTACCCTTGACAAAGTTGACCCGAAAAAATGCTCAATTCAAGTGGACGCCAGAGTGTGAAAGTAGTTTCCAAGAGTTGAAGCAAAAGTTGACTATGGCCCCTATCTTGGTGTTACCCAATCCCCATGAAGCCTTTGAGGTTTATTGCGATGCTTCCAGTAAAGGCTTAAGGTGTGTGTTGATGAGCAGAAACGTGGTTGCCTATGCCTCACGCCTGAGACCCCATGAAGTGAACTACCCAACTCATGACCTTGAGCTTGCAATGGTGGTTTTTGCTCTAAAGTCTAGCGATACCATCTTTATGGTGTACAGTTAATGTTTTCTAATCATAAAAGTTTAAAATATCTTTTTGATCAGAAGGATTTGAATATGAGGCAAAGACGGTGGATGGAATTCCTCAAGGATTATGAGTTCAGTCGAATTACCATCCAGGCAAGTGAACGTTGTGGCTGATGCATTAAGGGAAATCCCTAAGTGTAGCATGCTTGATGATCAAGGAAACAGAGCTAGTAGAAGGCTTTAAGAAGCCTAGCGTGGGTACGTCTGAGCCCCTGAGGGTGTGGTGTTAGGTCAATTAAGAGTAATGAGTGAGTTCAAGGAACAAATTCTAGCCGTACAACATGAAGATCAAGAATTTCAAGAGATTTTAGAATCGGCTCATACAAGGAAGTTACCAGAGTTTACTCAGGACCAGCAAGGTATATGGAGGTATAAGGGTAGGGTGTGTATACCTGCAAGTGGTACTCTTAGACAAGAGATCTTAAAGGAGGCGAACAGAGGCAAATTCACCATACACCCTGGAATTAGTAAAATGTATGCAGATCTTAAGAGAATGTTTTAGTGGCCTGGAATGAAGAAAGACATAAGGGAGTTTGTCCAGTAAGTGCCTAACTTGTCAGAAAAACAAAATAGAACACCAAAAGCCTGGGACCTTACACCCCTTAGAAATCCTAGAATGGAAGTTGGAAAGTATCTCAATAGACTTTGTAATGGGTTTGCCAAGGACATCGCAGGTCATGACGCTATAGGGTTATAGTAGATAAATTGACCAAGTCTGCTCATTTCTTACCTATCAAAGCTAGTTATCCTCTTGGATAAGTTAGCTTCATTGTACATTTAAGAAATAGTGAGACTATACGATGTTCCTTCTTCAATAGTTTCTAATAGAGATCCCCACTTTACTTCAAGATTTTGGGAGCTTTCCAAAAGGCCTTTGGAACCAAACTTTGTTTAAGTACGGCCTATCATCCCAAACGGATGGACAAACCGAACCACCATACAGACTTTGGAGGATATGAGAGCATGTGCAATTGAGTAGAAGGGAAGTTGGGACAAATTGCTCCCATTGGTGGAGTTTGCTTATAATAATAGCCATCATGCTAGTATTAGCATGGCTCTATATGAAGCCTTATATGGAAGGAAATGTCAATCTCCATTATGTTGGTATGATTTGGGGGAAGCAAGGTTATTGGGACTCGATTTAGTTAATCAAACGATGGAACAAATCCAAAAATTCAGGGATAAAATCCTCACTGCAGAGTCGTCAAAAGAGTTATGGAGAACAGAAGGAAGCCTTTAGAATTTTAGGAGGGAGAACATGTATTCTTGAAGGTTACACCTACAGGAATAGGTAGAGCTTTAAAGGTCAAAAAGTTGTTACCTAGATTTATAGGCCCTTTCCAAATCCTTCGACGAATTACGTCACTGCTTATCAAATAGCCCTACCCAACCTTTATCTAATCTTCATGATGTTTTCCATGTGTCTCAACTTAGGATGAATCACCCAGACACAAACCATATCATTGAACCTGAATCTATAAGTTACGGGATGACTTAACATTTCAAACACCTCCCGCTTAGATCATGGATAGAGAAGTCAGGCAATGAGGAATAAATCGATGAACTAGTAAAAGTAGCTTGGGGTGGGCAGGAAAAGAAGATTTCACATGGGAGTTAGGGTCAACCATGAAGAAAGATTCTAAGGAATTGTTTTCAGGTACGAAATTTTGAGGACAAAATTTTTATTAATGTGGGTGGTAATGTAACATCCTAGTTCTTTTCTTTAGAAATTGATTGAGAACTGGTTAATGGGAATATTAAGATTCTGCAGACGTAGTTGTGACGAGAACGACTCTATGATCGAGCACAAAAAAAGATGAATAGTGTTTTGCGGATTCTTTAGGCCGTTGGAAGCTAAACCTGTATTCTGGACTGAAGGTGCCCGAAATTAGGAAACATGGGAATAAGGTTAGAAATAGTTAGAAATCAAAATTTTATGCTTAGAATAAAATTTCGGGTAATATTGGTTTTGGGTATGGTGTTTACCCATTTAGGGAAATTTCGGTGTGTGATTTTTAACACTTGAAAGATATTTCCAACATCACCAATGGATGATATCTATCCATTTAAGACAAATGGAAGGCCAAGATTTAATCTTAACCATCCATTTGTCTTCCTTACATCATAAAGTCATCATGTCATAAAACTTTTTACACATGATGACATATAAAATATTAAACCAACTTCTTCCCTAAGTCATAAACAACTTTCGGCCAGCAAGAAAGGAAGAAGAACCAGCCACCATTTTCATTTCCTTAAGCTTCACTTTGAGTTCTATCTCCAAAAACTCTAAGCTAGAGTTGTTGAAACCTCAAAGTTCCTTCATTAAACTTGTTCTACACCTTGATCTCTACAAATCTAGCCGAACAAAATCTCTATTCCTCATCAAACCTTGTCTTGTCCCTCACACCTCACTGATCTAAGAAGGGTTTGAAGTTGGTTTGGAAGCTTTGGGTTGGAAGGATTCAAGCTTGGATTAGCTTGAAGCCAAAGATCCACTAAGTTGCTAAAAGTAGATTTTTTTTGCCTTTCCTTGTCAAATTTTTCTAATTTGGTTTGGGTTGAGCTAGGTCCGAATTTTCTAGTTGTGTTGGGTGATATTATGTTGATATTGAGGTATTAATTTTGGTGGTGTGTTTGGATGGTGTTAGAAAATGGTTTTTATCAAAAAAAAGTTTGGACTAGGCTTTGGATCGATTTTTCTACAAGTAGTAGTCATGCATGAATTTTCTAGTATAGTTGTGGATAGTTTCATGAATTATAAAAATTATATGTTGGAGTTAATATCTTAAACTAACTACATGAATTTTCTTGGGTGTTGATTTTAAGGGTTACTGACTCAAAAAAATCAGGTACCAAAATAGGATTGATGTTGTCTTGATTTTTGAAACTGAAACAATAAGTTTGTCTGATTTTATTACCATAGCGAATGATTGAATGAGCATTTGAAAATTTTACATGAATTTAATCACATATTGAAGTGTCCCTAAAAATTTTATTATAAGTTAGTTCAATCATTGGTTAGTGTAAAGAATTAGGAGAACCCTCTGATCTGTGAATTGGTGGCCCTGACCACTAAAATTGTACAATTTACTGAAGGAGTTAGAGACCTCCGTTTGTCTTGAAATTTTTACAGGGCCTCCTTGACACATTGAAATGTCATAGAGAATTTTTGTGGTCCTTAATTCTAGCCTGTATAGGGGAAAATTTTTGTGACACATTTTTGCATATGGCCTTACATGATATTATCTATGTGGATGAAATGTCTAATTATGTCTGTTCATATGTGAGGGAGGACTTTACTAAAATTTTATAATATTCTCATCCCTATGTGTATATATGTTGTATTGTATTCAGATCTCCCAAATGCCATCGATGATTCTCTTCTTTGACTGGCCCAGTTGAAGTGGCACTCGATTACAAATCTGGACTCCCTATATGTTGTGGCATATTCCCGGGCCTACGTATTCTTCAGTCATTTGTTCAGAGCTTTGGTATTTACCCTAAGTTCAACCCAAATTTCTGTACGATGGTGTGCCTCTACACATGGCACACCCAAATGTTTTTGTAGCCCCACTAGCACCACTGTGCCCCCTCCAGACGACCCTTCGTCATCATCCTCTTCAACTTAGACCCATCTAAGGGCAGGCGCGCCCGGTGGAGGGGAGGCAATTGTGCGATGGCCAATGGCTTCTTGTAGGAGGATACGAGATTCTCATAGACTTTTGGCGTGTACATAGTAGTAGTGTAGTGTTAGGTATTTACCACTAGACTTGTGATACCCGAGGTACATAGGTCAGGAGTCAGGTTCTGGATAGCCTCAGGAGTTTCCCGAGACTCACGCCAGGTCCTGAATTTCGCTAAGTGAGGATCCTACACCTCATTGGAGGGCTATATGATAGAACCATATTCTTGGAATTAAAAGTCCCGGTAATGGTTCCTAGAGGGAAAATAAGTTGAAGAGTGATTTTTAATGAATTTTATCAAACCTTTAAGTGTTTCGTTTTTAGCCTACAAGTTTAGAAAATCTCAGAAATTCTGGATTTGAACTAAAACCCAAATTTTGGATTCTGAGTTGTTGGGATTTTAATTTTTTAGATATTTTATTTGAATCCAAATGGGGGATATTTGCTTATTTACATTTATGTTTTAAAGTTAATGAATGATTAACTTAAAATTAAGAAATGTAAATAAGTGAACCTCCTGGAGACCGCCCCAGGTCATGGGACCACCCAGCGGTCAGGAAAGGCCTCGGTAGAGAAGACCTCCTGGAGACCGCTGAGGCGGTCATATGTGCGGTCTGAGCTGGAAAGAAGGGACCGCCCAGGCGGTCATTTCACAGCCCAGGTGGTAAAAAGTTTATAAAGAGCCGTGTTTCGGGCTCCAGGAACGCGCAGAACGCGTTCCCTTCTTCTTCTTCATCAATTTTCTCTCTCAAATCCATCATTTCCAAGCTTCAAGGTGAGTATATGCTGTTAGATTATGTCTTTATTTCTTCATAATCTTGGATTTGGACCGATCATTTCTTTCATTGTTATCAAGTGGTCCTCCCCAATTTTGTTAGAATAAGGATAGAGCCTCTGAGATTATTAGAGTTTAATCTAGAGTTATAATTGCTCTATGGCAGTTGTTGGTGCCATTCCAGTTCTCCAGTTGGTGGGGCCCACATACTCCCGCTTCAAACGGTGAGTGGGTTAGATCCTATGATCCTTATGTTGATCATTAGAGTTAATTTCAGTAAATTATGACGCGGCCATATGATATTAGAAATGAAAGCATGAAATATATGTTTTTCTGAAAACTCATGGGACCATTATTGTTAAAAGTGATTTTTATTAAAGAGCAAGAGTATGAATATGATTATATTTAGAGATTTATGAAATATTATGATGATTTCTAGAGTAGAGCACAAGTATATGATAGGGTTTTTAGAGAAAATAAGTATTTTTATGATGCTCAGAAGTATGGAATTCAATATGATTCATAACAATTGCCAAATACATATTCTGTGGGCTTAATCGGAATGCCTAAAAGGTGATCCCTTGGGCATGATTTCATAGTCATAGTTATGCTAAAGTCAGATTGTTACAGTCACATGAGACCAAAGCTTTCAGAGTTTCAAGAGTTTTCATGTTTAAATAATTTTATACATAATAGAGATTTTATGATTTCAAGAATAGAGTTTTAAGAGAAATGATTAGAGATGTTGTAATGATTATATGAATTTCAGAATTTATTGATTTTATATACCAGAGCTTGTGAACTCTAGGGTAGAAGACTTTGAGAAAAGATTTAAATTTGATTGAGTTAGATAGTGGCTATAGAAACGGCTGTGTGTTAACAGTTAATCCGTTAACCTTGGTATACCAGTCGCCCGGGCTAGAGAAATGGGACCTAGTTAGGTGCCCAAGAGTTAGAGATTTTGTTATGTCATATAAATTGTGCATAACCAGAGATTTTGTTTCTCTATTAGAGACTGTTGTTTATATTTACAAAGAACATAAGTTTTAGAGCTATATTGTTTACATATTGAATATGATTTTAGATATTGTATTAACTCTGATGATTATATATGATTATTTGTTTCTTGATTGTCCCATGAGAGGTTATGGGTGGGCCTATCTTGAGTTTTAGATGAAACTCACCCTCTCCTTCTTCCATTACAGATACGTTAGGTCTGGTCCTTCTAATCCACCTCCTTCCCAACAGAGAGATTCTCAGTGGTGAGCTTCACTTCAGAGTGAAGTTGCATGTGGTATTTTGTAAGAGATAGAGTGCTCCAAGTGTACATTGCGCAGGTCCCAGACCATTAAAATAATGCATGTTTTGTATTTTCAAGATTATGATTTTTTTATGGTTTATTTGGTATTAAGATGTTTGTGTTTAGAGATATATATATATATATATATATATATATATATATATATATATATATATATATATATATATAGAGCTTGATTATGAAAGTAATTAAAATGATTTAATTTCCAAGGAGCTAGAGATTTATATCAGAGACGAAATTATGTTTTGGAACTGGATTTTATTAAATTAGGCATATAGAGAACTCAGAGGTCACGAGGCTTACGTGGAGATGGGATTCCCCACGTGCCGGTCATGTTCCCAAGTCGGGTCATGACAAGACTGATGTATTATTATTTGTTCCAGGTCGTTTGTATCTATATGTATTTTGTTGAGGAATACTTGAGCAGGCTAGGTATGAGGTAGGGGACTAGCCCTTTTGCTACAAAGTTTGTGACTAGTTTAAGGGTTGTATTGTTGGTTTTACTATTATGATGTATATATCGTAACTAAGGCATGATGTTTATATATGTGAATATGGTTGTAGCAACATATGTATCAAAGTTTCTTTATCACCTTATGTTTCGACTAGTATAGGTCACAGATATAATAAACAAGCCTTAATTACTGTGTCAATATTCGAGTAAATATAGTAATTAGTAGGGTGTTACAAACGTAATCGTGTTGGCACTTGGACTCACCAAACCTCTTGAGCTGAACACCAAGTCAGCCTCACTAAAAAATGACTAGCAATGAAAGCTAAGAGCACAAGAAAACAAGAGAACTTGGTGGAGAAAATACTTTGCACTACACAAGGAAAGCTTACAAATGACTTGGACGGTTTGACCAAGAAGCGTCACCCATATATATAGGCTTCCACCTCTCTAATGGATGGTGAGAATTGATTTAATGAGCTAAGATCGTGTATCTAGAACCTTCCTGCACTCCACACATATCTACATGTTTCTAGAACTATATTTGCATATCTACTAAGTGTTAGCTTAGAAACCCTTCAGAAAGTATTATCGTTTAAATTTTTGAGTGACAACAAACCAATTTTATTAAAATACGTTGTTGAAGGACTAATCGTTTACATGAGTTTCTTAAGTCCTGAATAAGACCATTCTCGTTAGCATTGTCGCACGGGATCGCGGGACGCGAAAATTTTATTTATAAATTGGGAGTCGCCACCAAGTTTATTTAAGTTGGGAAAAACGTGGAAAAACCCATTTATTAAAAAAGGTGGTCTTTGAAACCAGGATTAGTTCGGATTCGGTTATGCATAGGGAAGGGTAAGAATTTACGCACCCTAATACACCCGTCTTCGACGGTACCTTTAATTAACTGCAAATTAAATAATAACCCTTTTCTAAATAAATAAATAGGTGAATAACAGAAAAACATATTTACAATTTAAACAAAACAATTTAAGGAAAATTAATTTTGACTTGCAGGGGGCGCCTCCTACGTACCTCTGGTGCAATGAGGAAACTCAAAGTCACGTAGTTCTGTAAAAATGATTCTGTGTTAATGGATTTTAATTAAAAGGGAAGAACATAAAAAATCTATAAAAAAAAACTCTTGATTGATTTTAATTAAAAAGATCAAATTATAGAAATTTACTCGTGCACAAGATTCAAGTTAACACAGGCCACTCAATGAATCCTTATGATTCAAATAACAATGAAGGCAACATTTGCTACTCAATCATAATTATTGATCATTGCACGGGTTTAAAAAAAATCGAAAGATTTTTATTTTATCGGAAGGAAAACATATTTTATGTGATTTTAAAGGATTGTTAAAATAATAATAATAATAATAATAATATGTAACAAATTTTCCCTGTTTTATTTGTAGAGCAAAATCAGCCCAAAAAGAAATGAAGCCCACAAAAATATTGTCCAAGAAACTGCCTAGCAAAGAATTATTAACACAAAATAAAAAAATAAATAAAAACATATATGTAAAATAAAAAGGAAAAGAAACTAGGAGTGGGGCTCATCATGCACCCCCCACCCACTCACGCACACATGCTCAAACACACACACACACACACTCAAAGACACGGAGAGAGAAAGCGTGAGAATGAGTGAGACAAGAGAGAGAGCGCGAGGAAGAGAGAGAGGGGAGATCGGGGGTCGAGACGGAAGCCGCGGCGGCGCGGCGTTCATGAGGGAGGAGCGGTTGTGCGATGACGCGGTGGAGGGTGGCTAGCTTCGCGGCGGCACTGCAATTGGTGGCGAGTCACGGCCAAGGGAAGAGATGGTGATAGCACGTCGGGGGCGGATGGTGCGGTGATGGTCTGGCGGGCGAACGGAGGTGGGATGAGGCCGCCGCGCTGACCGGCTGGCAAGCGAAGCAGGCGATAGGTGAATGCTGGCGGAGTGGGCTGGAAAATGTAACGCCCAATTTTTACTAATTTACTATCATTAGGAATTACGAATTCCGTAGGTAAATATTATATAAAATTTGAGACCAAACAATCCTTAATAAAGGAATATAACGTTAGAAGAGAAGTTAGGAGCAATTCGTACAAGTATTGCAAACCCCAATTTCTGTACGTGTAAAATGACCAAAATGCCCTGAGGTTATTTACTCAAAATGAGATCGTGGGCCCCACCCATCCTCAAGGGGATGTTTTGATGTTAATAAGGGATTGTTTGTGTTATGTGTGTTAATAGAGGAGAAGAATCCTAATTTTGAGCTTCGACGCGCGAAATGACCAAAACGCCCTTACGCGTTTTAACTCCATTGCGTGGATTGAGCCGAACCTCACTAAAATGTGTTAAAAGGTGTTTTTAAGCCATGATTAACCATTGGTTAAGCTCGAGTGGTCTGGGCAATTTTTAAGTAAAATGACCGTTTTGCCCCTGTTTGCTAGTTTTACAAATTTTGAGATTTTTGATTCGTCTAACGAAACCTAAGCAATATTAGGCTCAAATTAAAGCTTATTAAATTCTAATTACTAATCTAGAGTCAAAATTATTTATTTAGATTGATTAGAACCTAAAATTGCTTAAAACACCCAAATTGCTTAGTAATTCACTTAAACCCTTAACCGTAAATTCTCTAAATTGCATGAATACCTTGCCTACACCTAAAAAATACATGGAACACACAAAATCCTCTTCCACAAGGCTGTAATGCACGAAATTATTGAGTAATAAGTCAGAAAATTATTACACAAAAATCCAAAGAATGAAAACAAAGAATCATGAAAACATGGAAACATGATTCCATGTTTTAAGCCACCAAACAAAATGATTTTTCTTCCTTATTTTTTTTTCTAATTTTTGGTCAGATTTCTTCCTTCCTTTGTCCATTTATGAGCTGCAAAATCTCTATAAATAGGCATGCTTGAAGATAGTTTAGATGCTTAGTTCATAACTTACACAAATTCTAGTTTTAGAGCACCAAAAGCTCTCATTTCCTCTTGGCTGAATT
Source organism: Dalbergia oliveri (assembly GCA_030441495.1). Taxonomy (NCBI): domain Eukaryota; kingdom Viridiplantae; phylum Streptophyta; class Magnoliopsida; order Fabales; family Fabaceae; genus Dalbergia; species Dalbergia oliveri. The sequence continues at coordinate 1,562,586 of JAMLFY010000017.1, forward strand.
CTTCTTCAAGTTTTCAAGAATATTTTCTTTCATTTCACTCAAGGAAACCAAGTTCTCTTCCTTTCCTTCAAATCAGATTAGGTAGGGAGTTGTTTTTAAGTTTATTTCTATGCTTTGCTAAGTGTTGTTCTTGGTTCAAAATGATGATTTCATGGATTTTCTCTAGTTTTTCCATTTGGTTTTCTTCTTCCTTTTCTTTGAACAATTCAGCCATATGGCCTAGGTGGGACTAAGATGATGGCTTGATGATGAGGACCTTGAGGGTGGGTTGTGAATCCATCACAAGTTAGGCCTCTAAAGCTTGAAAGTTCCACTTGATGCAAAACTTTAAAGAATAATATTTTTATGATGTTTTTATGATCTTGAGTTTAGAACTTGAAAGATGTATTTTTCACTTTGTCTTGCTAAGATATATTGGGTTGAATTTATATTTCTCTAAAGTCTTGGAGGAGCTCTAGTAAAGAAATAAAATGAACTTGCATCCATGTTTAAGTTTATGCCTTGCATAACCATGTTTACTTTCTATGTCATCACTAAATTCTCAAGAATGAATAAATGAACTTGCATATTCATGTTTAAATTTCCAAGCTTGCATTTCATGTTTAAATTTCAAGTTGTCACTTAATCTCTAAAGATAATAAAGAAGTTGCATCTCATGTTTATTTTATGCTCTCACTTTATTTTATAATGGCTAAAAGAGTCAATGCATGGCATGTTTATTTTATGTCATCACCTAAAAATCCTAGAGCTCAAAGACTTGCTTATGAATCATAAGCGAAAGAAATGAGATAATTGGAGTTAAAGAATTTATTCTTTAAGAAGTCTTGAATTGGAGCTTAAAAAATGTAATTCTCATCTCCCTCATTCCTATGCGACTCAGGCCGCTCAGATTGCTTGAGTTCTTCTCCCTCCTTGTCCCTATGCAATTACCGCTCCAAGTTTCTTGCATCATGTTTATATTACAAGTTCTTGCATCATGTTTAATTTTCAAGTTATCACCTTAAATCTTAAAGATAAAGAAATGGAATTGCATATCATGTTTATAATTCCAAGCTATCACCTTATAAAGATAAGATTAAAATAAGGTTGCATAGCATGGTAATAATTCAAAGATGTCACCTAAATCTCTAAAGCTCAAGACTTGCTCCTTTTATCTTAAGTGAAAGATTTAATTATGAACATTCTTTCAAGTTATAAATTCCCATGGTTAATTTAGGCCTAAAGTCCTATGACTTCTTTCAAGTTTAACAAAAGGAATTAGTTAAAAGAGTTTTAAAACTTTGTAAGAATTTTATGGGAAGCTAGTAATTTATGTGTACTTAAAATGTGATTTGATGCTTATTAAGAATTTGGTGTCATTGATTGATTCCCTGGTTTGTATGTAAATTGGAATTGCAAACAATGAAAACTTAAATGTAAATTGGCAAATAAGACATCCTTTTTCAGATTATGTGCAAAAGTCATGAATTTATCATTCACAGTTTATTTCAAACACATTTTTGAAAAACTAACGGTAACTAAATTGAGCAAACCTCAAGGAAAACTTTAACCGATCAAACTTGTAATTCCCGCACTGGATTTTCTAGTATGCATAAGGTTTTCCTTTCTTCTGACCTTGCTCACCTCTTCCTATTCTCCTTCTTATCTCTTTCCTTTTTAGCATGGTGATTACTTTTCCATGAAGCCTACTTGAAGCTTCTGAATTTTCTTTGTGTGAGATTAGTCATTGATGTGTTGCTTGTAAGCATTATTAGGTCGTACGATTTACACTTAAATTTATACTTACTCAAGACATCATAAATAAACATGCATGCAAAGGAAAAGTGGAAGGATTAACTGAATGAACATTTTTATTGCTCGATGTATTTGGACGACAATAACGCAACATGTTTCAAAAGGAAACAAAATTGCATGAAAAACTGGATTGCTACTAAGCATGAAATTTTACCCAGTTCTGGTTCTTGGTAACTTATTCAATTTTTCTTGCAGCAAATTGGATGTCACAACCATTGTCTCCTCAATCTTCTATTTCTTGATCCCCAAAAATTGCCCCAGTTTCAGTCTTGTCTCGCTCTGGCTCAGGACATGTTCAACAGGAATTTGCCCAAGTGTGAGTTGCTTAAGATGATGCCTATTATTTGCTCTAATTTTTGCCTAGGTCGCCTTTCGGGTTTTCGACCTAGCGAGCTTTTTCTTTTTTTTTCTTCTTTTTTGTTTTGCCCTAATTTTTGCTTAGGCCGCTCTTTCGAGTTTTTACCTACGGGCTTCTTCCGCATCTTTTCAAGCATAAAACCTTTTGACGCATCGGTGTTGATTGGTTTAGGCAATTCTCTTCCATCCATGTCTTGCAAAATCAATGCCCCGCCTGAGAGCGCTTCTTGACAATGTAGGACCCTCATAACTTGGAGCCCATTTTCCCTTGCATCCTCTTGATTTGGGAGAATTTTCTTTAGAACCAAATCTCCTGGACAAATCTCTAGGACGGACTTTCTTGTTAAAAGCTTTAGCCATTCTACTTTGGTATAATTGGCCATGACAAATGGTGGTCTTTTCTCTTCAATCATGTTCAACCGTTCATATCGAGCCTTCACCCAATCAGATTCTTCCAATTCTGCCTCCATCAGAACCCTTAATGACGGGATTTCCACTTCTATGGGGGATAGCTTCCATTCCATACACCAATGAGAAGGGAGTTGCCCTGTGCTTGATCGTATGTTGGTGCGATATGCATGTAGTGCATATGGAAGTATTTCTGCAAGTCCTTATAGTTCACCACCATTTTGGCGATAATTTTCTTGACATTTTTATTTGCGGTTCAACCGCGCCATTCATCTGTGGCCTATAAGGAGCCGAGTTGTGGTGCTTGATTTTGAAAGTCTCAAAAATTTTGAACTTCAGCACCATTGAGGTTAGGGGCATTGTCTGTGATGATCCTTTCTTGGATCCCATATCAGATAATGTCCTTTTTGATGAATCTAAGAAACACTTTCTGCGTGATCCTGGCATACGAAGCAGCTTCCACCCACTTAGTGAAATAGTCTATCGCTACCAAAATGAAACGATGACCATTGGATGCCTTGGGATTAATTGGGCCGATGACGTCCATGCCCCACATCGAGAAAGGCCAGGGAGATACCATGCTATGTAATGTAACTGGAGGAGCATTGACTCGGTCTGCATAGATTTGGCACTTGTGGCATCTCCAAACATAGTTGATACAGTCACTTTCCATGGTGGACCAATAATAACCACTCCTTAGGATTTTGCGTGCCATCATGTGTCCATTGGCATGGGTTCCACAAATCCCTTCGTGGACTTCAACCATGATTATTCGAGCTTCATGAGCATCTACACATCTGAGGAGAGTGGTATCATAATTCCTTTTATAGAGGACGTCACCATTCAAGAAAAAGGACATGGCCAGTCGTCCATTCTTCTTATTCACCTCATTTGCCCCAGTTGGGTACTCTCCCTTTTGAATATCCTGCTTGATGTCATGATACCAGGGTTGGCCGTTGACTCAATCTCCACACTACCACAGTATGCGGTTCATCTTGCACCTCTACATGGATAGGTTGGACATCGGTGTGGACTTCCAATTTAGTCATTACAGCCAAAGTTGCCAATGCATCCGCAAATTGGTTCTTGTCTCGAGTTAAGTGAGAGAACGATATATCATCAAAGTGCTCAATTAATCGAGACAAGTACTTCTGATAAGGTACCAATTTTGGATCCTTTGTTTGCCATTGTCCGTTAACTTGGTAGATAATGAGTGCCGAATCTCCAAAGACTTTTAGTTCTTTGATTCCCAAGTCAATTGCAACCTGCAAACCATTCGCACATGCTTCATATTCTGCGATGTTGTTGGTACATTCAAAATCTAGTTTGATGGAAATTGGGACGCTTCCCCTTGTGACACTACTATAGCTCCTACTCCACATCCGTTCATGTTGACAGCTTCATCAAAATACATCTTCCACATATTCTCCTCTTCTTCATCTTCTCCTTCCACTCCAGCACCTTGTTATCAGGGAATTCAGCCATGGTGGGTTGTGCATCCTCCAAAGGGTTTTCAGCTAAATGATCAGCAATTGCACCTCCTTTGACAGACTTTTGGGTCACATACTTGATATCAAATTCTAACAATATCACTTGCCACTTCGACATTCTCAATGACACATGAGGACTATCAAATATGTATTTTAGTGGATCCATTCGAGAGATTAGCCAAGTAGTGTAGTATAACATGTACTGTCTCAACCTTTTGGAAGCCCACACTAATGCACAACAGTCTTTTCAATGGTCAAGTAGCGAGATTCATCATTAAGCTTCTTGCTCATAGTAAATGGCTGTTCCTTCTTTCCAGACTCGTCACCGTCCCAACATTGCCCCAGTTGACGGGCAATACCGTGAGGTACAATATTAAAGGACGACCGTAGGCCGGATCAAAACTGGAGGTTTCATTAAATAAGCCTTTATTTTGTCAAAGGCCTCTTGGCATTCTTCATTCCATTCTCCCGGCTTATGCTTTTCGAACACTTGAATATGGGCTCGCAAGTGCTAGTTAAGTTGGCAATAAATCTAGCAATGTAGTTGAGTCTCCCAAGAAAACTTCTCACTTCCCGTTCAGTTCGAGGAGCTGGCATCTCTTGTATCGCCTTCACCTTGTCGAGGTCCACCTTTATCCCTTCTCGCTAACAATGAATCCGAGTAATTTCCCTGTAGAAGCTCCAAAAATGCACTTATTTGGGTTCAGCCAGCTTGTATTTTTTAAGCCTTTCGAATAACCTTCTCAGGACTGCCACGTGACTTTCTCCCTTTAGACTTGGCGACCATATCATCTACGTACACCTCAATCTCCTTATGCATCATATCATGGAACAATGCGACCATGGCACGTTGGTAGGTGGCACCGGCATTCTTCAATCCAAATGGCATGACTTGTAGCAAAATGTTCCCCACGGAGTTATGAAAGTAGTTTTTCCTTTATCATGAATGTCCATCGGGATCTGATTATATCCAGAGTACCCGTCCATGAATGAAAAACGGTGACTCCAGCGGTATTATCTACCAAGACATCGATGTGAGGGAGAGGAAAATCATCCTTTGGGCTAGCTTTGTTTAGATCCCGATAATCCACGCACATTCTCACTTTTCCATCCTTCTTGGGTACGGGCACAATGTTAGCCACCCAGTCAGTGTGTCTTGATACCTCCAAAATCCAGCTTCTAGTTGTTTAGTCACTTCTTCTTTTATTTTCAACGACATGTAAGTCGCATTCTCAACTTTTGCTTTTCTGCTAGCTTGGATACAAAGGGATCTTATGTGAAGCTATTTCCGATCTAAACCCGGCATATCATGATAGGTCCATGCAAAGACATCCATATTCTTCAAATGCAATCATTTCTACGCGTTGGGTTTTCTACTATTTTCAGCTTTCTCTTCTTCATGCCCATGTTAATCAATTCAATCACTTCATTGTCTAAGTCAAATCCCTTTTCTGATTCTCCATGATTGAAAATTGCCCAACAATTTCTTCATCTTCCTCAGATTCATGGTTATCACAATCGAAGCAAGCAAGAGAATCAATTGATAGGCTTCCAAAGTCCCTTTCATGTGGCAAAATTTCTATAGCATTTAGATTCCTGGAAAGCAATCATGGTGGATTGGAATGCTAAAATATAGTGGATAAGTAGTGCGAAAAAAAGCTTAAATTAATGGGCTTAGAAAATAAAGATAAAAATAAAAAGAACGGAAGGAGAATACAAAGAACTGTAAAAGATGAGTAGGATAATAAAGAAAAGTTGCTAGAAAAACATGCAAGTTTTATTCAACTGATGTCTTTAAGTAGCATAAATAACATAAACCTTTACAACACAGACAATTACTTTGCAGCAATAACATCAATCATTGTTCCTTTCCCATTCAGGTACTTCATCATCATTGGCAGCATAAACCTTGTTGCTTTCTTCAGTTGTCTCCATGTCCAAGGTATTGATGGTGAGACGGGCGAGAGGAGCGAATTTTTCCAGCTATAATCACCAGCTTGGACCTGGAAATGTCTCCTTCAGGTGAGGGATTTGTCTTATTTTCTTCTCATCATTCTCTTGTTGGAGGGTCATGGTACCCATCTCCTTTGATAATGATGCATCATATCCCAAACCAAATCGGTTGGGTTTCTTGGAGATCGGTATAGGTATTCTGATACCTTGCAGTTGTGATCCCAACCCTTTACCCTGTAAATATCCGTTCTTAGCCATGATATGAGCCACTATTTGATTAACATTTTGAATTGTGGGTTCACTGCACTCATGTTTAGGCTTCACCAACTCCAGGCTGTGCCACAAATTATTGTCTATTGGCTCAACATTCTCCACATATGGTAGTGAGACTGGTTTGGATACAATGATGTCCCTTTCTCCATGGATTGTCACAACTGATCCATTCTCAATATATTTAACCTTTTGATGCAAGGTTGAAGGGACAGCACCAATATCATTGATCCATGGTCTTCCTAATAGCATATTGTAATCTGAGCCAATCTCCATCACCTGGAATAACACTTCTGATTTGCTTGGTCCAATCTCTAGTGGCAACACCACCTCCCCCAAAATACTTTTCCTAGCCCCATCAAAAGCCTTCACCACCATCACTTGGGGTGATATATCATCCATACTCATCGATAGTTGTTTCAAGGTTGACACGGTAATACATTTAACCCTAATCCTCCGTCAATAAGGACTCTAGGCACTATGTGGCCTTTGCATTTGAGGGTTATATGTAATGCTTGTGGGTTAGCCCGTGACACCACTTCTTCATCTAAGAATGTGATCATATTGACACGTTTCACTGGATCCACCATATTTACCATATTCTCCAATGAAGTGCCGGGCTTGACATAGGCTTCCTTTAAAACCTTTAATACTGCCTTTTGATGAGACTCAGACGACAGGATTAGCGAGAAGAGATATTCTAGCCGGAGTCTTCTTTAATTGTTCCAGGAATATCGTACTCGCTCTGTTTCATGATTTTAAGGAATTCTTCCTCTTCCTCTTCTTCCTTTTCTTCTCTCTACATCTCCTTCGTCCACGAATTTTCCTTTTCAGCTCTTTGGGTCCGTACACCCTTTCGCTTCTTGTTATTCCTTTCACCTCCATGATATTAGTCGCCTCCTCACTTGTTTGAGCCTTTGAAATTTCCCCTTCATCACTTTTCATCTCAACCTTGGTTTCATAGCTCCAAGGTACGGCATGTGTGTCCTCATATACAAAAGGTGTTGGTTTCTTCATAGTGATTACTACCTTTCTGGCTTCGATTCTGATTAAGCGGGGGCACTCGAAGCACAAAACGCTCGATCACATTTACTTCCTCAAGGAAGTTCGGCCTCCTTTTTGCTTGAATCACACCCAGGTTGAGTAATTTCTGAACTCGAACTTTGAAATCCCAACAACTTTCTATATCATGACCGAAACCTCCAGAGTGGTACATAGTTTGACTTCATATCATTCTTCTCATTCTTTCATTGCAAAAGCAGGTATCGTTGTGCCGTAGCCAGTTTCTTTAAACCAAAGAAAATTTTCTCCATGGGTGTTCTAAGACTCAACACTTTCTTAATCCAGGGTTCCTCCATTTCCAAGGCATTTATCCGACTTCCTCCTTCATGGTTCGGAATCGGATTATTGACAATATCTGGTTTTGACTCTTCTTGAAAGTCCAATCTCCCGCAAGCAATTAGCTTTCTCACGGCTGTCTTAAAGCCTTCACAATCTTCGATAGAATGCCCTACTATATCCATATGATATTTGCAAGTTAAGCTCGGGTTATACCAGCTGGGTATGGTGGTTCCAATGGGCGCACGGGATATGCTAGATCAGGTGAGCATTAACTAGCGTTGAAAAAGGTCAGCATTTGAGATGGATAGTTTCGGGAAAGGTGGTAAGTTTGGGAATCGAGAACGACTTTGGTTTTGGGTATTAGGCCGTGGTGGTGTGGTATTTGGGTAATTCTGAGGATGTATGGTTGGGTTATAAGTGTATGTTGGACGAACTGGTTGGTATGGGCGTATATGAATGTTATTGACTTGGGGTTGGGGGTATGGCATTGTATTTGGTTGGAGTGGCTTGGTATAATGGGTAAGGAGGGATTGATGGTATTTGGGTTCTTGGGTGTGTCGAGGCATATCCTGGCATGAAAGATTGCTGACCTTGCACATAATTTACTTCTGCCTCCTTTTTCTAGGCGGGAACCCTCTTTTTACTTCCTCATGGCTCATAGGAAGTTTCCGGCTTTAGCCAGGCTCTCAATCCTTTCTCCGCTGCCTGAGCTGAGAAATCCTTGTATGCGGCTCCGCCATTGCCCCGATATAAGGGATCCTAAAGTTCCCAAAAAGTATGAACACATTTCAGCTGGGATGAGTGGTGGTGAACTTGAGCGCTAAGGTTCTCCACCTTTGGGCGTAATGCTTAAATGGTTCATCCTTCTTCTTCTGCATTGAGCTTAATTGTTCTCGGGTAGGTGCCACTTCGAGATTGAATTTGTATTGACTCATAAAGGATCGGCCAATTCTCTCCAGCTCGTGACTCTCGAATGGTCCAGTTGAATGTACAGTTCAAGGGGTCGAGTTAAACTTTCATGGAAAAAGCTAACAAGGAACCTTTCATCTTTGGACCATATTGCCATCTTAGTCCAGTAGCTCTTCAAGTGGAACAACGGGTTACCGTCCCATCATACTTTGAGAAGTCAGGGACCTTGAAGTCTTTGGGAACTATCAGGGTCTATGGGAGCACAGTTGCTCAATCTCCACACCGCCATAGGAGCTAGGACCTTGGATAGCTTTAATCTGTTCTTGTATTTTCTTCATCCACTCTTCTTTGAATCTGTCTTTCTCCACCTCTGAATGGTCATTCCCTAAGAAAGGTGATTGTTTTTGAACAACAACACGGGATGGTTCCCAAATAGGGGTAACGTGTCCGTGCTCTTCAACATGTGCATTTTCTACGGCATGATAACCTTCTCCAACAGGAATCACTATTGGCATCGTTGGTGGTGGTTGAGAGTTACCTGACATTCCGCCAATGTCATTCATCCCTTGGGTGATGTTTAGAGCTGCATCTGATACCATAGGTATGGTTACCATTGCAGCACTTGGTTGTACACTCACTGGCATACCAACTTGTCCCGATTTTGGTATGCTCCCAATAAATCTAGTGACTCTTTCATGGCTAATATCATTTCTTCTATCCTTGTTTGATTATTCGACATTTCGTTCAATTTTCCTCTCAGTGCATCAACCTCCATGCTTAGATTCCTTCCCGATTCAACATGAGTTGCATCCGAATAAGCCTTTCCTGGATCAGGCTTACCTCCTGCCATTTTGGTCCGCGCTCTAGTATTGTGGACACGAGTTTGATCGGATCTGTCTTCCTTGGGCGCCCAATGGTTACAAATCTTCACACTATCAAAATGTTAACAACATTCAAACAGGTTAAAATTTTTTTTATTATAACTATATGCAGAAGAACAAATGAACAATAGTCATCAAAGGTTCTTTGTCGACACTAGATGCCCGCACCCGTTCTTATGGGCATATCACCCTATAAGTCAAGGTGCGGTTAATAGCGGCTCTTTAGGGAGAATCCGCTCCTCTATAGATGCTATCTAATGAACACTAGCAATGCAGTTCTTCTTTTCTATATGATTGAGTTTCTCACATTCTTGCGCAAGGATAAACAATCTCAAAGCAAAAATGTGATTGATCACTTTCTATGGGAACATTTGATCCTTCATAGAAAGCATCGAGCGTACTATAGACAATTAGTAACTTGTAGAAGAGGCACAAATATTAAAATTTCATTTACTTCTAGTGAAATTCTGAGTACAAATCATTTCAGAATACATCATACACTAACGGAGAGAAAACAACTACATCAACAGGACCTTCATTCATGAAACTACATCAGAAGCTTCATCTTCTTTCTTTTAAGACCTCTGGCAATGCTTTCACATGAATCCATGAATTCTGTCACTTCTTGAGGTAACTTGAATGGTGGCATCTTACCAATTTGTTCACTTGCCTTTGCAAAGCGATGGACAAAGTTTGGGATGTAATGACTCAATTCACCAGCTAATTTCCCATACTTTTCCTTCCATTCGAGGGCCTTTTCTCTCCATGATTTTCCAAATTCGGTCGCATCAACAAATAAGTCATGATACTGTTTGCCGATGTCCACCCCCGAATGGCATCATGTTTGGTCTGTGCCAACATTGTTGACAAGTGTTCTACTTGCGCTTCCAGTTCTTTTTCTTGTCCTTCTCTTTGCTCATCTCCATTTTCAGGCTCCAAATGCTTTTATCTCTATTGCTGACTTCTTGTTCTACCCTTTTTAATCCGACTCTTTTTATTAATCTCCTCTTTTAACTTGTTTCTTTCTTTTTCAAACATATGAAGTCTTCCTTCCAGCTCTTGAATCTTGGCCAAATGGGTAATCGGAACCTTTCTTTGCCCTTCTTGGATCTTGTGATAGCACATTCATCTTTTAAGGCTTCAACTTCCTTAGCCATTTTCTCACATCCTTTGAAGAATGATATTTTCCAGATCAGATGCCTCCTTTTTCTCTTCCAAGAATCGCATTTGTGCCTTCATTATTTCTATTTGGGAGGTGAATTGTGTTGTTTCTAAGGTTTCCACAGGAAGGTATTGCTTGGAATGCTCTTTGGGATATTATTTTTCCCAACTCTTGCCTGCCTCCATTCTCTGTATTCTTGAGAAGAGGTTAGCCATCTGCCGAGCTCTTTTTTTCCTAGGACCTTGATGTCATCCCATGCCATTTTAACCTTCTTTTCTTGTTCCATGGTGCTTTTATCTTTCTAATATAGGAAGCTAAACCCCTCAAGTTGCTTTTCTTGTGGTTTTGTTTGGGTCCAATGAAGTTGTCTAAGCACCAATGCAGGTGTGTAGGAGATACATCCCCTTGGACCCATCAAAGGAACATTGTGAAAGTCACCGCAATTATATATAACGCTTTCTCCATGGTACCAAGGGCAAACCCATTTGAAAGAATTTGATTGGATTTCTGAGAACTCTTTTTCCATGCCAGTGCCTCTTGATGACTTCTGCACATGATGGAAGCTTCCTAAAGGATCAGGAAGAGGCCCATGCGATTATTGGCATATGTGTGAGTCATGAACCAAACGTATAACATTTGCGAACAACATCGCAACCTGCCACCATTTTTCTGGAGGCAAACTCCCAAGGAAAGAAAGGTATCTGCCAATATAGCCGGAATAGGATTCATGCCTTGTGTCTCAAACTTGAAAAATACATCCATGGCGGCCTGGTCAACAACATCTGGTGTGAATGGAAATAGGACTAATCCATAGTTATGCCAACGTTCGATTGAAGAAGTCCCAATTTCCTTGTTGGGCCAAGGTTTGCAGATGAGTTTCAAGAAAATTCCTCTTGATTCCTTGAGTGGATCCCCTCACTTCCATTTCCATCTGATTTACTTCAACTCCAATTATTTTGGCAATCTTTTCTTTCCTGACATAATGCCCTTGATAGAGATACACACCAGATTTGTCTCGAATTGGTAGTCTTATCATGACGAATACTCTTCTATGGTTGGTGTCGTATCAAAATCAGGTAACTCAAAACAGCAAATAGAAGAGTTCCAAACTGAGAGAGCACTCAATGCTGTTACTTCTACTGGGATAAGTAGCAAATCCAATATACGCCCATATGCGTGTCTGAAAGAGGATCGACTTCACGAGGCATCAACTGAATTATTTCTTTCACATTCTCAAGCTCATTCCTGGTCACTGTAACTTTGATGTTCCTTCTCCAATTATGTGCATTGCTAGTGTTCATTTGTATTGCTTCCATATTGCTTTGAACTGATGATGACTATTAACAATCAAAGATCACACGTGGGAAATAAAAAATGAATGAATAAGATTAAACAGATGGAAAGAAAGGACAGAAAAATGCATGCTCTTATCGAGAATATAAGATGCTTCCTTAAGAACATGATAACACACAAACCTATCAAATTTTTCTTATCAGAAAGTAAATTATGGAAAGAATATGATGTGATGAATGCATGTGATAGTGTTTTGATGCAACATTAACTATTTAAAATAAAGCATAAAGAAGTGCAAAGTAAAGGATGAAAGAAGCGTGCTCCCTTTGTCCTAACGGGTAAAACTTTAATGGATGGGAAGTTCTAAGGCCAAGAACCTGATTTGGGTGGTTGCTAAGTTCAACTATGCGTGCACACATTCATGGTGGATCTAGACTTCTAACTGTCATGGTCCCAGATTGCCCCTATCCATAGGACAGAGATCGACCTTCGAACCAACCATAAGTAGGGATGAACCCTCTCAATATGATTGACCCATAAAGCCGTAACAATTGAGTGGTATCCCAACAACTATCAAGTGAGCATGAAGCCCCTCATGACAATGTCAAGAAACCCCTATCCTTGGTTCGCACGGCTCGGGTATAGAGCCCAACAAGTGTGTGAGATAAGTGATTGTGAAGTGTGTGCAGGGAGCATACAAACCTTTCAATCCTAACACTACATGCACTCCTGCAAAACAAAATACAAACAACAAATATATACAGAACAATAATGGTCGTCTACCCTAAGGTTTATACATAAAGAATATTAAACTTCTAAGAAAGGAAAAACACTGTACAAAATAAAATAGGAAAGGAAAAAGAAATCGAATGGCTATATTTAATTTGCACAATTAACTAAACAGGCCTTACTCTCTTACTGTAGTCCCCAGTGGAGTCGCCATCTGCCGCAACGGGATCGCGACGGACGACGAAAATTTATTTAAAAATTGGGAGTCGCCACCAAGTTTATTTAAGTTGGGAAAAACATGGAAAAACCCATTTATTAAAAAGGTGGTCTTTGAAACCAATTTGAGTTCGGAGTCGGTTATGCATAGGGAAGGGTAAGAATTTACGCACCCCTAATACACCCGTCTTTCGACGGTACCTTTAATTAATTGTGCAAATTAAATAATAACCCTTTTCTAAATAAATAAATAGGTGAATAAAAAAACATATTTACAATTTAAACAAAACAATTTAAGGAAAATTAATTTTGACTTGACAGGGCGCGCTCCTACGTACCTCTGGTGCAATGAGAAACTCAAAGTCACATAGTTCTGGAAAAATGATTCTGTGTTAATGGATTTTAATTAAAAGGAAGAACATAAAAAATCTAAAAAAAAAAACTTTATTGATTTTAATTAAAAAGATCAAATTATAGAAATTTACTTGCACAAGATTCAAGTTAACATAGGCCACTCAATGAATCCTTATGATTCAAATAACAATGAAGGAACATTTGCTACTCAATCATAATTATTGATCATTGCACGGGTTAAAAAAAAAATTGAAAGATTTTTATTTTATTAAGGAAAACATATTTTATGTGATTTTAAAGGATTGTTAAAATAATAATAATAATAATAATAATATGTAACAAATTTTCCTGTTTTATTTGTAGAGCAAAATCAGCCCAAAAAGAAATGAAGCCCACAAAAATATTGTCCAAGAAACTGAACTACTAGGAATACCCAAGAATTATTAACACAAAATAAAAAAAATAAATAAAAACATATATGTAAAATAAAAAGGAAAAGAAACTAGGGAGTGGGCTCATCACTGCACCCAACCCACTACTCATCACACATGCTCAAAACACACACACACACACACACTCAAGACACGAGAGAAAGAGAGAGCGTGAGACAGGTGAGGAAGAGAGAGCGCGAGGAGAGAGAGAGGGAGAGGGGGTCGGAGACGGAAGCGCGCGCGTTCATGAGGGAGGAGCGTTGTGCGATGACGCGGTGGAGGGTGGCTAGCTTCGCGGCGGCACTGAATTGGTGGGAGAGCAGCGGCCAAGGGGAAGAGATGGTGAAGCCGACGAGGACGAGATGGTGCGGTGATGGTCTCCGTGAGCGAATTCCCGAGTGGCATGAGGCCGCTATCCGCGCCCCGGCTAGCCGGGGAAGGCTTGCTTCATCGGCGATCCGAGGTGGAGTGCGCGTAGTTGGCTGGAAACGCCGAGGGTTGCTAGCGGTTATGGGTGTGGATTGGCCTGAGGGAGGTTGGAAGGGGACTTGGACGTGGCTCGTGTTGGGGGTCAGGTGAGAAGGGAGCAAGGGAGGAGGGAGGCCCGGCTGCGTGAGGTCCTAACGGCGATGATGGGCGGTGTTTGGTGAGAAGGGAAAGTGGCTGCGGCATTGATGATGATGAGGTCGCCCTGGTGGGAAGAAGGGCCGCCGCGGCCTCTCCCCTTTTATTCTTTTTTTTCAAGTTTTATATTTTTGATGATGATGAAAACTATTGATGTTGTTGTTACCTGGTTCTTTCTTCCTTTTTTGCGCCAATGTTGATGTTAGGGTTGGTTGTAGAAGTTGTAATGATGATGATGATGATCCTGAAGGGGAGGGGCGTGAAGTTCTGATTTTCTTTTTGATGAAGGCAATCGTGGGTTTATGGTTCAATGATGATGGTAATGGTTGTGAAGGGGAGGGGCGTGAATGATGATGGCGAAGGAAATGGTGATGAAAAATTCCAAATTGGAGGAAGATGAAGGCCAAAAAATGTTAATAGGTAATGAACTTGATCCCCCCCTTCATTGTTGCAACTGCCCTCCTTTTATATTCTCAGCTTGCACTTGGTTAATTTATCAATATCTCCATGCTCTCTAAATGTAGGAGCACTAACCCGTTCCCCATGCCTCCCTTCTGGGAGCTAGCAAGACCTCCATTCCTGTGAGGCGTGCCAGGAGTGGAAGCTCCAGTGTCCCATCTTTATATTTTGCCTTTGAACAATCTTCTGTTCTGTGTGCCATTATTTTCTCTTATAATACCGCCCATCATTCTTGTAGGTTGGGTGTGCGTGGGACCTCCAATCGAACGAATGGAAATGACTTAAATGAATGGGCTGGAACTTGCTCCTTCTTTATTATGATGCATATGGGCCAGAACCTAAAGAACGTAGGCTGAATTGGACTTGTTACTAAATGGGCTTAAAGCTTGACTGGTTGTGGATTATGGACTTTTGTTTAACAACGGCAAAATCGGGTGTTCATACATACAAGTTTCAAACAAGTTTTATTTTCACGATATCATGTGTAACATGTTTAATCTCATTCAAAGAGATTCAAAACTTAAATGAAGTGAAAAATAATCCTTGAAATAAATGTTAGTATGTTTGACACACAAAGAAAGGATTAAAGAACAAGAAACCAAGCTTCAAATCTTAAGAAAGTAGCATTCATCTTTAAAATGATACACAATAAAGAAATCCATCCTCCTCTAAAGCAAGTTGTGGTTACTGCTTTAATCGTAATGATATAATTACCAACAAGCCTTGATTGAAGCAATGAAGATCAATGAGAAGTCCCAAAATTGAATCAACACTTCAGAAAGATTAAACACCGATACTTCCTAATTTGACTGTAATGCAAATACACACAGGAAAACTAATGTGTCATATTATTACAATCTTAGAGAGCATGAGTTTAGTTTCAATTTTTCAATTTTTGATTAACTAATTTTTTTCTTGTTAACTACATGGGCTATTTACTCAATATTTTAATTATATTTATAGACTATAAAGTAACTTATACAAATTAGATACTTTTTAATTTCTTTAACTTAGTACATTTAGAATTTAATATTAGTGTAATAATTTTACAACATCAATCAATACAATTTCACTAAAGTGACAAATTATTAAAGTAATTACCCATTATCACAAACACCCATCATGATTTGTCATTTGATGAAATTCTATTAGTTAACTGAATAAAACTATTTTACACTATATATAAATTGTAACAAAAAAGAAAGTCACTATATAGAAATTAAAGTTTTTAATTAGACAAATAAATTGAATCGCTTTTTCTGCTTCCCCACTTTTTTTGGTCAAAAGGTTTCCTTTTTGTGATTTTTTCCCATGGGCCTTATTCGATTAGCTTGAAAGCCCGTGAATGAGGCCCAAGAGCCCAGAGCAATTCTTTCACCATTTCTCTGCGTTTCTCAACCTTCCAATATCACAATTCACAAGACAGGCGATGGTCTGCACAACCCCAACCACGGCTCAAATCTACCATTAAAGATCTCAACTCTCATCTTCTTCCTTTTTCAGGTAATAAAATATCAATCACATCACAAGCTTCTCTGTTCTCATATGCTCCTTTGTCTGGTTGGTCGGTCTCCGTCCCGCGTTTTCTCATCATCTTTACACATTTGTCCTGTACACCACTGGCGAACTGTGATCGAATCAATAGGCGAAGGAACCAGTTCGTAGTTCGTTTTTTTTTTTTTTTTGGAAGCGAATTTGGTAAAATTGATTTGTCGAATTGTACTAGTTGTCACTGCATGATGAGGCACTTTCTATAATTGCCTTACATTGTTAAGTTATAGAAATTAAACTTTTAATTTTTTTTTTCCTTTCAGGAAGTTGTTATTTATTTTTAAATATAGGTAACTGAATGCAAAGATTCTATATTTTATTTATTTATTTATTTGTTTTTGGGCAGGTTATTGATCATTATGACACCAGTTTGCCCTTTTGTGAAAGCTGTTCGCCCTGATGACAGTACTTGTAAAAAATCAGGGAAAATTCAGTCAGGCATCAGGTAGAGGCTGACAATATGGCGAAGAAAGAGGTTAGCGACTCAGCTAGTGCCTCACCAAAGTGCCCTTTTGGATACGATTCACAAACATTTAAGATCGGCCCTCTTAGCTGCATGATATGCCAGGCTCTTCTTTTCGAAAGCAGCAAATGTGTGCCTTGCTCTCATGTTTTCTGCAAGTATGTATCATGCCACACGTATTTATTATTTAGAGTCAAAGTTGTCAATGGCAAATGGCGGCTCACGGCAGTAGACCAAAACTCCGCTATTTATGCCCGCCATAAGACCGCTATGGCGCCACCATGGCCGCCATAATGTACAAGGGCCAAAATCTGCCACGCCATGGCTCCACCGTGGCCGCCATTTGACAACACTTTAGAGTCTAGTTGCGTATTCTGTTTTAGCTCATTTCTCGTATTTTACTTGTCTGGAATTAGAGCATGTGTATCACGCTGAAGGACTGTCCATTATGTGGAGCTGATATTGAGAAGATTGAGCCCGATGCCAATCTTCAGGGTATGGTTGATCGCTTTATTGAAGGTCATGCTAGGATCAGACGGTCTGTTAGTTCGGACAAGGGAGAAGAAGCAACAGAGAGTGGAGCAGTCGTATATGAGGATGTGTCTCTGGAAAGGGGTTCTTTCTTGGTGCAACATGCCATGAGGGTAAGCATGGCTTTTTGCATATACTAATGTTGAAGTCTTGAATATGAAGGATTGAATATGTATTTTGGAGAAGGATCCTACAAAGTTTTGTTGATAATTATTATCATCAACCATCGAGAATAGTAGTGGTCACTTGGTAATGACTTTAACGCGATGAGGTGGTGTTTATGATTGTATGTTTTGGATAATATCTCTATGATATCCGGAAGTGCCATTGTTGATGGTGATTCTTGCTCTGCTGAAGCTACTGGTTTTTGTTCTAGTAATTTAATATTTATGTTATACTGTGTTCTACTGGTTGATAATGAGCAGTTTGCCATGCAATTCATAAACAGGCATTCCGTGCTCAGAATCTCAAAAGTGCCAAATCAAGACTCAGCCTCTGTGCTGAAGACATTTGCAGTCAGTTAGAAAAAGTGGGTAGCAACTCAGAATTATGCTCACAGCTTGGAGCGGTCTTGGGTATGCTTGGTGACTGCTGGTGTGTTTTCCCATTCTGCTCCTTTTTCTTTGTATATGATTTTCATGACAACTGATTTGCCTGCCTTTTACTTTTATCTTCCTGTTTTTTCATATATCTATCTTTTTGTTAAATCTTCTTATCTCTGCATTTTTTCCTTTCACATTTTCTCAGTTTTTAGTATTGTATTTTGTGCTTAGATACTATGTACATACATGGGTGGGGCTTAAAGAAAATTGAGAGAAATGTGCACTAGTATAATATATTTGTTAGGGGTCTCATGGGTAGAGGATAGAATAGCCTAAGAAACAAAGGCACTTGAGCAAAATGGTGACTCAGAGTGACATTGAATAGTTCTAATACTCAGCATTGCTAGATATTGTGATCCTCTCATGTGTGCATGCGCATGTGTAATCTTTGCTATAATGCCAAAAAATAAGAATTTTATGCTCCTTAAAATACTTCTATTACAATATATTTCAGAATTGAAGTGACTCTAGAAGAAACCAAGAAACCTCATTTAATTAGTGATTTCTGATGTAAAAATAAAAATTGAGAGCAATCTGGTTTTATCCTATGAGTGGTTACAAATGGTCCTTTCTCATATAGTTTTATCTGATATGGTTAACATACAATCAAGCACTGAATACCTCTATTGTTGCTATGGTGATAGAGAATTACTTAATGAGCTTTGTTGAAAATAAGAGTCCTACAAAGCAATTTGTTAATGGAATGGGAAGATAAAAGCTAATATTGAAATCTTTGAGTTACTTTAATGAATTTAGGTAAACCACCATTTCATGTGATAGACTGAGAAAAATATATAGGACAGCTATTTGAGTGCCATGTAGAATTAGGTGAAATCTTGACAAAAAAAGGGACCAGAGTTTATCTTGAGGTAGAAGAAGTAAGTCTGAGAATTTAGGGGCAATTGTTAAGTCCCACATTGCTCAAGGATATGGCTAAGACAACTTTTATAAATGCTTGGGCATCCTCTCCCCTTGAGCTAGCTTATGGGATGGAGTTAAGCTCATAATATTAAGATGGTATCAAAGAGCATCATGTGACTGATATCGGGCCACCTGCAGATGTCTAGTCCTGCGAACTTCATACTCTACATGTTCCATCCTAGGTGTGAGAGGGATGCGTTAAGTTCCACATTATTTAAGGATATGGCCAAGATAACCATTATTAAGACCTGGTTATCCCTTGCTCTTGAGTTATTTTTTGGAGTAGAGTTAAACCCATAATCTCAATATCAATATTCTTCTTTGTGCTGGTTTCCCTGGTTTCTTCACCCAGATTAATCAATAGTGCCATTTTGTAGTGCTAAAGCATTGGTGTGTTTTAGCCATGGATATATATATATATATATATATATATATATATATATTTATATATATTCGTGGCTGGATAGCACCAATCGTGGCACATTTTGCTTTTGTAGTGGCTGCTGCACTGAAGCCATAAAATTCATGTTTAAATTCCTGTTTTACCTATGCTAAAATTGAGGTATTGCTCTAGTCATGAGGGCAAAATTAGGGATCCCACCCCATTTGTGCATCTTAAGGCTTTTAGGGTTGTTTTCTTCTTCTTAATGAAAAATCCAAGCTGCAGCAAGCATAGGAGCCATTTGAAATGAATCTAGTCCAACCCAGCCTTTTTATGGTCACATCCCAGCAGTGTACCATGTCACCAATTTGCTTCTCAGCCAGGTGTTTCATGAGCAAAGTATTCATTTATCAATTTTGCTCATTGCTCGTCTGTCAAAGTCCCCACCATACATTTCATTGCTTGTTGCATGACAATCTATTCAGGACCTGTTTGTTTTGTTTATGCATCAAGTCCAGCACTCCATTGTATGATCTCTGTTTGAGTAATTGATGCATATAGATGCTAGATTGTACTCACATAGCCTTCAATCCTGAACTGTTGATAAATAATTTAATTATGGCATAGTGTTGAGTCACAGCCAAGTCTTTGGTACATAGCTAATGTGGTTGTGTCCACTATCTTTGATATAGCAGATGCTGTTTGCTAATATGCTGTAGCATTTATGCAAACAGCTGGTTTGGGTGACTATTTGGGATTGACTACTAGACCGTTTTGGTTCTAGGTATTCCAAAATGTATTGATTAGTAAAGTATTTGTGTTAGAACCCCTTTCGATGTAGCTTCTGATGTGGGTATTGATTAAAAGTAATGCTAATGTGGGTAGAATCATTCCTGGAATCATTCGAGTGTATAAGAGGAGAGGTGTGTCAATGTGAGCACATGAGAGAGGAAAGTCAGGAAAAAGGAGGGGGGCACCACTGACATAACTAAGTGCTGGTGTGGCTTGAATTGAGTGGGAGAGAGTGAAGAATCTAAAAGGATCTGCTGAAGGGGGGGTGTTTTTAATGGGGAAAGGGAGTAGGGAGGTAGGAAAATAGCAGAATTTGGACTTGGGACGGAGAGATTTTGAGCCTCTCAAACCTCAAGGAGGGTACATTTTCTTCTTCTTTATACCATACTACCTTTTCTGAGCTTGCAGGTATCTTATGATATCACACACGTTTCTGAATATACATATCAAACCCTGTTCTGCATTTTTCTGGCTCTAAATGTACTGGTACCTAACAATTTGCTTGTATTATTGTATTTTGAAATAATTGGCTGATTTAACACATGCAAAATTTTCACTTTGTCATTGCCTCTCTTGTTAGATGTAGTGCTCCTTTTAATCTCTTTATGATGCTCATCTAATCTAATACTATAGAGAAGTTTCACTTTTCATGGCTATGGCTTTTTGTTCTTTTTACTTTTTCAGGATACCTTATCCTCTTCTCTTCTTTTAACTTTTTTTTATTTCTAATTATGTACCTTCATGTTTCACAATGAATATGATAGGTACCAAGCCATAGGAGATAGATGTAGATAGAAAATGGTATAAGAATCCACTAAAGAAGATGAGTGTGTATTATGAACAACAAAAAAATGTAAAGTAACTCTAGAGATATTAGAGAGACTCTGAAACTCTCCCCAGTCCAATTCCAAATCTCAGATACCTCCTTGGTATCTCTTCCCTGCCCTTATATTGCATTCCTCCATCCTCCCCATAATAGAATACTCACTCTCTCACTCCACTATCCTTGCCTATGTGGCAGAGTTAGTTAGAAAACCCTTTCCTCACTCCCTTAGTCACATGCTCCCCATTCCCATGTGTCTTCCCTTTCTTATAACATCTACATTAGCATAAGGGGTACATGGATCATATTACATAGTGGGAAAATTTCCAAGGGGTCCTAACAGAATATTGTTCTTGTGATCTATATGTTGACATCATTTTTCTTCAGTCGAGCAATGGGTGATGCTAGTTCTGCTGTTGCATATTTTGAAGAAAGTGTTGAATTTCTGTCAAAGTTGCCAAAAGATGATTTGGAGGTTATTTCACTAGTTCCTTTCTTTTTCCAGCGTGAAAAATTATGAATCACATGATGATTCTGCCTTTGTTTTGAATTTATTAATTCAAATTTGTTCTCCTACAGATCTCACATACCCTTTCTGTTTCACTTAATAAAATTGGAGATCTTAAATATTATGATGGGAACCTGCAAGCTGCAAGATCTTACTATTTACAGTCTTTGAATGTTCGCCGTGATGTCATCAAGCATAATTCAGATGTTGCATCCCAGGTTAGTTATTACCATATATCTATATTTGAATTGAATTACCAATATAATTTTCTAACTTGCTTCAATGAATTCTTATCTCATTATTTCATTTACTTGCCACATGTTGTCTAGATGTTAACTTACACCATAGTTATTAACTCAAGATAGCGTCGTGGAGTGCTGACACCAAAACCGCTGTAGAACTATGGTGGATAGCAGGAAGGCCGCTACATCAAATTTAGCGGAGACAATATAAATAATTTCTAATACAAATAACTGGTGTTCAAAACTCAAAACTACTCAAAACATGAGATATATCCATCACTAGTACTTTGAAGTTGCAGCATAAAACGCAGAGTCATTGTTAGGATAACTTACACAATCTGTCAAAGCTTGTTCTGTGGTGGGAGCTTGAGTTATTGAGCAAAGTCGTCACAGACCCCATTATAATAAAAACAAGTATAAGAAATACAATTTTATCCTTATCCTTCATCTCTCCCTTCCTGCCCCCATCATGCGATGCCACTTTTGACGGCTGCACACACCACCATCATCTTCAAATCCTCACCTCCCAACAAGAATCGATGAAGGACATCTCCTTCCCTAGCTTCATAAAGGTCTTCTGTTACAATTATTTCTTCATCAAATCAATCCCAATTCCAACTTGGACCTTCTTCTTTCTTGGCTTCCACAAAACAGCTGCCATTGTAGTCTTGTATTGAGGAGAAGGTATGTGTAAAGCTATGGAAGCAAGCGCTGAAGAAGAGTTATGTGTATCTGATGCGATGAGAAGAAACTATGAACTGTTGCAGTGCTAGCATTATTCCTCTGGCACTCTCGTGGAGCTATTGAAATTAACCTTTTCCCTTGTTTTTAACAATTCAGGTCCTAGATGTCGCTGTTCTCTTGCTAAAGTTGCAGATGTGGACAGAAATCTAGGGGATGAAAAGTTGGCTACTGATGGATTTCAAGAAGCCATTGACTTGTTGGAATCACTGACGTTAAAATCTGAAGAAAGCGGGCTAGTGCAACGGGTAATGTTTATTTGCTTTGTCACATATAGCAAATGGAAGCTGGTGTTCCTTCCTTCCCCTTCCCCTCCCTTCTCTCTTCCTCATCCCCTCCATTTTTCTGTTTGGGCTATCTTCTATATTTCGATATTAAGTTCTGGTAATTAATGTCATTTTGTATCCTTCTATAGCGGCAATCGGTGCTGGACTTCCTTAAAAGCCAGCTTGCTGATAAACAAGAACAAGTCAGTCGACTGTCTGAGACAGGTGCTCCTAGGAAGGAAGCTCCAATTTGAATGCAATAAATGTTTAAGTATGCCAGGGCACAAGTTTGTAAATTAAGCTCGTGTTAACGGAGGCACTGCTTATTGGGGAAGGAGAATTCAGAGTAACGAATATAATATGTCAGGAAATTCAGGCACTCCAGTAGCTGTATTTGCCTGAGTTTCTGCACTAGATCCTCTTGGTACTTTCATCTACGCCACTGTATATTGCGTTTCCACATTTTCCTTTGCAATCTTCTTGGTGCATAATGTCAATAGTACTGGGGTCTTCCTTCCATTATTGTAACTAAAGAGTCTTGTTCTAATAAACTAAAACAGAAGTAATATGAATTATGAGTTGTAGCTTTTGGTTTGAGCTTGATGGGTACATTTTATATTGTGAAAAGCAAATTTCATAGAATATTCATCATGAGTTGTAGCCTTTAAGCTTGGCGTTACCGAATAACATTGGGCCATGTAACAATAATTGTTCCAAACAAATTATCACAAACCTGGAAAAGACGGAGTGCCCGAAGTTGATTATCAAATAGTCGATGATATAAGAAAAAGTAATCACACACACAAGTGATTATTAGAATAAGCATATCTTGCAGTTTTTTCAAATGTGTATCTATTTTGTTTGGATTGTTTATAAATAATCCAAACTAGATATTGGTCCGTTTGGTTCTTTATTGGGATCAGTTTTGCACCTAAATTGGTCACAATCGGTTAAATCTTGAGTGAATTGGTCAGGTCTAGTGGAATCGAAGCATGAAAACCCTACAATAAGGAAGACATACGTTATTGCTTACCAATAGACCAACAAGCTCCTTTGTTTACTCTGTGCCATTATTTATGTATATTATATATTAAGCGTCAATAAATTATATTTTTATATATTAATTTAATTATATCTAGTTTAATCAGGAACACATTAGTTAAATCTTTGATCTGTGCCTTGTTTGAGTTGATCATTGGCCTGAATTTGAAAACTATGTAAATTACTAATAAAGGTATATGTGAGGGCTGGGTGAAAAATTAATGAAAGTTGTGTCAAAAGATTGAAAAGGTAATTTGAAAAATTAAGCTCTACTACTTTTAGTCTTTTACTGTGTATTTTGACTATAATCAAAATATCCAACAATGAGCTTTTACTTTTTTCTTGAAAAATAGCTTAAAATTTAAAGTTACTTTTCAGCTAAAATACCTAAACATAATTTAATAATGAAATAATAAATTATATAAAAAAATAATTATATAAATAAGTGATTATTGAAATATGCATAATTTTACAGTTTTTCCAAACATCACTTTTGACCCGATGCATGACACATATTTGACCTGCGTGAGTAGCGCTTGTGAGAAAGTGCCTTGGGGTGGGCGGGCAGGCGACGGGGGGGGTTGTGAAAGTGTGACATCGGACACGTTGTATATATAGGGCTTGGATTAGAGAAGACAAGAGTAAAGCCTCTTGCTCAAGATGTTCAATCCAAGTCTTAAAAAGCAATTAAAAATAGGGATAACGTATTTTACCCTTAAATTTTAGGTCAAGTACAATTTACACTATGATTTTTCAAAATGTATATCGCGACATTCTAACTTTTAAACTGGACAAAATATCTCTTAGTATAATTTTAGCAACTAACAAAAGTAAGATTTTATGTACTTAACCCCTGCTATTTTAATTTGTACAACCTAACACCTTGGATGAATACTATGTGCAATTAATCCTCTCTATTTTTTATTGTGTACAGTACACTTGCTATGACTTAAATTTTTTGGGATTTTTTTTTGCGTAGTTTGAAAAGTTCAAGGTGTTATAATTTACTGTTGAAAGTAGGAAGTCTTTTACAGTTTGAAAATTTTATGGTGTCGTAATGTACGTTTTAAAAAGTCCTGTTTAAATCGCTTATGACTTAAAATTCGACATTTTACCCTTAAAAATAACACTTTACATACCAAGGGTGGATGCAAGTTGAGCAATGGGGGGCTTACGCCCCACAAAATTTTTGAAAAGCTTTTAATAATTATATGTATATATTTGCCCCATGTATAAATTAAGTTTGACTCCACATTAACTCTTATGGTGTGTTTGGTTTAGGGATAAAAGTGGAGGTAAAAATTATAAGAATTAGTTCAATGTATAAAATAACACATAAAACTCATTCATGTAATTTTTATCTCCAATTTTACCCTCCAACCAAACATATTCTAAGCAATATAAAATAACAAAATATAACATATCTTACTTAGTATTGTACTTACATATTATTTTTGCCACCATTGCCAATATTTTCTGAATCCGTCATTGTTACATACTATCCTCCAATGTTAAGCTGAATCAATCAAGCCTAAATCAAATTGCCAACATAAGACAATGGTTAATTTCTGTATAAAAACGTCTTGTATCAGTAGCAACTATTCATTGACGCGATGAACAATGTGTCCTAAGGAAGAAATTAATGGGATAGAGTGAATGAATAAATGGCAATGTTCAAAATCGAACTGAACTGGGTGGTCCTTTCCTGTTTGATTGTCTCAATAAATTGGATGCTCAACAACCGATCAAAAGTTGGATGAACTGGTGAATCCTCTGAACGAACAGCGACTTACAAGACTAGGGGAAAAATGGAAAATACTATATAGACTTGAGTTTATAAGGAATTCTACACATGACAGAATTAACAGATTTTTATAATATTTATACATTTTCAACTTTAAGTTATGCTTTGAATGGTTGATATATTACCATATGTAGAATTTATGAACTCGAGACTATACTATTACTAAACAAAAAATTACTTTTTTCTTTGCAAACACACAAAGGTGATATGGTTTTAATCCTTATAGTTTTTTCTTTTTCCATTTTTTGTTCCTCTATTTTTCTAACGTTTTACTTTTTTATCTGCGGTGTTAAATGATAATATTTATAAGGATTAAAACAAATTTTTTAAAATATTTATATGGATCTAAAATAAAAATTTTAATATTTTATAAGGACTAAAATATTAGAAAATATTTACAAGAACTAAAATTTAAAACGTTAGAGACGAAAAACAAAATGTTAAAAAAGGAGGCAAAAGTCAAGAAAAAATTTCAAAGGAACTAAAATTAAAAAAATCTTATATTTAGAACAACTAAAATTATATTGAAACAAACATATTGCTAAATATCACTCGTTGTCTCACATTTCGCAGGTCATTTTCTTTTCCGACGCTAGAGATTCCTAAACACGAATTTATTTGGCCAACTTATTGGAAAATGGAGATACATTCAAAGCCAATATTACTGTTATTTTTGGCATAATTTGCTAGTATATTATAGCAGCAAGTAGTGGCATAATTACCAGCTAAACAAAGTAGTAATTGTACACATCATAAACTAGGTTACTATATTACCATAATTAATAGCAGCTGAAAACTTACAAGGAAGTGGTATTTTGAACGCCAAGAGTATTTTCAACGGTGTATTTGATCGGATGATAAATATAAGGATAAAATTATATGGATAAGTTTTATATGTAAATTCTTATATAGAATTTATCCATATAAATTTGACCTATATTTTTACTCTTCAACCAAACAAATACTAAAAAGAATGTTTTTTTCACTGATGCAGGAATTGTTATCATGGATCACTAACAGTAGAATAGCGGGCTACTTTTGTAGTTTGTATTTCTGATGATCAAACTATTTCAATGCGCATCAAAGAGGCTACTTTTACAAGACACAAGGGCTATGGCTTAAGGGGACGATGCTCTTTGATGAGAACAACAAAGATGTTCCCTTTGATGGAGGTTGTTTTAAAATTAAAATATAAAATATAAATGCACACACATAACAATATAATTATACACTCAAGTAGTTTCTTGTATAAAATAAAGCCCAAACTCACATGAAACGGCTACCGGACTAAATAAAAGATTGGCCTTTGATGTAATGTGAAGAGATGTTGGAGGAAAAAGGGGAAGCTTCCTTTAGCGAGAGGCATTGCTCCCTGCCCACTATTGTTTCTATATAAATATAACTGTGGGCAAGGGGGAAGGGGGAAGGGGACTTTTTGGGAGGATGAAGGCCCTTTTTCCTTTTTCTGATCAATCCCCCTTTTACAAGAGAAATCTCATGCCTCATAGTGTAATATCGAACCCCCACCAAAACATTTGGCGACTCCATTGGAGAAACATGAGATGACTACAAAGAGGGAAGAAGAAGCCGAGGTAAGCAAAACCTCCAATCTTTTGAAGTTCAAAAGCTCCAATCCTTAACCCAATATGGCTAAGCTTCAATATTTGCCTCGGCCCGCCGCTTAACACCCGATGACGAGGGCAAGAATGATTGCTAGTGCGAGAAGGTACAGACAAGGCGCGACTTCTGGCAAGGTCTCTAAGCATAAGGATACATGAATGAACTGATTATACACCAGAATGAGTGATCCTGAGACTTGTAGGTATAAGACTATACAACGAAGGATGACTTATATGAATTGATTGGTCCTACCTATGCTAACAAAGATGCATCTTCTTTTGGGAGCCCATCACTAAAGAGCTCCATGGTTAAACGTGTTTGACTTGGAGCAATTTTGGGATAGGTGACCTCCGAGAAGTTTTCCAAGAAGCATGTGAGTGAGGACAAAGCACATGAAAAGACCGTGTTGATTTGTAGGGATAGTCGTCAATCCATAAAGCAGCATGGGATGTTACAAATGGATCAGAGCTTTGCACCTCTCCAGTATAGTATGGTTTGGAACGAACCAAGCGGAAGCTGGTGGGCATGTAATGCCCTGGCGAGGGCATGAGTGATCGCTGTGTGAGAAGCACAAATAAGGTGTGGCTCCTGGCAAGGCCTCTAAGTGGAGGGGTACATGAACGAATCGATTACACACCAGGAATGAGAGGGATCTGAGACTATGTAGGTATGGGACTATATAGTTAAAGATGACTTATATGAATTGATTGGTACTACCTATGCCAACAAAGATGCATCTTCTTTCGGAGCCCATCACTAAAGACCTCCATGGTTAGCGTGTTGACTTGGAGCAATTTTGGATAGATGACCTCCTGGAAGTTTTTCCAAGAAGCATGTGAGTGAGGACTAAGCATGCTTAAAAGATCCGTGTTGGTTTGTGGGGAAAGTCATCAATCCATAAAGTAGCATAGAATGTTAGCCATCTTTAGTGACCATCGCCCAATGGCAAGACCCAAAGCGAGCATGAGTGACCACCTCCGTTATGGAATGGAGATTCAAGCTTGGGAAAAAAGTGAGCCGCCTTGAAATCCAATGGCTAAAGACATCACATCCTTCTCTCCAGCGTGAAATGGCGATCGTCGAAGGTTCTCACTCGACTTATGTTGTTCCTTCTAGCGACGCAACTAACGGATTTGACTTTGCCACTAGCGAAGAGTGGAGGCTCGTGTGAATGCTATTTTGTAGGTCTTTTGATGATGGTTTTGATGATGACAATGAACGAGCAAGACAAAAAGAATAGAAGCAAAAAGGACATGGAGTTTAAAGAAGAACAAACAAAGTGATCAAGTCAAATGGTTTGAATAGTTAGGATTTATTAATCGTTAAAAAGTTTATTGAATAAGTTTATTTGGCCTTGTGAATTTAATGGAAACTATGTAATCGATTATACCAATAAGTAATCGATTACCAGGATTAAATGAAGCCAGAATTCAAAATTTCACATGTAATCGATTACATACCAAAGTAATCGATTACCAGAATGGTGACCGTTGCTAGTTTTCAAATTTGAACTATGTAATCGATTACAATGTTGTGTAATCGATTACAATGGCCTGAAACTTAAAAAAAGGCATCTCTTGAGGCATCTCTTCTGAGACATCTCTTGAGACATCTTTTGAGGCTAATTCACAACGGTCACACAGATTGTTTTCTATAAATACCATCCTTCAACACTCTTTAAAAAACAGAAAACATTCTAAAGATTATTCGTTCAATCATTCTCAATCATCAATCTATGTGATCAATACTTGGCCAAATTGTCTTATTCTTGAGAAACCTTATAGGGCTTCAATTTGTAACATCTACTCTATTCAGAGAGTGATTTCTAGTAATACTCTTTTAAGTTTGTGTACAAGGGTGAGGTATCCCTTGATAGAACAAGAGTGGGGCATCTCTTGGTTCTTGAGAGACTCAAACACAAGGGTGAGGGATCCCAAGGTGTAAGAGTGCTCGAAAAGTGTAAAGATTGAAGCAATAGTGGAACTCTCAAGTGGGTTACTTGAGAGAACTGGATGTAGGCCACAAGGGTGACGAACCAGGATAAACCAAGTTTGCAATCTCTTCCCTTATCTATTTACATTTGTTGCAAATTTGCTTTTCATTATCTTGTTAATCCTCTTCATAGGCATAATAAAACTCTTATATCTCTTGCATTTGCATATACTAAACTAAGTTTAAAACCAATTCTTCAAGTTTTTTTGTAACTAAGTAATTAGAGTGTGAAAATCAAGAAAAAGTTTTAGAACTCAATTCACCCCTCTTGAGTTCATTGAGGCCACTTGAATAACAAGTGGTATCAGAGCTAGATTCTTGTATAAGGCTTAAAAGCTTCAAGAATAGTTATGGCCTCATCAAACTCTTTCTTTCCCGAAGGAAACTCTATAAATAGGCCTCCTATATTCAATGGTGATGGTTATCATTACTGGAAGACTCGCATGCAAATCTTTATAGAAGCCATAGATTTAGACATATGGGATGTGTAGAAAACTGGTCCTTCATTCCCATGAACATAGTAGGAGATAAGAAAATCCAAAAGCTTAGAAATGAGTGGAGTGATGATGATAAAAGGAAAGTTCAATATAACTTGAAAGCCAAAAACATAATCACCTCTTCTCTAGGGATTGATGAGTATTTTAGAGTATCAAATTGTAAAAATGCAAAAGAAATGTGGGACACCTTACAAGTCACTCATGAAGGCACTAGTGAAGTTAAGAGATCTAGAATAAACACTCTCACACATGAATATGAACTCTTTAGAATGAATCAAAATGAAAGCATTCAAGACATGCAAAAGAGATTTACTCATATTGTTAATCATCTTGCCTCTTTGGGAAAGACATTTCCAAATGAGGATCTTATTAACAAAGTGTTGAGATGTTTAAATAGGCAATGGCAACCAAAAGTGACGGCTATTGTAGAATCAAAGGATTTGGCCACTATGTCTCTTGCCACTCTCTTCAAAACTTCAAGAACATGAGTTGGAACTTACAAGACTCAATCAACATGAAGAGAATGACAAAAAGAAGAAAGGAATTGCACTCAAAGCTTCATCTTCCGCATATGAAGAAAGCGACGATGATGACATTGATCAACAAGAAGGTATAGATGAAAATGATGAAAGTTTTAGTTTATTTGTGAAAAAGTTTGGCAGATTTCTAAAGAAGAAGGGAAATCAAAGAAAGTCAAATTTCAATCCAAAGAAGAACTTCAAGAAGGGTGAAGAATCCTCTCAAATCCCAAGATGCTATGAATGTGATCAACCGGGACACATGAAAATGGAATGTCCCATCTACAAAAAGAAAATGGAGAAACTTGGAAGAAGATCTTCAAAGAGATGAAAGGAAAGAAAGCATACATAACATGGGAGGAAAATGACATGAATTCATCAAGTGATTCTGAAAATGAAGTTGCAAATCTAAGTCTCATGGCTAGAGATTGTGAAAGCGATGAAGAGGTAATTTCCTCTAATCTTGATTTATCTCCTTCATTTGATGAACTTCAAGATGCATTTAATGATTTGCATGAAGAATCCATTAAACTTGCAAAATTTGTTTCATCCTCCAAGAAAGTCATTTCAAACTTAGAAAAAGAGATTTCAAAATTAAACAAAGAATTGGAGGAACTTAAGCTTGAAAATGAAACTTTAGGATTAATTGATGCAAATTCATCATGTACTAAATGCTTAGTGTATGAGAATGCTATTAAATCCCATTCATGCTCATCATGCGAAAAGTTTGAAAAGGAGATAAATGATTTGAAAAATACTCTTGCAAAGTTTACCTTTGGCAAAAATAATTTAGATATTCTATTAGGTAAACAAAGATGTGTCTTTGATAAGGCCGGATTAGGATATAATCCAAAGGGCCAAGAAAAGTTTTATAAAAATTTCTTTGTATCCTCTGAATGACTAGTTCTCCATTCCTAACATGTTTCTACTGTAGAAGAAAGGTCATAGTGCATCAACATGTTATATTAGAAAGAATGGACCAATAGCAGGAAAAATGATGTGGGTTCCAAAGGGCACATTGCCTAACTCTAACACTCAAGGACCCAAGAAAATTTGGGTACCTAAATCAAAATTGTAAAATTGTGATGTAGGAACATTTGAGGCAAAGTTGGTACATTGATAGTGGATGTTCCAAGCATATGACGGGAGATGCTTCAAAGTTCACACATATTACTCCCAAGAATAGTGGACATGTAACATATGGAGATAACAACAAAGGAAAAATCCTTGGAGTTGGTAAAGTTGGTAAAAATCCCTCTACCTCTATAGAAAATGTTCTACTTGTTGATGGCCTTAAACATAGTCTACTAAGTGTTAGTCAATTATGTGATAAAGGTTTTTGGGTACTATTTGACTCACTCCATTGCTTTATTGAAAATAAAAAGGATAGACAAGTAAAATTCATAGGACATAGAATAAACAATGTGTATATGATAAATCTAGAAAATATTCCTTCAAATCATGCACAATGTCTTATTAGTAAAGAAGATGATTCATGGTTATGGCATAGAAGAATTGCACACATTCACATGGATCACTTAAATAAACTAGTTTCCAAAGATCTAGTAATTGGTCTACCAAAACTCAAATTTGAAAAAGATAAACTTTGTGATGCATGTCAAAAGGGAAAACAAGTAAGGGTCTCTTTAAATCTAAAAATGTCATCTCAACAACTAGACCTTTACAACTTTTGCACATGGATCTTTTTGGTCCATCTAGAACCATGAGTTTTGGAGGAAATTACTATGCTCTTGTGATCGTAGATGATTACTCTAGATATACATGGACTCTATTTCTTGCTCATAAAAGTGATGCATTTCATGCTTTTAGAAAACTTGCAAAAGTTATTCAAAATGAGAAAAATCTAAACATTGCATCCATTAGAAGTGATCATGGTGGGGAATTTGAAAATGCTTCATTTGAAAATTTTTGTGATGATCATGGAATTGAGCATAATTTTTCTGCCCAGAACTCCACAACAAAATGGAGTTGTTGAAAGGAAAAATCGATCTTTAGAAGAAATGGCAAGAACTATGCTCAATGACTCAAATATCCCTAAATATTTTTGGGCGGATGAGAAATACTGCTTGTTATGTTATGAATAGAGCCTTAATAAGGCCAATTTTAAAGAAAACCCCCTATGAAATATACAAAGGGAGAAAACCAAATATCTCTCACTTTCACATATTTGGATGTAAATGTTTTGTTTTGAACAATGGCAAGGATAACTTGGGCAAATTTGATGCTAAATCTGATGAAGGAATATTTCTTGGTTACTCATTACATAGTAAAGCATTTAGAGTTTATAATAAAAGAACTATGACTATAGAAGAGTCAATCCATGTTGCTTTTGATGAGACTAACCTCCTTAGGCCGAGAAAGGAAATTATTGATGATCTTGTAGATGCTTTGGAAAACACTCACATTCATGGAAAAGAGTTAGAGACCAAGAAAGAGGAAATCATGAAGCAGATCCTCTTCAAGAGGAACCAAACACAAGTGATCTTCCAAAGAGTGGAGAATCTCAAAGAATCATCCACTTGACAATATCATAGGTGATATATCAAAAGGGGTAATAACTCGAAACTCTCTTAAAGATGCATGCAATCACATGGCATTTGTTTCTCAAATTGAACCCAAGAACATTGATGAAGCTATTATTGATGAACATTGGATTATTGCTATGCAAGATGAATTAAATCAATTTGAAAGAAATCAAGTTTGGGAACTAGTTCCTAGACCCAATGATCATTCAATAATAGGCACTAAATGGGTTTTTAGGAACAAGTTAGATGAGAATGGTGTCATAATTAGAAACAAAGCAAGATTAGTGGCTAAAGGATATAATCAAGAAGAAGGTATTGATTATGAAGAAACATATGCTCCAGGAGCGAGATTAGAAGCAATTAGAATGTTACTTGCTTTTGCATCTATCATGGATTTTAAACTTTACCAAATGGATGTTAAAAGTGCTTTTCTAAATGGTTTCATTCAAGAAGAAGTGTATGTTGATCAACCTCCTGGTTTTGAAAATTTTGATTTACCCAACCATGTGTTCAAATTGAAAAAGGCTTTATATGGTTTAAAGCAAGCCCCTAGGGCTTGGTATGAAAGGTTGAGTAAATCTTAGAAAAGGATTTTTCAAGAGGAAAAGTTGACACTACACTCTTCATCAAAAGAAAGGAGCATGATATACTCTTGGTACAAATATATGTGGATGATATTATTTTTGGTGCCACTAATGAATCTTTGTGCAAGGAATTCTCAAAAATCATGCAAAGTGAGTTTGAGATGTCTATGATGGGAGAATTAAATTTCTTTCTTGGACTCCAAATTAAGCAAACCAAAGATGGCATATTCATCAATCAATCAAAATATTGCAAGGAGTTGCTCAAAAGATTTGGAATGGACAATGCAAAGGAAATTGCTACTCCTATGAGCACTGCTTGTTACTTGGATAAAGATGAAGGAGGCAAGTCAGTTGACATCAAGAAATAGAGGTATGATGATCCCTCCTTTATTTATCTAGTAGGCCTGATATAATGTTCAGTGTTTGTCTATGTGCTAGATATTAGGCTAATCCTAAAGAATCACATCTTAGTGCGTTAAAAGAATAATGAGATATTTAATTAGCACTATAAATATAGGTTTATGGTATCCTAAGGGCACCTCATACAATTTAATTGGATATATTTTGGTTTTGCTGGGTGCAAACCATAGGAAAAGTACTAGTGGAACATGTCACCTTGATTCATCTGCATTAGTTTCTTGGCATAGCAAGAAACAAAATAGTGTGGCATTATCCCAGCGAAGCAGCATATTGCCGGAAGTTGTTGTGCTCAAATCCTTTGGATGAAACAACAACTTTCAGACTATGGGTTAATAATTGATCATATTCCTATAAGATGTGATAACACAAGTGCAATCAATTTATCTAAAAATCCCATTTTGCACTCTAGAACTAAACACATTGAAATTAGACATCATTTCTTAAGAGATCATGTGCAAAAAGGTGATTGTGTTTTAGAATTTGTGGAAACAAATAAACAACTAGCAGATATATTCACAAAACCTTTGTCCAAAGAAAACTTCTTTTATATAAGAAGAGAACTAGGAATAATTGATTACTCAAGTATATAATTAATCACTATTCCTAATATTTGTGCTATTGAAATATTTGTTTGTTTGTGTGTTTGTGATGTATAATATTCTTTTCATGTATTTGTATGGTTACTTATCTATTTATTTGTGTTCATTTTTCTATTATGTTATTTATATTGAAATAATATATTTTGTTTGAACTTTAAAATTCATTAAGTTTGTTATTTTTTGTCTTTGCTAAAATTTCAACCTTTATTGCTTTATTATCCTGTATCATTTTTTATTTTTATTTTCTTTAATTTTATTTGTGTGAGTGTGTTGTTTGTTTTTGTTATTTAAAAAAAAAGGGTTGTAATCGATTACCGATTTACAGTAATCGATTACCAGAGAGCATGCAAAATTGAGACCCGTTTCTGTGCTTTAATGATTACAATTTGTTGTAATCGATTACCAGAGGCCTTTTTAGTTGAACGGCTCTCTCTTCCCCCATTCGAAGAACACCTCTCTCTCTCTCTCTCTCTCAACATCTCTTTCTCTCTATCTTCTCTTCATTTCTACCCATTTCTCAACCTTTTTCAACCAAACAACTTCCATATTTCTCCTCTCTTCATCCTCTACAAATCCCACCGAATATTTTTCCTCAAAAATCACTCCTATGGCCGAATCCTCAAGGGCAACAACGAAGAAACCCTCCTCCCGCGCAGCCGCCCAACTCTGAGCTCCGCCTTCCGCCTCCATCTCGCCGCCGTCCTCCGCGCCAATGCCCCCTCAGCCGTGGCCCAAAATCCCTCGTTCTCCTCTTCTATGGTTGCTATGGTTGTTGGTTTTGCTATTTGATGTTTGATGGTTATTACGTGGTTCTTACATGGATTATATTATGTCTGTATTTATCTTGGCATGTGGGTTATGATCTTTAGTTTTGGTT
The DNA here is from genome assembly GCA_030441495.1 of Dalbergia oliveri. Lineage (NCBI taxonomy): Eukaryota > Viridiplantae > Streptophyta > Magnoliopsida > Fabales > Fabaceae > Dalbergia > Dalbergia oliveri. The sequence continues at coordinate 1,597,577 of JAMLFY010000017.1, forward strand.
TATTTTTTTCCTTGGTTGACAAGTTTTCTATCTTATTTTATTCTTTTTGATAATGCCAAAGGGGAGAGAAATATAAGGTGAGGATATACACTGCTTGTTAAGGGGGAGCATGAGCATATCTTTTGACAAGTTTGTATCTTGTTTTGAAACAAAAATCCATGCATATACTTAGGGGAGTGAACGCAACACAATGAATATTCTATTGCTCCTCACCTAAGATGCTTGTCATCATCAAAAAGGGGGAGAATGTGAATGCTATTTTGTAGGTCTTTTGATGATGGTTTTGATGATGACAATGAACGAGCAAGACAAAAAAAAAGAATAGAAGCAAAAAGGACATGGAGTTCTTAAAGAAGAACAAACAAAGTGATCAAGTCAAATGGTTTGAATAGTTAGGATTTAGATTAATCTGTTAAAAGTTTATTGAATAAGTTTATTTGGCCTTTTGAATTTAATGGAACTATGTAATCGATTACAATAATAATCGATTACCAGGACTTAAATGAAGCCAATTCAAAATTTCACACGTGTAATCGATTACATACCAAAAGTAATCGATTACCGAATGGTGACCGTTGCTAGTTTTCAAATTTTAACTATGTAATCGATTACAATGTTGTGTAATCGATTACAATGGCCTAAACTTAAAAAGGCATCTCTTGAGGCATCTCTTTAGACATCTCTTGAGACATCTTTTGAGGCTAATTCACAACGGCTCACAGATTGTTTTCTATAAATACCATCCTTCAACACTCTTTAAAAAACAGAAAACATTCTAAAAAGATTATTCGTTCAATCATTCTCAATCATCAATCTATGTGATCAATACTTGGCCAAATTGTCTTATTCTTGAGAAACCTTATAGGGCTTCAATTTGTAACATCTACTCTATTCAAGAGAGTGATTTCTAGTAATACTCTTTTAAGTTTGTGTACAAGGGTGAGGTATCCCTTGATAGAACAAGAGTGGGGCATCTCTTGGTTCTGAGAGACTCAAACACAAGGGTGAGGGATCCCAAGGTGTAAGAGTGCTCGAAAAGTGTAAAGATTGAAGCAATAGTGGAACTCTCAAGTGGGTTACTTGAGAAACTGGATGTAGGCCACAAGTGGTGACAACCAGGATAAACCAAGTTTGCATCTCTCTTCCCTTATCTATTTACATTTGTTGCAAATTTGCTTTTCATTATCTTGTTAATCCTCTTCATAGGCATAATAAAACTCTTATATCTCTTGCATTTGCATATACTAAACTAAGTTTAAAACCAATTCTTCAAGTTTTTTTGTAACTAAGTAATTAGAGTGTGAAAATCAAGAAAAAGTTTTAGAACTCAATTCACCCCCTCTTGAGTTCATTGAGGCCACTTGAATAAAACTCTACGACTAAGATATGAAGCTTCCCGTGCATGAGCTTGCCTTTTTCAACTCCTTCCTTGTGCTAGCCCTAATCCCCAAATTGCTAGGATCTGATCCTTCATCCTCCATTACCTCGAGCCATGGGACGAGTAGCGACGTCGAGCTACCGTCTTCAGCGAACTAGCGGACCCAACTCACTCACCCTCACCTGACTGCACAAGAGTGATTCTTCTTCTATGACGAACCTATAGCCATAACAAGCAGCTACCACGATTATTGGAGAGCACAAAGCTTCAACGAAGTACCAAAGTCAAATAATGAAAGGAGAAACCACCATAAAAGACCCTAGACACTGTAAAGCTCCACGAAATCTCACCAGCTTGGCTTCCATCCTTTTGGACCCATAAGCTAAAAAATGGTAACCCCTATATATCCCTAGAGTCCACTCCTAAAATCATGGTATTATAGATCTTGCCTTTGTTTTGACGTTGCTTGGTACATTAAAAATGATGAATGATATGTTATTCTTCAGCATTTCTTGTGATATTTTTATGCCTTGAAGGTTTTTGTGAAAATGCTTGTGGCCTTAGAGTATATAATGTGAATGCATCATCCCTTATCCCCAAACCAATCCTCATTGACTGAGGTATAATAGTGTAAACAATGTGACTTCGATAGAAGAATCTGAAGTAAATATAAGTGAAGTAAAAAGATAAGGTTCCTAAAGTTAGTAATGAACATAAGATGGGTGATATATTTTATTATGAATACAAGTTCGCTGATGTTATATAGAATCTTGGATGTCAAAAAGTAACTATAGATTAATCTCATCTTAAAAATAAAAAATAAAAAATAAAAAATTTTGAGGTCCTGCGTGAGTTATAGATAAGTCAATTATTCATGTTATGGATATCTTGGATGGCTTTAGTTAATCTTTGAGGCCCCATTTCAAGGCTAATAGTTAAGAGTCAAATTCTTTTACTAACACATAAGATATCAGTGCATTGTAAACTTTACTTTTTAGGTCCAGTGTATTGAAGATCCAGATCCCATTTGAGCTCTAAAGATCGCTCTAGAAGATGATATTCGCCCGCACGAGCTATCACATAGCGTAATAAGGCGAGGCTTTACCTGTGATATTCCCAAATATGAAATTTATTAGTATTTGAATTATTATTATTATTACTATTAATTTGGTAGACAATTTAACATACTATGAGATGCATATACAACACTCTAATAATATTATAAGAGAAATCGTGTACATGTTGACATTATTATCACCATTAGTTTTATTATTATTGGTATTATTATTATTACTACTTCAAAAGTAACTATATAGTAAAGTTATTTTATATTTAAAATAGAACAAACATGCTTCACGTAAACAAAAAAAGAAAAAAAAAAGAAATGAATGTGCTTCACATAAAAAAAAAAAACACGGAACGCGAGTTGCATACTCACGTTTTCAATTATATATATATATATATAATAATCACACAGGGCACACGAGCATATTTTTTAATTTTATTTTTATTTTATATAAACCTATATATATACCTGAACGAAGGCGCTTTTGCAACTTCAATTTGTTTTTCAAATTTCATTTGTTTCTTTTCTTTGATTTATACTTCTAGTATATTTTAGGCACATTATAATATTTTCAATTACTTTTCTAAAAATTCTAGCCGAAGGAATTTTCCCTAAAGCAAAAAAACATAGTTCTGAAAATTTCTCTGATTAATATCTTTCGATAAGTGATCTCTATAGAATTTAGTTAGTTCCTCCTCTTTCTATTTAAATTATAAGTTTGGGACTGCCGACATAGTTTTTACACAATATTTTTCCTCCCTATCATTCTAAATGTTGGGTATAAGTCAAATTGTTTATATTTTCGTTGTATTGTTTGGAGTTACTAGTGCATTCAGCTCTTAGAATCAAGTTGTTAGTGGAAGTACTTCTCCTGACTAACGGAGTGGGTTTAGCTCATAACCATACTTTTGGTCATTATTATTATTTTCTCATATTATATAAATTATTTATAAAATTATAGAATGATTTATGCAAAGAAATATGCCTTTATGGCTTATAGAAATTTTAGAAAATTATGGTTTTGTAGTTATCATGATAAATTATTATTTTAGAAAACTCATGGGACCATACTTGTATGTATGATTTGTATTTATCTATCAGCTTAAAAATTTCATGAATCCCAAGTATTGTATGAATAATGAATTCTATTTCTATTAGTTTTTAGCCAATAATAGTCAGAAAATAGTGAACAGTTAAGCTAGGATTGATCATTAACCTTGGTACCAAGTGGTCGCTAATAACTAGCTCGCCCACAATAAGGAACCCAATGTGGTGTCCATTTATGGGACCTTGTTAGGTACCCATCAGATTAGACTTTGGCTCAAATTCAGATCAACTCAAGTTATTTATGTACAAAATATCTCATGTTTCTCTATTAGTTATTGTCATGGATTAAGTTAAATTATTGTTTTCAGGACAACTATATGTAATTGTATATAACATGTTTTACATCAGTTGAATGTATATGTTACATATTTTTGTTGTTGTCCCATGTTGGTTGTGAGTGGAAGCTTTACTCAAGTTTTAATGAACTCACCCCTCTCTTTTCCTTCCATAGCTCCCTGTTCTATTACACCATAGGATCCTCCTCAATAGTGTTGCGGCTTCTTTTGGTAAGCTTCGCTTCTGAGTGGAGCTTACTATTGGTTATGTCAGTATAGTAGTGCTCCAATAATTGTGTAGGATCCCGAACATACATTATATTGTTTTGACTATTTCAGAATTTCAGTCATTTAATGTTTAGTTTTGGCCTAGATTATGGATTTTACAGTTTTATGTTCAATATTTATAATTGGAAACATTTCCAGAATTATGGAATTTACTTAAGCTTGAAATATTTTAAATATATTTATTTATGCATATTAGCCAATCATGAGGCTTCTGGGATTCAATTTCAGTCCGGTCACGTTTCTAGGCGGGTCGTGACAAGTGATATCAGAGCAATATGTTTCCTACATATTGTTAGAGCAAGTGTCCACAAATAACATTGCATCTATGAAAATGGAAGGGTGCCCATTTACTGATATAGTGCTATTTGAAGCCTTTAGGAAAAAGTCAATCATGTCTAGATTTAGTAAGAAATCATCTTTCTTGATACTCAGTCTTGTTATATGTCCTTCCTTTCACAATGTAACCATGCTACCTGTACACCATTCACGTCTTCGCCGTCGCCTAGAAGCGATGCATCTAGTGACAATGCTCGCCTTAGAGCTTTTGAATAGATGGTAGCAAACTTGACAAATGTAATGACCAGGCAGCTCAGAAGCAACCACAGCCGCCTCTCAGTTAGAGATACAAACAACTTAGCCTTAGAGCGTTTCAAGAGGATGGACCCACCCACCTTCAACGGGCGCTACGACTGAGGATCCTAGGAATTCCTCAGGGTGGTGGAGAAAAGAGTTGATGTCATCCATTGTTCTTCAGAGCGAGTCAGGCTGGCTTTCACCAAGGCCAAGCAAAGTTATGGTAGGAGTTTCAAGGAGGTATGGAACTGGTAGTTCTCCCTTTGGGGACAGTTAAGGAAGCTTTCATGAGAGATTCATATCAGAGAGTTGGAGGCACAAATGATCGAGGAATTTGAAGCCGTCTAACTATAGGCATGACAGTTATAGAGTATGATGAGCATTTCACTTATCTTCAGGCACTCCAGCACGATACCAAGAGAAGGCTCAGGGTGAGACGTTTTGTTCAAGGTCTGCCTAGAGATATGTTCCTCATTTGCAGCCACATTGAGACCATGGATTATGCTCAGGTGGTAGACAAGCAATTGGTCCTAAAGTGGTTTAGCCAGCGTAGCGCAATGTCAAAAGCCAACAGAAGCTAGGGTTCATGCCTCTTTGAACGAGAGGTTTGAGCAAGGGTCACTACGAGCAAGGCTAACAAAGGTCAATCAGGTAGGGCAACCTTCTAGAATCCATTTCGACACGCCCAACTGTGTCACGCTGTAAGAAGGCAATAGTGGACAAGGTTCATGGTCATATCAGGATGCCCAACTTGTGGGAAGAGACATCAGGGTCAGGGTTTAGTTGGTTCCTTAGTATGTTACGGGTGTGGCCAGCCAGGCCACATGCGTAAGAGTGCCCATGTTCAGGAGCTGGAAGTCAAGGGTCAGCTCCCATCATCAGCTCTCTCCAACAGTGAGGGTGACTTCATCGCTTCGGCATGACGTGGAGCGAGGGAATGGGCTTGGTGGTAGAGGTTCAGGTGATAGAGGAGCAGGTGGAAGAGGCCAGGATAATGGAGGACAACCTCGTTTATATGCCTGACTTCGAGGATACGCAGACTTCAAATGAAGTGATAACAAGTACAACAATAGTATGTTCCTTCAATGCCATGACGTTGTTTGACGGGTCCATTATTCTTATGTGTCTCCATTCTTTGCCTTACGGTTTGGAAGATCCCTGAGGATCTTAAGAAGCCATTTTTAGTTGGGATACCTTTAGGAGAGCCCATCCTTGTTCAAACAGTGTACGAATCATGCGGAGTCAAAGCTGGTGACATGGAAGCACTAGCAGATTTGATAGTGTTGAACATGTCTAACTTTGACGTTATTTTAGGTATGGATTGGTTAGCCACATGTCATGCCTTGGTAGATTGTTATAGTAAGATGGTGAGACTTTAGGTAGGTGATGAGCCAAGAGTCTTTCTGGATACAAGGTGTTCAACACGACAAACTTCATATTAGCTATGAGTGCACTAAGATTGATGGATAGAGGTAGTTATGGGTTTTTAGCTACAGGGATATAAAGGCAGAGACACCTAGTTGGGCACCTTTAGTGGCTAAGGAGTTCCCATACGTGTTTCTTGATGATTTTCCAGGTATGCCACTAGAGAGGGAAATAAAGTTTAGTATAAAGCTTGAGCAGGAGTTAGGCCCATCTATACCCCGTATCGCATGCCTTTGGCAGAGTTAAGAGAATTGAAAGAACAATTACAGGAGTTGTTGGACAAGGGGTTTATATGGCTAAGTACCTCTCCATGGGGTGCTCCAGGATTGTTCTTAAGAAGAAAGACAATTCAATGAGGATGTGTGATTATAGGCAGCTAAACAAGGTGATGATCAAGAATCGATACCCCTTGCCTCATATTGATGATCTTTTTGAGCTTCAAGGGGCAAACTATTTTTCCAAGATCGATCTTCGATCTGGTTACCATTAGTTGAAGATTAATGATGAAGATATATTAAGACAACTTTCAAGACTCGCTATGGACATTATGAATGCTTAGTGATGTCCTTTGGGTTGACCAATGCCGCCAGCTTCATGGATTTGATTAATAGGGTATTTAGCCTTTGGATTACTTTGTGATTGTCTTCATTGATGACATTTTAGTGTATTCCAGGAGTAAGGAGGAACATAAGCAACATCTAAACATAGTTTTACAGAACTTTGAGGGAGAATCAATTATATGTCAAGTTCTCGAAATGTGAGTCTGGCTAGATCAAGTAGCGTTCCTTACACATAGTGTCAAAGGATGGTATTTTGGTAGATCCAAAGAAGGTGGAAGAGTGCAGCAATGGCCTACCTACAATAGTTTCAGAATCCGTAGTTTCTAAGGCCACAGGATATTACAGGCGATTCATTTAGGATTTCTCAAGGATTGCTCATCCATAAAGCTGACATTGAAGAATGTCAAGTTTTAGTGGATAGAAGAGTGTGAAAAGAGTTTTCAAAGACTCAAGACATGCTTGACCACGATGCCAATCTTGGTATTACCTTTAGGAACAGTGTTTTTTAGGATTCTATTGATAACTCCAGTTATGGAGTTATTTAGCTTCTAATCTAGCTTAAATTGCATGCTTTGTCCGTAATTTTCAAGTGAAACACTTTAAAATAAGAAGAATTACCTTGCTTTTGTCTTGAAACTTTTGTTGAAAATTCAATGTCATAAATCATGATTATTGAGGTGAATTGTAAAGTTCAAATTAAATTCTCATTTGATGATTTTTTATAGTGGAAATTGTAGATTTTTGGAGTTTGAAGAGAATCCAATTAGAAGCCATAATGATGGAGTAAGGAATGAAGAAAATGAAGTTTCCTGCGAAGTTACCCTTAAATCTACGGGTTGCAACCTTCTAGGCGCATACAACATTGGTCATTTTTCAATCGGGTTACCTTATGTTTATCCTGGTTGCAACCCAACGTGACCAGAACCCCATTTTTAGTGAAATTTTAAACCATCTTTAGGGCATCAGAGGAGTTCATTTTTTGGCCTCTTTGAGGACATTTTCTGAGAGAAAAAACTTGGGTATTGGCAGAGATGCTAACACTAGAGAGACTCATCTTGGAGATTGAAGACCAAAGGCTTGGAGGAAGATTGAAGCTCCATTTTGTTCATCTCTCCTTTCTCTTTTTGTCTTTAATGTTCATTATGCTTCTTGAACTAGTGGTTGTTTTGTTTATTGTTATGGATAGCTAACTTTGTAGCTAGGGGATTCTTTGGACCCTTCTATGGATCTTGGATGTTTGTAGATTTACTTGTGTAAATGTTAATGATGTTACTTTTGGCTACCCATTTCTTGTCTTAATGCTCTTATATGTTTGGCCACCATTTAAGTTGATTTGGGGTATTCCCTTGAACTAGACATAAGAATAGGGATGTTGGACCTTGGTTATGGGTAATGCTTGTTCTTTTACACTTAATTGGCTTAGGTGTGAGGATTAGTCAATCGGATGGAAACATACCCATTGGCCTTGCATAGTAGATGCTTGATGTTAGTTCTCAATAGGTTGATTTCACACTAATTCACAAGGACACTTAGTGCTTTAGGTGAAGGAGACACGATTGATTGACCTAGACATAGGCTTTTAACTATAATTGGCATGCTAACAAAACCAACTTATTGATGTTTAATTGAGTAATTTGCTTATCCAAGTGAAGTAGAGGGTGAAAAAGGTTCCTTAGGCCTTTAATCTTGGTTGTCTCTCATTTTAGTTGTGTTAGTGTTCTCTAGTTACTTGTTCTTTTACTCATTTTCTCTTCATTCTCACCATATTGATATTGCTTGAGCCTGAACATGGTTATTTAGTTGATCGCTACATACCTCTATCCAATCCCTATGGATACGATACTCTTTCACTCACTATTTTATTACTTGAACGACCTGTGCACTTGTGGTGTTTTACTCGCTCTTATAGGCGGCCATCATTTGTGATGCTTCTAGAGTTGGACTTGGTTGTGTCTTGATGCAGCATGGCCAAATTGTAGCATACGCCTTACGACAACTCAAGAAGCATGAGCAGAATTACCTACGCATGACTTGGAAATGAGGAGTGGTTTTTGCCTTGAAGATTTGGAGGCACTACCTGGATGAAGAGACTTGTGAGATTTTCACAGACCACAAGAGCTTGAAGTACATTTTTCAACAAAAGGATCTAAACCTAACGGCGTAGATGGCTTGAGTTATTAAAGGATTATGACTTACAATCTCTTACCACCCAGGAAGATGAATATAGTGGCAAATGCTTTAAGTAGAAAGTTGACAGGTAGTTTGGCTCACATAGCACCAGGAAGACAATCGTTAGTGGAGGATATCCACAAGTTGGAAGCTAAGGGAGTTTAGTTCAGCCTTAGCAGGGGCTTTTCTAGCTCACATCAAGGCTCAATCAACCTTGGTAGGACAGATCAAGGCACAATAGGGTGAAGATCCGAAAATAGCTAAGTTGGTTGAGGATTTCGTAGGGAGAGAACACAGAGTTCTAGCTTGATCTAGGGTGTGTTACACTTTGGGAATCGTTTATGCGTTCCAATAGTGGATGAGTTGAGGAGAAAGTAATGTAAGAAGCCCATGGTGCAGCATACTCAGTGCATCTGAGGGTCAACTAAGATGTATCAGGATCTAAATAGTTGTTCCTGGTGGGATGGTATGAGAGAGATATCGTGACTTTGTAGCTAGGTGCTTGGTGTGCCAGCAAGTCACCAGAGGTCAAGGTTACTTCAGGAGATAGATATTCCAAAATGGAAGTGGGAGAGGATAACCATGAACTTCGTAGTTGGGTTACCTCTTGAACCACTAAGGGTTCGACTCCATGTGGGTAACAGGACACCGGATGACCAAGTCAGCACACTTTTTACCAGGTAAAGACTACATTCAGATAACCATAGGATGCTTAGTTGTATATCAACAAAATAGTTAGACTTTACTGTGTCCCATTATCCATCATATCTGATAGAAGGTCCTAATTCACTTCACGGTTTTAGAGGGCGTTTCAAGCCCTTGTGACACGTGTGGATTTGACCAGCTTTCCTTCCCAGGGTTTACCCTTAGCGGAAAAGAATATACAAACCTTAGAAGATATGCTCAGAGCCTGTGTGCTAGATTTCGGAGGAAGCTAGTATGATCATCTACCCTTGATTGAGTTCTCATACAATAACAGTTACCAGGCAAGTATTAAGATGCCACCGTTCGAAGTCTTGTATAGGAGACGTTAGGTCTCCCATAAGGTGGTTTCAGCTTGGCAAGCTAAGTCTCTAGGCCCAGACCTAGTTCAGGAAACCTTAGAGAAAGTTCAATTAATTAGAGGACACCTTTTAAGCAGGTCCAGACAAAAGTCTATACAGATAACGTCGACTTGGAGTTTGTGGTTGGGACTACGTGTTTCTAGGGTATCCCTATGAAAGAGGTAGTAAGGTTCGGTAAGCGAGGAAAGTTAAGCCCTTGTTTTATCGGCCTATTTGAGATCTTAAAAAGAGTTGGAGCGTAGCCTAGAGCATTGCCTCCAGCCTATTACCATACACCCAGTGTTTCATGTCAGGATGCTTAGGAAATATATGTCTGACCAGCCTCACGTGCTCACTCTACAAACGGTCTAAGTTGATGAGAGTTTGTCCTATGAAGAGGAACCAATTGCTATCGTGGATAGGCAGATTAAGAGCTTCATTCAAAAGAGGCAACCTCAGTAAAAGTTATCCTGGAGAAACCATTCTGACGGTAAAGCAACTTGGAAGTGAAAAAGTTATGAAAATCAAGTATCTCCACTTTTTTCCAACTCAGGGTGCGTTGTTTAGATTTGGGACCAAATCTCTTTTAAGGGAGATAGTATGTGATATCTCAAATACGAAATTTATTAGTATTTGAATTATTATTACTATTACTATTAATTTGGTAGACAATTTAACATAATATGAGATGCATGCACGAAACACTCTAATAATATTATAAGAGAAAACGTATAACATGTTGACATTATTATCACCGTTAGTTTTGTTATTATTGGTATTATTATTACTTGTACTTCAAAAGTAACTATATAAGTAAAGTTATTTTATATTTAAAACAAAACAAACGTGCTTCACGTAAAAAAAAAAAAAGGAACACAAGTTACACGCTCGCGTTTTCAATTTATATATATATATATATATATATATATATATATATATATAATACCAGGCACACGAGCATATTTTTCCAATTTTATGTTTATTTAATATAAACCTATATATATACCTAACGATGGTGCTTCTGACTTCAGTTCATTTTTCAAATTTCATTTTTTTCTTTTCTTCATTTTATACTCTTAGTATATTTTAGACACATCATAATATTTCCAATTACTTTTCTAAGAACCCTAGCCACCAAGGAATTTCTCTAGAGCGAAAAAACATAGTTTCTCACAATTTTCTCCGATTAATATCTTCTGGTAAGTGATCTCTATGGAATTTAGTCAGTTCCTCCCATTTTTATTTAAATTATAAGTTTGGGTACTGCAAACATTATTTTCACACAATATTTTCCTCCATATCATTCCAATCTTAGGTGATAAAGTCAAATTGTTTATATTTTCATTGTATTGTTTGATAGTTGCTAGTGCCATTCCAGCTCTAAAATCAAGTTGTTAGTGGAAGTACACTATGACTAACGGTAAGTGGATTTAAGCTCATGGTTATACTTTTGGTCATTATTATTATTTTCGTATTATATAAATTATTTATAAAATTATAGAATGATTTATGCCAAGAAATATGCCTTTATGGCTTATAGAAATTTTAGAAAATTATGATTTTGTAGTTATCATAACAAATTATTATTTTAGAAAACTCATGGGACTATACTTGTATGTATGATTTATATTTATCTACCAGCTTAGAAAATTTCATGAATCCCATTATTGTATGAACAACAAATTTTATTGCTATTAGTTTTTACCAATAAATAGTGAGAAACAGAATTAGGAGTTAATTGGAGGATTGATCGTTATCCTTGGTACCAAGTGAGCCACTAGAAAACTAACTTACCCACAATAAGGAACCCAATGTGGTGTCCATTATGGGACCTTATTAGGTACCCATCAGATTAGACTTTGGCTCGAATTCAGGGATCAGCTTCATTATTTATGTATAAAATATCTCCGTTTCTCTATTAGTTATTGTCATAGATTAAGTTAAATTATTGTTTTCAGGACAGCTATATGTAATTGTATATAACATGTTTTACATCAGTTGAATGTATATGTTACATATTTTTGTTGTTATCCCATGTGGGTTGTGAGTGAAGGTCATTTATTTAAGTTTTGATGAACTCACCCCTCTCTTTTCCTCCCCTACAAATAGCTTTCCGTTCTTTGCCCACCAGTAGAATCTCTCAGGAGTGTTGCTTCTCTGGTAAGCTTCTTCGAAGTGGAGCTTCCGTTGGTTATGTCAGGATAGTAGTGCTCCAATAATTGTGTAAGCCAGGATAGGACATGCATTATATTGTTTTAACTATTTTCATAATTTTAGTCATTTAATATGTTTGGTTTTGGCCTATATTATGGATTTCACGTTTTATGTCAGTATTTATGATTGGAAATATTTTAGAATTATAGAATTTAGTTAAGCTTGAAATATTTTGAATATATTTATTTATGCATATTAGCCAATCATGAGGCTTCCGTGGGATCCAAATTCTCACTCCCTACGTTCTCTAGGCGGTTTATGCATTACCACCTTATGGTGCATATCTATCCACCTGCACGAACTATCATGCCGTGAAGTCAGACGAGACTTTACCACCTTATGGTCCATATCTATCCACTCGTGCGAGCTATCACGCCACGTAGTCAGGCAAGGCTTTACTATCGCTTGGTGCATATCTATCCGCCCGTGAGCTATCACGCGCGTAGTCAGGCGAGGCTTTACCACCTTGTGTGCATAACTATCCACCCGTGCGAGCTATCATGCCGCGTGGTCAGGCGAGGCTTTACCACCGCTTGGTCCATATCTATCCATCTATTAGCCTCCTCATTTGGGGGCTCGATTAGCCCAAAGAGATTCATGCCACAAGGAGATACAAACCACTGAAAACGTGTAAGTAAGGTCTAAAACGGCATAAAAAATGGTTGTGAATACTCAATGAAGAGCTACACCTCCTCATTTAGCAGGGGTTAACATTTTGGGAGTAACCCTTAGGTGGGACTCCTTGGGGAAACCTTGGCGGTGATGATGACCTCAAGGTGGCTACCTCTCAATGGAGACCCCTAGACGGATTGCAGGCGGAGACCTTCAGGCAGGACTCCCGGCTGAAGACCCTAGCAGGACTCCTGGCAGTGACCCCTCAGGAGGGACCCTAGGCGGAGACCCATGGGCGAAGGTAACTTGGACAATCCTAGGCGGGGACCTCTAGGCGAAGACCCAGGAGAAATGAGTTGAGTGACGGGTATCATGGGCAAAGATGGCTTAAACCCAAGCAACTCACCTAGGCAGACCATGATCAAATAAATTAGATTGGGTGATGAGAAGATTCATGCCCAAACACCTTAACATGAGAAGAAATATACAAGAAGGATGTACTGACTTGGAACATGAGGAGGACTTCCCCAAGCGCACATAAACACGGGAAAACTTACAAGATGTGAGATACGTTACATTGATTTGAATCAAATAATAAAAGACAACACAATTCGAGAAAAGATGAAAGATTGAAGCATGCACAACAAAAAGCCATACCTCTTAGTTGAGCAAGGAGCTAATGTTTTAGAGTAAAATATAAAATATAAATGTACACACATATCAATATAATTATACACTCAAATAGTTTTTTATATAAAATAAAGCCCAAACTCACTTGAACATGATGGAGAATGAAAAGATTGGCCTTTGATGTAATGTGAAGAGATGTTGGAGGAAAAAAGGGAGAAGCTTCCTTCAGAGAGGCATTGCTTCCCTGTCCCCACTATTGTTTCTATATAAATCTAACTATGGGCAAGGGGAGGGGGACTCTTATGGGAGGATGAAGGCCCTTTTCCTTTTTCCTCATCAATCCCCCTCTTGCAACTTTAGAGAATCTCATGCCTTGTAGTGTAATATCAAACCCCCCACCAAAACAGAGGTGAATTTCTCTTTACGGAGGTTGGCAATCTCTTAAGATTTTGAAATCCTTGGGCACACAATCTCCACCAAGTAAGTATTATCAACACCTATATGTCAAAATAGTTCTTATGAATCAGGCAGCTCGGTCACTTCAGCCATTGTTTTTAACGCATGCAAAATAGTGGTTGTCTTGGCAGTTCATGAGTGAAAGGCAACATAATAAAGAAATAACTAAATCGATAAGAATATTCACCATGGCCATGTTGACTAGTGAAGGTTGTTATTATCCTACTATGATCAAGTCAGCACAGATGACAACAGGTTTGAAATCGACATCCTGTTTTATTCTTTTATGGATATATGCTCAAGAGAAGAAAAGAGAACTGATGCTCATGGTGTAACTTTTTTATTTCCTACTTCTTCAACAACAACATACAATAACATGAGGAATCCTTCAACCAACAGCTCAAACGACTTTGCCAAATGCCAACCCACATTAAATGGTTTAATCTTTGAGACATATGCTGAAGACTATTATCTCCTACACCTTTGTTATCATGGCCATTTCACAGAAAAATATGTGGTCAACAATGTCTACGGCTAATTTCAGTTGCCCAAGAAACGCCATTGAAGATCCTATCTCCAACATCAACTACCCATCAATCTCTATTTGAGAAGTTAATTAACGTCGTAGCAAAGGTAATCAGAAGAACAGTTACCAGCGTGGGATCCCTTAATGCCACATATTCAGCAACAGTGACTGCACCAGAGGGATTGGTTGTCAAGGTCTTCCCCAACAAACTTGTTTCCGTTGAGGCTATGAAGTCTCATTCGGTGGGAAAGAGGCCCATGGCAGATACAATTTTGGGTCTCTAACATGGCTTGATAGTCAACATTATGTTTACACAGTATTTGTAGTGAATGTTGAATAATTTTGACACGCACAGCAATATAGACATATCAATAGGTTATAAAGACATGTCCTTTCCCTGTTGTAATTTCGATTGTAGATTGGAATGAGCTTTTTCCATTCACTAGACTGCAAAACTACAATATTATATTTCTCAAGGTGTTTCTGCATTCTTATTAGCTGGAAAAGCTCTTTGACCTTACTGTAGTTTAAAGCACAGTACTTAACCCGGTATCTGTGAGATGTGGTCAACCCTTAAAATACTACAGCAGGCTAGCACATCATGGAGTGACCCTCCGCCAAAGATGGCGATGCAATTCAAATAATTTTGAATACATGCATAATGGGTGCTGAATTTTAAGTACCCAAAACTTAAGACATATTCATCATTAAATACTCAAAAGTCATATAAAGACACAATCATCATTAATCTAAGGTAGGAAAACTTGCCAAATAGAGAAGCCTTGAACATAGCTGGGGCTACCAGAACTTGGCTGGAAAAGTGGTGACTCTACAGGAACTTAGCTAGAAATGCTGAAGATCAATTTCTTGTTGCTCGGCCGCAGCTGCGACAACCCTAAGTGGGCCAACAATTGCCACAGTCTGTGTGAAGCAGTAGGAAAAGGAAAAAGGAACTGATACTTAATGTTTTTCTGCTTGCTTTCCTGTTATTAGCAACGATGCATAATAAAATGAGGAAGTGTTCTTAACTTTGAACTCAAACCATGTCACCAACCCGCATAAAAGAGAAGTTGGTATATCAACCATACTCAAGGCTCTCAACCCATTGTAGTCATTGCAACAGATAAGAAGCCTACTAGCATGTTTAGTTTTCCCATTTGAAAAAAATAAAATAAAATAAAGGCAAACCATTGCTGCAGTAAAAGCTTGTCTCTTGAATCTTCTGCCCATACCATTGTTTTGGGATTTCAAATAGGAAGCCAAACACGCCCAAAACCTCTATGTTATTCAAAGCTATTCAGAAAAACCCATAAGGTCAGTGTCAGACTAACTTTAGCTGCCCACCGAACCCTGCTTCAGACCTTGTCACTACTATCAATTGGCTATATATTGCAAAAGGTGCTTGCATTGCACCCCTGAAATATCAAGGTTTTCCCAATAAACTAGATTTTGCGAGAGCATATAAAATCTGTCCTTTAAAATCACTGCTCTACACTATTGAAGCCCAGGCTTGCTACAATTTTGAGTCTCTGAAATGGCTTGATGGTCACCAATTTGTTCACATAGTATTTTCAGCCAAAGCTGCATAACTTGTGCATTGAGTCAATTGACATAAATGCACCCGGATATAAGAACAGAGAAATTAATAATTAACCTACTCTAGAGAAGATGAAAGAGTTTAGTTTAACAGACCCACTGTAGCTTGTAACAAAATCATCTTACAAAGACTATTCAACTACTACCCAATTCCAACAAGCAATGCAGATAACTAGGAAGCCCGACAACGATTTTAATTATAGCTAGCACAAGAACGTTCAAGACCACTGCATCATCTGTTACTACTGCATTATTCTCAGCACAAGGGTCAGCAATCTACAAAGATTTTTCAAAATTTTGGAACAAAGACCCTCACTCAACATTCATAAAGTACAAAATCATCATCCAATTCTAATAAACTTACATGCAGGCATGTAGCTCAAACCAAGGACACGTTCAGCGAGAGGGGAAATTCCAGCAATGACGCCGGCCACACCTTCAAAAGCCCATATCAGATCCAAACACATACTCTGAAATCCCCCATCAGAGAAAACAACTAATCATCATCCAATTCTCATCAACATACACATAATTCCAAAGTCATAATAAATACACACATTCAACAATTGAGAAACTTACTCATTTCCAAATTCCCCGGATCCTCTCGAACTCCACATAAAAATATGATCATTCATCATCACCATCATCATCATCACCACTCTCATCGCTGAAGTACCCAGCTTTCTTCCCCTTCTTCTTTACCACAACGTTCTCCTTTCTCCCCAACAGCCTCTCATCCGCGCCATCATCCACAACCGAAGCCCAATTATCATCCTCGAACCGCCCGGTCCCACCGCCTCCTCCATCGGACCCCTCGTCGTCCTCCTCTCCTTCTTCCCCGGCCCGCCGGAACCCTCTACCGCCGCCGCCGCCGCCACGCCTGCCACGCTTCGGCGGGGGGCGTTGCCGTGGGCCCAGCTGATTCTTCGGGCAGTCGTAGGAGAGGTGACCGGAGTGGCCGCACTCGAAGCAGCGGCCGGTGTCGTTGTAGACGCGCTTGCGGATGAACTCAGGGGCGCGGCCATTGTCGACGGCGATGGAGGCGGAGAGGGTGCGGCCGTTGAGGACCTTGCGGTGCATCTGGTCGGCGGCGCGGCGGGCGTCGTCGCGGGAGACGAACTGGATGAAGGCGACGCCGCGGCTGAGGCGGGTGTGGCGGTCCTTGAGGACGGTGACGCGGGCGATGCGGCCGAAGGTGGAGAAGAGGGTGTGGAGGTCGGAGTTGGTGAGAGAGTAGTCCAGGTTGGAGACGTAAAGGGTTGATTTCGAGGGGGCCAAGGTCGTGGAAGATGATGAAGAGGGTCCTCCAGCGTTGGGTTTGTTGTTGTTGTTGTTGTTGTTGTTGTTGCTGTTGTTTTGTGTTTGGGTTTGGGATTGGTTTGAGGAAGAGGAGCAGTAGCGGTAGTAGAAGATGTCGTCTTCGTCGCTGTCGCTCTCTCTCTTGGGAGCCATTCTTGTTCCTCTCCCACCTCTCTGCACTCAAGGAACGGGAACGGGAAAGGTTGCTTCGTATATTCCAGGTTGCTCACAGAGCTACACTCAACTCGAGGCTTCCTTTGGATCCGAGCAAATTGGTTACCGCAAACAATAAACTCCCAAATTGGTTTTGAAAAATAGGAAAAATGGATCCCTATAAAAGAAAAAAAAAATTAAAATTACTCCCTACAAACCTAAATTGTCGAATAAGTGCTTAGAAATTGTTTTGCAGGATAAGTTTTAATTTTTAAAAATAAAAAATAAAAAATAAAAAAATTTATTTGGTTGATTATACTTTTAAATTGATTTCAAGAACAAAAAATTAAGTGTGTGTTTTTAAAAGCAAAGAAAGAACGTGGTAGCACATTTGTAATCAGTTGATTTTATTAATTACTATCTAAAATAGTTTTTAAAATATTATTTTCAAACAGTTTTAAAAAATATAAAAATAAAAATAATTCCAAACAACCCTTTACTTTCCTAGCTCAACTTAACATAGGACTAATTTTGTTGATTATTCAATTTCAAGAATCAATTTATTTGATTATTTAATTTTATATGGACTAATTTGACAGCTTTTTTAGACCAATTTGTGCAACGATCAATTTTGCAAGACAAATTTGGCCAACTTAAAATTTTTTATGAACGGAAATAGAGACTGTGTCTTTTTTTTCTTTAATTTATACTTAACTTTCATTTTTTGAGAGTTTATTTTTAGATAAAAAAAATTTATTTTACAATTAGATAAATAATTTAAGAAATGATTTTAATTATTAAAAATACTTATAAATTTATTTAGATAAAAAGGAGTAAAAACACTTTTTTATAGCCAAATTACATGAAATGACATACCATTTGATGAAACTAATGAACTAAATAAGTTTATAGGATGACGTTACACTGTGTCATAAGAGATCCATGGTCATTTTCTTTCTTTTCAACAAACTCATCATTACTTTTTCTTTCAAAATCATTTCTATGTTAAATTAATCAATAGTTTGTTAGTAAACACAAATGAAGGTGACTATACCTTGAAAAAATAATCAAGGCGAGAAATAGATATGTAAAACAGTGCGGTTGGGTGTGATTGTGAGTGCTCCATGTCTCTTGAGAGTGATAATGGGAGTGAAAGAGAAATTATTGTAAGAATTTGATAAATGGTAAAGATTGTAATTATAAGTAACCATAAGGGATATTATCTAAAGATAATTTTTTGAGTGAACAAATCATGTAGTCCTCAAGAAAATTTTGCAAGATAATTTAGTCTTTCAAAAATTAAAATTAAATTTGTGGTCCCCTCAAAATTTTAATAACAAAACACATTAGCAATTTTGTGTATATTTGACTATTTAAACACTAATGAATTGCAAGTGACCCGTTAACAAGATATTTATAACACCCTAATAATTAACTCAATACGCCTAATTGTATCTGATTAATTACTAGACTTTACTTTTTATTTCATTTATTTAATCATACTTTGAAAATACTTAACGAAATTATTAGCATTTTAAAAAACAAAAACATGATTGAAAACTTTAGTCGCATAGCGTGAACGATAATCGAGATAAAGCGGAAAACCAACGGGCATATTATGAAAAACACATCATATTGGCTCATCATATGACATCCATAATTACATAACATATAGATATTTTGTCTCCAAATAGAGTTAAGCTAAATGTAGTTAATCAAACAAAACATAAATAGAATATGGATGGAAAAACATCCATTAAAGGTACCTAATAATAATAATACCCCAAAGATAGGGATATAGATATCTGAGCTCACGTGCAAGGTTTAGCAATACGTTTCTTCAAGGATGATAATGTCACGACCCCGACTTGGGAACATGACCCACATGGGGAATCCACTCCACGTAAGCCTCATTACCTTTGAGTCTTTCTATATGCATATTTAATATTAAATCCATTTAATAAACATCATTTCTCAAACTCTGAACATATTTTTGTGACTCAAAATATATGAGTCTCTATACAAAGTATACATGAAAACTGGAATCATGTAATTACAAAATAATTATGATAAATCAATGTCAATCTATTTCTATGGTCCGGACCCCCCGTCAATACACTGGAGCACTATATTTCTAAACAAAATACCAAAAGATACTTCACTTCAAAGTGAAGCTCGCCAACTGGAACTTTCTACTGGGAATAAGGTGGATGAAGAAGGACCCGTAGCAGCTAACGCTATTGTAATGGAAGAAGCGAGAGGGGTGAGTTTCATCAAAAACTCAGTGAGTAGGCCCTCACCCATAACCCTCTCATGGGACAATCAAGAAACAAATAATAATATATAATCATCAGGCTTAATACAATATTCTTGAAAATCATATTCATAGTCTTACATAATCACATGTACCTACATTTATATATGTATATATATTCAAATTATCATTTCATAACTCAATAAAGGAATTTCTTCAGTTACTTTCCTATCTAGTCACATAAAATCATAGTGTAGTAGTAGCTCCTAGAGAAATAATGATATCTAGTCTGAACCCTCAGTCTCAGGGTGCCAACACGGGCTCCACCCTCTAGACCTCATTCCTTCCCCCAGACACGGGCTAAGGGAAGAACATGTGTTTTCTGTTATCTCTGGCCTAGGCATACATGGTACCAGGTTAACGGATTATCCTTCACACACAATCTCTCTATAACCACTGTCTAACCAATCAGAAATCTAAATATTTTCTCAAAGTCTTCTATCCTAGAGTTCATAAGCTCTAGTATATAAAATCAATAAATTCTGAAATTCATATAATCATTACAACATCTCTAATCATTTCTCTTAAAACTCTATTCTTGAAATCATAAAATCTCTAATATATATATATAATTATTTAAACATGAAAACTCTTGAAACTCTAAAGCTTTGGTCTCATATGACTAACAATTTGACTTTAGCATAACTTGACTATGAAATCATGCCCAAGGGATTACTCTTTGCAGGCATTCCCATTTCAAGCCCAACAGAATATGTATTGGCAATTGTTATGAATCATTTTGAATTCCATACTTCTGAGTATCATAAAAATACTTATTTTCTCTAAAAATCCTATCATATACTTGTGCTCTACTCTGGAAATCATCATAATATTTCATAAATCTCTAAATATAATCATATTCATACTCTTGCTCTTTAATAAAAATCACTTTTAACAATAATGGTCCCATGAGTTTTCAGAAAAACATATATTTCATGCTTTCATTTCTAATATCATATAGCCACGTCATAATTTACTGAAATTAACTCTAATGATCAACATAAGGATCATAGGATCTAACCCACTCACCGTTTAAGTCGGGAGTACATGGGCCCCACCAATTGGAGAACTTGGAATGGCACCAACAACTCCATAGAGCAATTATAACTCTAGATTAAACTCTAATAATCTCTAGAGGGCTCTATCCTTATTCTAACAAAATTGGAGGAGGACCCCCACTTGATAACAATGAAAGAAATGATCGGTCCAAATCCAAGATTATGAAGAAATAAAGACATAATCTAACAGCATATACTCACCTTGAAGCTTGGAAATGATGGATTTGAGAGAGAAGAAAATTGATGAAGGAGAGAAGGGAACGCGTTTCGCCGTCTCGAAACCTGAAACATGGATTTTATAAACTTTTTACCGCCGGGCGGTTAAATGACCGCCGGCGGCCTCCTTCCAGCGGACCGCACTTCTCTCGTTGCCGCCTGGCGGTCATATGACCGCCTGGGCGGTCCCATGACCGCGGGGCGGCTCAGGAGGTTCACTTATTTACATTTCTTAATTTTAAGTTAATCATATTAACTTTAAAACATAAATGTAAATAAGGAAATACCCCCATTTGGATTCAAATAAAATATCTAAAAAATTAAAATCCCAACAATTTAATCCAAAATTTGGGTTTTAGTTCAAATCCGAGAATTTCCGAGATTTGCTAAACTTGTGGGCTAAAAACGAAACACTTAAAGGTTTGATAAAATTCATTAAAAATCACTCTTCAACTTATTTTCCCTCTAGGAACCATTACCGGGACTTTTAATTCCAAAAATATGGTTCTATCATATAGCCCTCCAATGAGGTGTAGGATCTCACTTAGCAAAATCCCATACTTGGGAGTTCCTGAAACTCCTGAGGCTATACAGAACCTTACTATGACCCTGTGTACCTTGGTATCACATTCTCCCCCTTAAAGAGATTTGGTCCCCAAATCTTAAAACATACCTTGAGGAGGAAAAAGACGTGGATACTTGATCCTCATGGCTTCTTCGCTTCCCAAGTAGCTTCCTCGCTAGAGTGATTCCTCCAGTAACTTCTACTGAGGCCACTTCTTTCGAGCGAAGCTTCTTGATTTGTCTATTCACGATGCAACCGGTTCCTCTTCATATGACAAGCTCTTATCAACTTGAACTGCTTGTGGAGTGAGCACGTGAGATGATTTGGG
Source organism: Dalbergia oliveri (assembly GCA_030441495.1). Classification (NCBI taxonomy): domain Eukaryota; kingdom Viridiplantae; phylum Streptophyta; class Magnoliopsida; order Fabales; family Fabaceae; genus Dalbergia; species Dalbergia oliveri. Next base: position 1,619,428 of record JAMLFY010000017.1, read on the forward strand.
CATATACTTTCTGAGCATACTGACATGAAAACAGAATGAATCTTTGACAAATGGAGGCAGGACCAGCTAGGAGGCACCGCTCCATCTCTCTAGTCTCAAATGGGCCAATATAGCGTGGATTTATCTTACCCGCTTACCGAACCTCATTACTCCCTTCATGGGAAACACCTTCAAACACATGATCACCCACATTAACTCTAGGTCTCTACGTCTGTTATTAGATAGGACTTGTCTAGATTGAGCCAACAACCATTCTCTGATCAATTGAACCTTCTCTAGAGTCTCTTGTACTAGATCTGAGCCTAGGGATTTAGCTTTCCCAAGTTCAAACCATCTATAGGAGACCTGCGTCTACCATACAACGCTTCAAACGGTGCTATCTGATGCTAGCTTGATAACTATTATTATAAGAGAACTCTATTAGTGGCAAGTGGTCACACCAACTCCCACCGAAGTCTAATACGCAAGCTCTGAGCATGTCCTCTAAAGTCTGGATAGTTCTCTTCTGACCGCCATCTGTTTGCGGATGAAAGCTATGGTCAAGTCCACACGAGTCCGAGAGCTTCTTGAAATGCTCTCCAGAACCTAAGTGAACTGAAGACCCTCAATCTGATATGATCGACATTGGCACACCATGGAGTCTAACAACTTCATCTATGTAAGCTTGGGCATATGAGCCTAAAGGTCATCTTTACTGGTAGAAAGTGAGCAGACTTAGTCATTCTATCCACAATCACCCATATGGAATCGAAGCTTCCAGTGGTTCCAGGTTAACTACAAAGTCCATGGTTATCCTCTCCCACTTCCACTCTTGGGACCTCTATCTTTTGTAACAAGCCCCAGTGCTTTTGTGTCCTTTGACTTGCTGACACACTAAACATCGTGCCACATAGTCACCAATGTCTCTCTTCATTCCTTCCCACTAGTAGCAGCCCGAGATCTTGATACGTCTTTGCTTAACCAGGATGGACAGAAGTACGCTGCACGTGGGACTTTTCCATCACTCTTTCTTTAGCTCACGCACATCGGTACACATAGACAATCCCTAAAGTGCACACCCTTCACATCCAGGACACTCTCAGGGTTCTCTCTATGCACATCCTCTATAAGCTTAACCAACCTGGGTCTTCCCTCTCTGTGCCTTAATTTGCTCCACCAGGGTTGACTGGGCCTTAATGTGAGCAAGAAAGATTCCTGAATCATCAAGCCCAAACTGGACTCCCTCTGTAACTTATGGATATCCTTTATCAACTGTTGTTTCAAGGGCGCTATGTGGACTAAACTACCCATAGATTTCTACTCAAAGCATCGGTTACCACGTTAGCCTTGGCCGGATGATAAGATATGGTGCAATCGTAGTCTTTCAACAACTCTAGCCATCTACGCTTCCTAGATTCAGATTCTTTGTTGGAAGATATACTTTAAACTCTTATGATCACTAAAGATCTCACATGCTTCACCATAGAGGTAATGCCTCTAAATCTTTAAGGCAAAAACCACTCGCGTCATCTCTAGATCATGTGTCGGATAGTTTTATTCATTCCTCTTGAGCTGCCTAGATGCATAAGCCACTACTTGACTATGCTGCACAAGGACAGTCCAAGTCCAACTCTAGAGGTATCACAGGCGCCAAGAAATCTCCCTGCCTAAGGGCAACACAAAAACATGAGCCGTGGTCAAACAGGTCTTGAGCCTTTGAAAGCTCTCTTCACAAGCATCTGACCACTGAAACTTAACACCTTTCTGAGTCAACTTAGTCAACGCACCGCTATCCTCTAGAAATCCTTAACGAACCCTGATAGTAACCCGCCAAACTAAGGAAACTCCGGATCTCTGAGACCTTCGAAGGCCTCGGCCATTGTTGGACCGTCTCAACTTTCTTTGGGTTAACTAAGATACCATCCTTGGACACTATATGCCCAAGAAACGCCACCTGTCAAGCCAAAATTCACACTTAGAAAATTTGGCATACGACTAGTTCTCCCTTAATGTCTGGAGACAATCCTAAGGTGGTGCTCATGCTCCTCTTCGCTCTAGATATTTTAGGATATCATCAATGAAGACAATCACAAATTGATCTAAAACGGCTGAAAATCCTATTCATCAATACATGCAAGCTGCGGGCATTGGTTAACCCAAAGGACATCATTAAAAACTCATAATGTCCATAGCGTGTCCCTAAGGTCGTCTTGGGTACATCCTCACCCTTCACCTTCAATTGGTGATAAACCGAATGAAGGTCGATTCTTAGAGAAACACCTAGCTCCTTGGAGCTGATCAAATAGGTCATCAATACGTGGCAAGGGGTACCGGTTCTTTATTGTAACCTTGTTCAACTTCTGGAGTCTATACACATTCTCATAGACCAATTCATCTTCTTAACAAACAACATGGAGCACCCGAGGCGAGGTACTCGTTGATGAACCCCTTGTCAAGCAAATTTTGCAATTTATCCTTTAACTCTTTCAACTCTCCGAGAGCCATCCGATAGGAAATAAATAGGCCTGACTCTCGACTCCAGCCTCTATCCGAACTCTATCTCTCTTTCCGTGGCATCCCTGTAGCTCTTCCTGAACTCGCAAACCACAGGAAACAGGTTAAACTTGGCATTACTGCATCTATATCTCTAACTGAAGCTAGAGCCCATAACTTCCTCTATCCATGAGCTTCAAGACACTCATGGCCGAAATCAAGCTGGTTGGGACCGAACAACTAGTACCTTTAAACTCTAGGAGCTTGCCTCCAGGAACATCAAACTTCACGGACTTACTATAGCAATCAATCATGGCATGGCATGGAGCTAGCCAATCCATGCTTAGGATAACATCAAAATCTGACATGTCTAGCACATGAAGGTTCGTTAATGCCTCCATGGCTCCAACTTTCACACTCTTTATAGACCAACTGAAGCAATCTGGGCTATCCTTAGTCCTGACTCAGAAGATTGAACTGAAGAGTGGGGTTTGTTGACCTTAACTATATACTCCCTATTTGAATGGACACTTTGTGCGCGTGGCCTGCTTGCCACAACCATAACAAGAGATAAGGAATATAGATCATGACAAGGAAGACAATACTCTATCTCTGAACCTAGACATAACTAACCATTCCTAAAGGCCTCAAGTAACGCTTCAGTGCAAATGGGCGCGCTTCCATTCACATAAACGATGTGCTCTCGTGGACACTTGCTCTAGTGACATGCAAGGGGAAACCTAATTCTGATACCACTATTGTCACGACCCGACTTGGGAACATGACTGCACGTGGAATCCCATTTCACGAAGCCTCATGACCTCTAAGTCTTTCTATATGCATATTTAATATTAAATCCATTTAATAAACATCATTTCTCAAAACTTCTTACATATTTTTGTGACTCAAAATATATGAGTCTCTCTATACAAAGTATACATGAAAACTGGAATCATGTAATTACAAAATAATTATGATAAATCAATGTCAATCTATTTCTATGGTCCCTGACCCTTCACGTACACTTGGAGCACTATATTTCTAAACAAAATACCAAAAGATACTTCACTTCAAAGTGAAGCTCGCCAACGGAACTTTCTACCTTGGGAATAAGGTGGATCAGAAGGACCCGTAGCAGCTAACGTATCTGGTAATGGAAGAAGCGAGAGGGTGAGTTTCATCAAAAACTCTGAGTAGGCCCTCACCCATAACCCTCTCATGGGACAATCAAGAAACAAATAAATATATAATCATCAGACCGTTAATACAATATTCTGAAAATCATATTCATAGTCTTACATAATCACATGTACCTACATTTATATATGTATATATATTCAAATTATCATTTCATAACTCAATAAAGGAATTTCTTCAGTTTACTTTCCTATCTGGAGTCACATAAAATCATAGTATAGTAGTAGCTCCTAGAGAAACAGTGATATCTAGTCTTAGACCTCAGTCTAAGGGTGCCAACATGCTCCACCCTCCTAGACTTGTCTAGGGGTGCCAACACGGGCTCCACCCTCTAGACCTCATTCCTTCCCCCCACGGGCTAAGGGAAGAACATGTGTTTTCTTATCTCTGGCCTAGGCATACATGGTACCAAGGTTAACGGATATTACCACACACAGCCCGTTTCTTATAACCACTGTCTAACTCAATCAGAAATCTAAATATTTTCTCAAAGTCTTCTATCCTAGAGTTCATAAGCTCTAGTATATAAAATCAATAAATTCTGAAATTCATATAATCATTACAACATCTCTAATCATTTCTCTTAAAACTCTATTCTTGAAATCATAAAATCTCTAATATATATATATAATTATTTAAACATGAAAACTCTTGAAACTCTGAAAGCTTTGGTCTCATATGACTTGTAACAATTTGACTTTAGCATAACTGTGACTATGAAATCATGCCCAAGGATCACCTCTTTTAAGGCATTCCCATTTCAAGCCCACAGAATATGTATGGCAATTGTTATGAATCATTTTGAATTCCATACTTCTAGTATCATAAAAATACTTATTTTCTCTAAAAATCCTATCATATACTTGTGCTCTACTCTTGGAAATCATCATAATATTTCATAAATCTCTAAATATAATCATATTCATACTCTTGCTCTTTAATAAAAATCACTTTTAACAATAATGGTCCCATGAGTTTTCAAAAAACATATATTTCATGCTTTCATTTCTAATATCATATAGCCACGTCATAATTTACTGAAATTAACTCTAATGATCAACATAAGGATCATAGGATCTGAACCCACTTACCGTTTGAAGTCTGGAGTATATGGGCCCCACCAATTGGAGAACTTGGAATGACACCAACAACTGCCATAGAGCAATTATAACTCTAGATTAAACTCTAATAATCTCTAGAGGGCTCTATCCTTATTCTAACAAAATTGGAGGAGGACCCCCACTTGATAACAATGAAAGAAATGATCGGTCCAAATCCAAGATTAAGAAGAAATAAAGACATAATCTAACAGCATATACTCACCTTGAAGCTTAGAAATGATGGATTTGAGAGAGAGAAGAAAATTGATGAAGGAGAAGAAGGGAACGCTCCTGCACGTTCTAAGCCCGAAACACGGATTTTATAAACCTTTTACCGCCTGGGCCTCTCTTCCAGCGGACCGCATCTTGCCCACCGCGCTGGGCCATACCCGGGCGGTCCCATGACCGCGGGCGGTCTCCAGGAGGTTCACTTATTTACATTTCTTAATTCTAAGTTAATACCCCCATTTGGATTCAAATAAAATATCTAAAAAATTAAAATCCCAACAACTTAAATCCAAAATTTGGGTTTTAGTTCAAATCCGAAATTTCGAGATTTGCTAAACTTGTGGGCTAAAAATGAAACACTTAAAGGTTTGATAAAATTCATTAAAAATCACTCTTCAACTTATTTTCCCTCTAGGAACCATTACGGGACTTTTAATTCCAAAAATATGGTATCTATCATATAGCCCTCCAATGAGGTGTAGGATCCTCACTTAGCAAAAGGACTCCTTGTCTCCCTAAACTTATAGATTAACTCCTACCTGGATCACAGACAAGCTGGTTCACAAGCTCAAGTGTACCTACCAGGTGAGAGCATCAACGGGAATCACGAATATCGCCTTTACTTTCTGAAGACAGATGGAAAGAAAGAAAGAAAGAGGAGTGAGAAACTTATAAAAGAATCTCGAGGGTACTCACCTCATATGCATTGTGTCATCATCATCGTCCTCAGGAACCTTGGGGTTATTATGAAATAGTGAGCATGCTAAGATTCATTTATTGAGTTCGGAAATATACTTTATCGAGGTCGTTAGTTTTAATCATGCGTCTTGTAATGCATCATAAACTTAGCATGTCATATTTATAATGAATTTTTTCTATCATATATCTCTCAGCATATCATAATAACATAGCTATGCATAAGACCACATCATATTCTTCATCATCATATCATAAATACTATGCATAGAAGAACATCATATTCTCATCATCATCTCATAAATACTATGCATAGAAAACATCATATTTCTCATCATCATCTCATAAATACTATGCATAGAAGAACATCATAATCACATAATACATTACTTAGTCCCTTAGGTGACTTAAAGTTACTTTCATCATCATTTTCCTGGACCACCCTATACTCCACCCCTTTGGGAGTAATCTAGGTTATGAGCTCATACCTTACTAGTCGTCACTAGCATATACTTATCCCTTTTGATAAGTTAAAGTCCCAACTCTACCCTTTTGAGAGAACGGCTAGGGGCAAGAATCACCTTTTCACCACCTATAGTCTGATGGGTCCAAAGGATTATTTTCTTAGGATCACTTTTTCACCACCTATAGTCTGATGGGTCCAAAGGATCATTTCCTCATAATTTTAAGTCACCATTAAGTCTTTGCATGTTATATCATAATACAACTCCCAATTCATAATCATCAGGATGCATAAACATTCTCATTGTTTGCAAGCAACTATAACATGCAAACCATGAAGTCATTCAATGAAATCAAATACTTAATAAGCATCAATTCACTACATAGACTTATCATTTCAAACATCAAAGAGGCATCATCATAAATCCTCATCGAAAAGTTTCCTAAACCGCAACTTTAGAATCAGGTAACCTCAATCATTATCTTACTTTCTTATGCATCTAAGGGATTCATTATCATTATTACCATTAATTATAACCTTCAAGTACATTATTAAACCATATGGGACAGCATAGGCGGTAGGTTATATTTAAGGCTTTACGTGTGCTAGAAGTTGCATCTTTAACCCTTTCTTGTTACCAATTTTCCCTATGATGCTAAAATTAATTACTAAACCAATTATGAATCATTTTCACTTATCTAAACATAATAAAATCTGATTCTTATAGCTTTTAAGGGTTCTGGACAGAATGTATAAATTTCATTCTCTAGAGTCCTAGAAATCTTGCTTTTACGGTTTTCTAGGAAGCTAGTTTTATCTCTAACATGCATAGAATCATTCCTTTAGCAATAAACCATAATTATCACAACTTCAAACATATTAAACCATCATCATACAGTAGTACTAAACTCAGATCAGTGGCTGAATCATGAACCTCACATAATTGCTTAAAATCACATTTTTAAGTACAAGTAAGATACTAGTATCCCGTAAAATCTTTGCAAAGCCTTAAAACTCTTTTAAAACTAATTCTTTTTGTTACTCTTGAAAGAAATTTTAGAACTAAATCAGTAGCTTATTTAAAATCACTTTAGGCCTACCTTAATCATGAGGCCGATTTATACATTGAAAGAATCTTCATGATTAAAATTTTCACTTAAGATAAAAGGAGCAAGTCTTGAGCTTTAGAGATTTAGGTGATAACTAGAATCATAAACATGCTATGCAACCTCATTTTAATCTTGTCTTTATAAGGTGATAACTTGGAAATATAAACATGATATGCAAGACTTGAAATTTAAACATGATGCAAGTGCTTGAAATAAATAAGAAACTGACGGTAGTCCGCATTGGACCAATGAGAGAGAAAAGAATCTTAATAAAAGAAAATAAGAAGAGCGGCGGTAGTCGCACTGGACAGTGAAGAGAGAAGAGAATTCTTATTACATCTTATTAAGCTCCAAACTCAAGACTTCTTAAAGAATGAATTCTTTGACTCCAATAATCTTAAGGAAATTGAAAGTGAGCTTTAGAGTTCTTATTACCATGGTTCCAACTTTGCTTGTGATACTTGGGCAAGTCTTTGAGCTCTAGGATCTTTAGGTGATGACATAAAATAAACATGTCATGCATTGATTCTTTTAGCCATTATAAAATAAAGTGAGAGCATAAAATAAATATGAGATGCATCCTCTTTATTATCTTTAGAGATTAAGTGACAACTTGAAACATAAACATGAAATGCAAGCTTGGAAATTTAAACATGAGAAATGCAAGTTCATTTATTTATTCTTGAGAATTTAGTGATGACATAAAAGTAAACATGATATGCAAGGCATAAACTTAAACATGGATGCAAGTTCATTTTATTTCTTTACTAGAGCTCCTTCAAGACTTTAGAGAATATAATTTCAACCCAATATATATATCTTAGCAAGACAAAGTGAAAAATACATCTTTCAAGTTCTAAACTCAAGATCTTTATTTTTACATCATAAAAACATCATTCTTTAAAGTTTTGCATCAAGTGGAATTTTCAAGCTTTAGAGGCCTAACTTGTGATGGATTTACAACCCATACTCAAGGTCCTCATCATCAAGCCATCATTTCATTCCTTCCTAGGCCATTTGGCCGAAACCATTAAAGAAAAATAAGGAAAGAAAAAAGAAATTATAAAGCTTTAAAAACTAGTGAAACCTTCAAGTTTTAGAAACTTGTGAAGGCTTTGCAACCAACACTCAAGAACCTCATCATCAAACCATGGTCTCATCATAATCTAGGCCATAAGGCCAAATTAACCAAAAGAAAGAAGGAAGAAAACAATTGAAAAAGCCATAGAAAACATTGATTCAACATTTTGAGCTAGAAACATAACTTGTCATAACATAAATGAACTTAGAAACAACTCCCTACCTAATTTTATTTGAAGGAAAGGAAGAGAACTTGGTTTCCTTGAGTGAAATGAAAGAAAATCTCTTTGAGAAATGGGAGAAGAAGTTTCAGCCAAGAGGAGGAAGAAAGAAAGCTTTTGGTGCTTCTAAAAACTAGAATTGTGTAAGTTATGAACTAAGGCCTCTAACACTCCTTCAAGCATGCCTATTTATAGAGATTTTGAGGCTCATAAATGGACAAAGGGAGGAGGAAGGCTGGTAGAATTTCAGAGGGAACAAAGGAGGAAAACATCATTCAAGACAAGTTGTATGAATTTATGGAATCATGTTTCATGGTGACATTTTTGGCATTTTGTTTTAGTGCATTATTTGGCAATATTCTGATGCATTATGGCTCCATTATTTCGGCATTACAGCCCATGGAAGAGAAATTTGTGTGTTCCATGTATTATTTAGGTGTAGGTAAGGTATCTTTGCAAATTAGAGAATTTACAATTAAGGGCTTAGGTGAATTAGTAAGCAATTTGGGTGTTTTTAAGCAATTTTAGGTTCTAATCAATCTAAATAAATAATTTTGACTCTAGATTAATAATTAGAATTTAATAACCTTTAATTTGAGCCTAATATTGCTTAGGTTTCGCTATACGAATCAAAAATCTCAAAATTTGCAAAACTACACAAAGATAGGGACAAAATGGTAATTTTACTTAAAAATTGCCCAGACCACCCGAGCTTAACCAATGGTTAATCATAGCTTAAAAACATGTTTTAAAACATTTTAGTGAGGTTCGGCTAGTTGGCACGCAAATGGAGTTAAAGCCGCATGGGCGTTTTGGTCATTTCGCGTTGAAGCTCAAAATTAAGATTCTTCTCCTCTATTAACACACATAACACAAACAATCCCTTATTATCATCAAAACATCCCCTTGAGGATGGGTGGGGCCCACGATCCTCATTTTCTGAGTAAAATAACCTCAAGGGCATTTTGGTCATTTTACACGTACAGAAAATCGGTTTGCAACTCTCGCACGAATTGCTCCTAACCTTTCTTCTAATGTTATATTCCTTTATTGAGGATTGTTTGGTCTCAAATTATATGAAAAATTACCTAGGGTAATTCGGTAATTCTAAATGGGAGTAAAAATTTACAGTAAAAATTGGGATGTTACAATATTAAGTAATATGTGTATCATTTGAAGTAAAATAAAGTTTAAAATGACTGATTTTGGTAGTTAAAATTACAAAGAATAAGTCATTTAAATCTCTATTATAATCATAAAATAACTCATTTTGTGCAATTTTAAATATCAAAATCAATGCAATGTGTTTCAAAATGCCATCATTTTTACTTATATCCAACATTTTTATGGTACCTCATTATTTTTTATAGATAATTAGAAGAGAGTTCAACACCCAAACAAGGTTAGTGGAGCAAACCACATACACTACAAACCAAAATAAATCAAACAAACAAACAACATCAAACCAAGCAACTAGCAAGGAAACTTTCACACCAACACAAAACTAGAAAAAGTATCCACATTTTTTTCCTCCCCAAGGTATGTTTTAGATTCATGGACCAAATCTCTTTTAAATAGGGTAGTATGTAATATCTTGTATACACGTGTCGTAGACAGGTTCCATACGACCTTAGGTCCCCAGGATCCATTAGTGTAGTTGGAAAGGCCTAATTTTCATAATCATGTTGCAAGTTCAGTTTGCAAATTTTGTGGACAGGTTAAATGTTGTATAACATCCCCAAATTCATAGCCAAGATAAATATTGATTAATTCTAATAAGTGATTTAGATAAAGAGAGCAAAACTAATAGAATCTGGATAAGTGTTATGAAACATAACAAATATTATTAGAATATTCAAGTGTGTCTAATGAAAGATACAAAGAATTACAAAAATGTCATCACTTAGTGAAAATTATGAAAATACCCATATTCTATAAATGGAATTACAAGAATACCATTGTTATTATCTAATTACAAAAATATCCTTGTTTTGGTTAAAGAAATTACTACAATGCCACTACTTTAATAATTACAACAATGTCATTGTACAAATCTTAGACTTGTCTTTAGACAAGAATGAATCTAAGCCACTAGATTAAGATGACAATACAAAAATTTAACCATATACACATTTTTAACCACATACATGCACGTAGATAATTTCATGCTAAAAATTAAAAACACATATTAAAGCATAATGTCACATAATGTAAATCTATGATGCATGTATACATTAAAAGTTAGAAAATTTCCACCCTTCATGCATGCCCAACAACATTGCTGATTAGAGGCTCTAGGAGAATGGAATTTTGTGTGGTTTCAAGACACAAGGTCACCTTGAAAACACGATCCATGAAAAAACTCTTGATTGCACTAAAATAGGCCTACACTAGCTACTACTTCCAACATGAATGTTTTACTTAGGACTTAGTAATCTAACACAATTATTTTCTCCAACCACATGAGCATCCACGAATAACAAGATTTAAGAACAAACCCCTTAATTTCATCCCTTAATCAGGGCCTCAATGGCCTATAAAGGAGGGAGTGTGTGAGCTTATTTGCAATACATACACTCTTGCTAGTCTTCAAGCCTTAGAAGCTCCCTAAGTGTTCTTTCTCTCTTTTTTTTCTCTACCATTTCTTCTTACGTTCTTCTCTTCAAAGACTTCTCTTGATCCTCTAAACCTCATCCAAACACTTAAATCCTAAGCCTAAACCTTCATTAGCCCTCACAAGAGTTACAATCTTTAACTCTAGTAAGAAATATTTTCTTTAACACTCAAATTCTAGAGCCAAGATTCAAAGAAGCTCATCCACTCCGAGCATTCTTGCTCAAGCTAAGGAAGAAGATAATAACTTTTTAGACCCTACATAAGAGGTAGGAGCTTTATCTCTAATTATTCAAGCATTGTTGGTTTCTAACCTTGCCCATGAATAGAATGCCTCAAGCTTGAGTTATGGTCAAAAGTTTTGAATGATTATTTATAAAATATATTTTTAGATAGCACAACATATTCTATTCTGTCCTGAGTACTTTTATGATGTTATCATACTCAATATAGCTTAAAAAGATGGTATGTGAAACTTGATTTAATAAAGGTGACTTAAAACATGAAAATGGTAAGTGCTAGAATTTCTTGGGTGTTCGCAGTAGGCACTTTGAAAAGTAGTGTTCATAAAATATGAAGTATCTTTAAATAAAAATATTTTTACCATAAAATAGACACATTATAGAACACTCTCCAAAAAGAATTACCCAAAATGGAGCTCTCTAGCTCAAGATATAAATTTTCAAAATTAAGCCAAAGACTGAAACTCTAAATCTTACCTTGCACTAGTAAAATAGGTGTAACTCACTCTAGAAAAATGCAAATGAACTAATTTCAACTCTGTTAGAAAGCTAACACATATAGGAACACACTCATATATGTTATGCATAAAGATTTGTACTAAGTAAATACATAATGAGAAATAAAATTTCAAGACAGTGTCCTGAGAAAGTCTAGAAAGGGGCAACTTTGTAAGGGTACTATGACATAACCATAAATGTGTTTTTAATAAAATTACTCTTAATGGAAAGCTAATCTGGAACCATCTTTAAGAGGCTGAAATAACAAATACAGAGAGATACAAATTTTCTTCTAAAAGATATCAGAACTATAAATAGAAGATTCAAGTCTTGTAAATAGAGAATTTTAAGGATTTAAGTAGTAATAATCATCAAGAGGAAATATATATATATATATATATATATATATATATATATATAAAAGTTATAAGGGAGTTTTAAAATATATAAAGAACCTCTACTAATATTTTAAAGTGCATTAATGTATTAATGGAATGATAAGAGTACAAAGAAGACTAAGAGAGAAAAAGATTTGGTTAGAATTTGTAAAAAAAGAAAGAAAAAACATTCACAATGTATAAATACCAAGACATTCATATTTTGTTTGTACTTCTTTGTGATAATACACGTCTTTTTAGCATCTTGAATTGCACAAAGTGAGACACTCCTATTTGCTTCTGCCACTTCTATAACAAGTAAGCCATTTAGCTTTTTATTTTCTTTATAAATTTAATTTTTCCTGATAGCTTGATTGTTTTAGGGTTTATCTGTGGACATTATGCTATGAGTAGATTGATTAAACTTTATTATACATGTCATCAATGCTTTAGTCATCAACTCTTACGTTGAAATTCAGATTGTAATCCACTTCTATTTGAGAAAATCATGTGTATCTTAGTCTAATTCACGTGTTATAATATATTTCTTATTCTACTAGAAAAAAAAATGATGGATAAGGAGTGGACTAATTTGTCAAGATATAATGAAGAGTACATTTGTGGTGTACCACTAGCGGCGCACTTCAGGGCGCAATGCTAAGTTATGTACCACTAACGAGGCGTCTAACCCGGGCATCTCGTCATACTCCCAAGCAAAAACATACTTGTACTTCTGTAGCAACCCTATTAGCTCCGCCTTCCTGCTTTTGAAAGCTCCATGCTTATAAAGACGGGTGCGGTTGTTTCTCATTTATAAGTTCCAACAAAACTTTCTCAACGCCTTCTCCTTGCGGTCTTGGGAGTCTTGTAACATAAGAGCGCCTCCCTACCTCTTCATTGGCAATCGTATTGACTTCCCCTATCCCATATATGGGGTTAGCCAGATTGGATGACTTTAATCTTGCCGACTCCATGAATTCCTATAAGATCTTCCAGCATACCATGCTATTTGCGTCACCACCCTTTCTACGTTCCTCTTGCCAGCATCCTCTTGCTCCCCCTTTTGCTTATTTCCTTGAGTGGGCCTACTAAGCGGTACTTTCTTGACCCCCTTTTGCTTCTTTATCATCCTTGGCTCATTACTACTTTTCCTGGGGTGTCCCAGTCCCTCCCTAGTTCCAATTATCATAAAAAGTAGCTTCCACTAGATGAGTTTCATCTTCATCAAACGGGACTCAGTTACCACGATCTCTATGTCTTTCCCTTTGTAGCATGCCTTGATGCATTAATGTAGGGTAGATAATACGCAGTTGTGACTATGAATCTAGGGGCGTCCTAACAATATGTGATAGCTAGGCATGCCCTTTACGATTTGAAAATCGTCAACGGACTTCATTGGTCCCACCTAGAGTAACCCTCATTACCCCATTCCTCTAATTGGTTTCCCTTGAAATGTGTTCAATAGCAAATCCGATGGACGCATCCTTTCTTTTGACTATCCTAAAGCTTCAAATACTCGCAGGCATTATGTTAACGCCTAATCCACTACCTACCAAAGCCCACCTCACTCGTCTTCCTTTAATAGTTGCTTCCAAGTTGAAGGGCCTATTATGCAATGGTACTTCCATCATCCTCATATTGTCCCTGAAGAGTATAGCGCTTATGTGCGCTTCCACGAAGCATTTGAACGAGGTTCCAGCCGGTCACCCTTTTTCCGCGATAGCTATCAGCGCCTGCGGCTTCCTTTTGTGCTCCTTCATCAAATCCTAGTTGCTTTAGGCAAGTGTTTACCGCCTTTCTTGAGCACTCGCCCGTCAAGACTTCCTTCATTGTAGGTTATGGCTCCTTCGCCTCTTCATCGGCAGTCCATCGCTCTCTCCGGATCTCCTCCTGTTATCATGTTCACCATGTCTTGGCAACGGCAATGTATACTATTGTCTTCTTAGGGTAAGATGATTCTGCCAGCCCTCCTTTCCCTTTGGAATATTCTTCGTATTTGTCTACACTCCATAAGTCCGTGAGTGCGCAAGTCATGAACATAACAAAAGCCATCTTCTTTCTTCTCCATTCGAGAACTACTTGTGTTCCAATGAAGTCTTGATCAACCCTTCGTCTATCCATGCATTGACCAATTCACACACTTTCTCTACTTGGAGCGGGATTCCTTGGAATACTAGGGTTTCCCTTTCTATCCTAGGTCTCCTGTGGCATTACGTGCCCCTCCACTCTTCTATTGGTCTCGGTGGTTACTCCTGTCTCTTTTGGCATGAACTTCCTCACTTTTCCTCCCTTCGTCCTTTAACCGCTTGGACCTCATACACTACTTCCTCTCCTTTAGGTCTTCCCTTGGTGCTTTAACGACTCTACATCATTTGCTCTTTTCAAGTTTACTCAAAGGTGGGATTCCGCTCATTGGAGGAACACCCTCAATCTGTCTTCTATATTATTTATGTAACCGTATACCAAGTCTGCCTGAGTAGAGTCTCTTTACATTGTAGCGCCTTGTCCCTATACCGCTTTATGAATGCTGCTAGAGGTTCTCCAACACGTTGCTTCATCCTCCTGAGATCCATCACGTGGACCTCTCCTTCTTTCAAGGAATTTAATCCAGAAGCTCGCCTCCATGTCTTCCCATGAGTGTCAGACCCCGCTGTAGTTAGTGTACCAAGTGAAAGCCCTTCCTGTAAGAGATTTCAAAACTCCTTCATACATAGCTCTCGGCTTTCCTTGTACATCCCAAATCATCCATGAAGGCCATTAATTGTTCCAGTGCACTTCCTGACCCATCAAACTTGTGAAGTGGGTGGTTGATACCCGGGGGTAAGGTGCGGCGATGTACATAGGGTAAGGCGGATCTAAGTCATATCTTCTTATTTGACCGCTTCTTTGCTCCTCCAATAACCTAGCACTTCTTCCTGCATCACCCATCTCTCTCTTTCCACCCCTTTCCCAAGGCGATTCCTTCCAGTGACATTCATGGCTCCACTACGCGCTTCCTTACTTTCTTCCATTACTCCTCTACTTCGCCTTGTGCTCCTTTTCTCCTGACCTCCCCTTCCTATGGCTGCGAGAAGGTGGTCCCATACTCCCTCCAGATACTTGCGAGGACTCACCTCCCATCCTCTTGCCGCTACCTCCACGGGATGAACCTTGACAAGGGTCATGTTCATGACCCCATTCTCACACATGAACGCTCTTCGCTATCTTCCGAAGGGTAGCTCTAAAACGGAGGGAAAACAAAGATCCTGCCATTTTGTGATCCTCTTCTGGCTCCCATGGAGTTGCCAAATGTTTTGAGTATAGTCCGATTAACACTACGAGGGATGGATCTGATCGTATTACAGGTTTCATTTTTACTTCCCTTCTTCCTTAACCTCACGATGTATCACTCACTAATGTGATCCTTTTTCTTTTTTTGCCAACCTTTTTTCCTTTGCTCTTCCGGTATATATATGTCTCTTTTCTTTCCTACTTTATTCCCTTCCTACCTTTTCATTGCGTCATACTTTCTCTTTTCACCCTCGCCCTTCTCTCCGTCTCTCATCATCCATTTTTGAGCCCCGGATCCTATAGTTATGTCTCATGTGCTAGGTATTTATTAATCTTCCTGAGAGAGCAGGCGATGAGGCGACTGTTTGCGGCCATAGGGTGGGTCCCTCTCGCCACCATTTCTTGACAATCCGCCTCTCCTATCTTTTAGTCATTTCCTTCTATAGTGGCTCACCAAGCTCATTCCGCCGAATCATTTTCTTGTTCATGCCTTCCACCCATTCCGCCTCACCATGACATTATCCTTTTCTATGTGTACATGTGTCCTTCTTTTCTTATATCCAAAACGCGGTAAAATGATTTTATCAACTCAAAGACCTCTGTTGACCAAAATTTTACAAATAGAAGAGACTAGGATCAATCTCACGAGGTCATTGCCATTTGCCCTATTTACCTTTTGGTGTTAATTTTACTTTGCAATCTGTTTCCCTTCATTCAATTGGCACAAGTTAACCACAAACAATGTTGCTAAAACAAAAAAATTTATAAGAAACTAGGCAAATGTTTAAGTTAATTATCCCTTTTCTTCTTCCTTATTTTTTTTTTTTGTGTGTTTTTACCATGGCTTTATATTGGATGAATTTAGTGTGGTTTGGCTTCATTTATGACTTGTGTTTGCATATATATAAGTATTTGCTGGAGACATTAGAAAAATAAGAAGATTTTCCTACAATTATGAAATTACAGAAATGCATTACATGAAGTTATTAGGAAGCAACAAGTAGCTGCTTCTTCCAACTATCGACTGATATTGTTCATGAATTAGGATTATGATGACTACAACCTTAACAACAGCAATGCTTGATGCAGTCCTTTAATCACTTTTTTTCCCCTTATCATGAATTTGCGTCATTACTGCTTAACAATTTTTTATTCAGCTGTTGCTTTAGCTCTTAGTCTAAAATTGTAAGTTCATGTTTATTAGACTTTAAGAACTTCATTCAACTGCTTAACAATTCTTCAATATTACTTTACAATGTTGGTTTAGGACTTTTGTAACTCTGAAACTGCTTTTTATTGTTATTATATGTTTAATGATTAATTATAAACTGCATTTAACTGCTATTATAAGAACATTGCTATTTTATTGTTATTATGTGTTTGACGCTAAAAGATTACTTTAGGGAAGTTATAACTCTCAGATGACATTCATTCTGACTGAAAATAATTCTAGATCACTGACCACCTCCAAGTACACACAAGATTGACATTTTTTCCTTAAACAAGATATATGTGATTTTCTTTTAATTTTGAATTTCCATTTTTGAAACTTTCTTCCTCCTTACTACCATATGTTTCATTTTTCCTTTGCACTATTATATCTTTACTAAGTGCATTGTTCTCTTATCTCTCATTGGTGCAAGGTTAGACATATGAGCTATCAAATGCGAGCAGCCATGGAGGTATCTGATTATTCTATTTTCTAGAAGTATGCAGTAACTAGGATCTGTACATTTAAATTGTTCAAAGTTGCTAATTAGCTTTTAGGTAAAGGACATCACTGGGTGCTCAAATTATTGTGGATCCAAATTCCAGTTCTGCCATTCACTTTTGACCAATTGGCAGAAGTTGCAACATGTTGTCAGTAGTAGTAACTGTACTGTGAATCCCTTTATGAACTATTATGAATTTCAATCCACCTGTTGATTGCTTGCTGATCTTTTGTGAAGCATGTCAAATTTCTGCTGGAATTGTGCTCATTTAGTTGTTTAATAACATGGACAGATGCCCTTGGTTTATACTTTCTACTTGTAAAAAAATCAATGTGAATGCATTTGTATATATTTTACCGTACGTTTTCGAATCATAATGCAACTCTATTCCCTAAGTTCTTTCAAAATGTTTTGGTGACAAAGGCCCAATATTAATTGTTCTGATGAAAAATAAATAAATAAATGTTCCAGGATTCTATGGTTAGATTTATTTTAGGAAACTACCATCTCATGAGGACTGAATTTCTATTTTTGTGATCTGGTTGAATGTGCATGTAAGGAGAAGTGTTATTAACTTATTATACTGCTGAATTATTACAGCCTGAATGGAAGAGGGGATAAAAATAGTCAGGTAGATCATTATATTATTGTGTGGATGCCTGGTGTTGTCTAGCTCTTAAATAGAAGTTTTAAGTATCATAACAACAATAAGATATTTTCAGGTTCAGAAGAAAGCGAAGAGAGTAAGAAAGGAAGGTCACAGACAAGCAAGTATGTACAACATGCCCTTTAATACTTCCATCAATTACTAGAGACTATAAATGTGGTTCTATTTTACTTTTTTGCTTTATCTTACCTCAAGTTGTGGACCAAGTTCATAGAAGGTTATTGATGCTTGACTGACTTGGTTTCTGTAAACTTTAAAAACTGATTATTTATTTTGTCCAGTTTAGTTCATAGCTTTTTAGTAGTTCTTCCTTACATTATGTTGTCTGGAAGGAAGAGAGACAAGTGGAGAAAGGGACTAATCATTTTTCTTTGATAGAAAAAGAATATTATTTTAGAAGAGAAAATAAGTACCAAAGAGGATAATATATCCTCACAAATATATGAAAATAAACTTGCTAAAGAAAAACTATTAAACAGATCATCTGTAGAGCACCAAAGGGATGCCAAAAAAGTAATCATATCCAAATAAAATCAACAGTTGACAAGGAATCATGAAAAAATTTAGCATTCTTTTCCAATCAGATTTACCAAAACACAACAAAAACTGAAGATCTTCACTTCTGTTTGAAAGCCAAAACCTCTGAATTTAGTGAGAAAAAATTGAAGTCCATAGGCAAACTCACAACTCTCCTAAGATTCCAAAAAGGAAGTGATTAATCATTTGATAACCTTTTTATTTCTCATTTTCTCAAATCAAGAAACCAAGCAGTAAAATAATAGGACTTTGTCATCACGGATGGAGAAATGGTGTTCATATGCTCTTTATAGGACTGCGTTTATAGCAAATCTCATTGTCAACATTCACCCTTTATGGCTCTCTTTCTGTGCCACCCTCTTTTGTCATATTTTGTATTAATTAAGCTCACATATATAATGGAATTCAAGTTTCTTGATCCCATTGTGGGTGATTTCATTGCTGTTAAATATAAAACCATTCATATGCATTTATCCAACAACTTAAGCTTGAGAGAGAGTTCAAGAATTGGAAAAATTATAGCCTGCTCGTATTTGTGTCTGTCAGCATCCTGAAGAAACTGAGGAGATATGGAGTTTCTGGAATCCTGTCCTATGGACTTCTGAACACTGCATATTATCTCACAACGTTTCTTTTTGTGTGGTATGTGAACATTTGTCCCTCTAAACAAGGCTTGTGGTTTGCTTTTCCTTTTCTTGTTATGCCATTTTGTATAAGAAATAGTATTTTATGGAGAAAGCTCCTCGCCTCTTCCTACTTTTTATCTAATTTTATCTCCATAAGGGTTGTTACGTGGAGTTTTTCTTCCACCCGATATGTACTAGTGGATAAGATACCTTATTTAGTGTTCTTGAAACTTTGGAACTTATTTCAAAGTCACTGAAACTATGCTAGATTTTACATTGCTCCAGCACCAGGAAGGATGGGTTATCTTACTGCTGCAGAAAGGTAAGAAATATTATTGTTGCTTCTCCCATGTTTCTCCCGTTTGCTTTGTTAAATTGATTGCTAATAATCAGTATTTCAATGTGATGTGTCGATTTCTGAAAGTGGTGGCCATGGCGTGGGCTGGTAGTCAATTCACCAAACTTATCAGAGCTGGAGGGTGAGCTACCTGAATCGTTCACTTTTTTAACTCTGTAATCCGTGTAGATATGTTTTCTTGTGCCCCCAAGTAAGCCTAATATTTTGTAATTTCTTAATGTGGAAACCTTTTATAGTTATATACGGTGTTCTTTTATCATTCATGTTACGTACCGTAACCCAAAATGGGGACTGGTCAACTCCCTGAATGACTCCTTCAACGATCTCCCGGGCGGGTACCTGCAAAGGACTCCATGCCCAAGTAAGTGATCAAGAAAATAATTGGTGGTGAGGTCAAGTTACCTATGTTACCTTTCCTGCTCCTTTTATTCTAGTTGAGACGTCATTTTAAGGCTTAAGCTTCAGTACGGATGAAATATGAATCGTAAAGTATTTCAAGCTAGTCAGAGATGAAATGTACCTCCATGTATATTTCCGAGGTCATTCCGATACCCTTTAGATCCGTCCTCGAATGCTCCGAGGCATCCGACTCGATTTCCTATGTCAGAGGTACGCTTGAAGTTGACCTCGGATATCAATAGTTGCCCCCAACTCGGTATCGGTCATGACCGGTTCAGTTCACGAGCCAAGGCATCCTAAATTCTGGATACATGAACTTCTATTGCTTGCGACTATCGTTTTCCTTCTCTGACGGACTGGGTATCTCCTGTCCTTTCTGGTCGAAACTGGGCGCAACCGTACAAAGAGGACAAAAGGTCCGATGTCGATGCATTCTAGCATCCTATCCTCTTGGTGAGGGCATCCTTATCCTCTTGGTGGGGTGTCTTTTCATCCTGCCGGCGTTTCCTTTCTCCAACCATTGCACGCCACATGGATGATTATAGCGGTTATTGAGAGTTACCATTCCTCTCGGACGGTTTTGCCCCTACACTATATATCCTACTCTTCCTTCCCTTTCACGCTTTCCTTCTCTTCCAATTCTTCTTCTCTTCCTTTCACTTTTAGCATAGCCTGGGTCACACCTCCGCCATGTGTTCCAGCCCCCCATCTCGCTCTGCCTCTACTCCCTTCCGCCATCGCCCTTTCATACGCATACTCCTCCCTGTGTTTTAATGTTTTCGAATGTTCATCCATCTCTCTTGGGTTTTTCCTGGATTTCCTGAGACTTTCGGCGGTTTTGTGCTTATCGTTCTCATGGCCTCCTCTGGGGCGAGCCCTTTCCGATAGTAGGGACCACCCTTAGTTTTCATCTTTGTTTTATTTCCCTCGCGAATTTCAAAATTTTCCCCCGTTTTCTTTGGCGCTAGTGGTGGTTCCCTTGTAGGATATAGAGGATAAGATCGTGATTCGGAACTCCTGCAGCGGAGGTCTGGTAGAGTGGTTCTTCGAGATAGTTGGAATTCGGAACATTATGAATGAGAGGATGCTCGAGAGTACAAAGAGTTCCCTATCTTCCCAAATGCCGAACTGGACACTCGCCACGAGATCGTGCTTCCAGGGAGAAAAGAGGATATGCACGAGGCCCACGACAGGGGAGAGGAATTTTTATGGATGTATGATACGGTAACATCTCGCTTGAAGGTCCCCTCCCCTTTTCCAAATTTGAAGTCTCGCTATTCGTGAGGATGAATGTAGCTCCTTCCCAACTTCATCCGGAACTCCTAGGCCATTCTCGGGGCTTTCAAATGATTTGTGGCTTTCTCGGAATTCCCTTATCACAACGGGTATTCTTTTCTCTCTTAAGGCTGATGACATTCAGGGAAAAGATGAGAGCCCGCCCTGGTGTCCTTCGGAGCTCTGGTAAATAAGAAATGTTTTGAGATATATGAGGAGTCCTACCATGGGTTCAAGCGCCAATACTTCAAAATCAGGCTAAACATGGCGGGTCTCCATTCTTTCTCTCTTCCAAGGGAGTTCCGTTCTCCCGCTACTCAGGTTCGTCTATTCTTCCCGACGTATCGTCTTCGGAACCTTACTCCCGAGGAAGCGTCGGTTGTCAAGTTTTTTACTGACACTTGGGGAAGCACCCCGACCACGTGAACCTAAAAAAGGTTATTGATGTGTCAATGGGGGATGCGAAGTCGTACATAGGTTCATTCTAGAACTTTGAAAATTTTTTAGACTTCAAATTCTTCATGTATCCTGATTTTGTTTTCTCCCTTTGCAGAGATGTCTTCAAGTAGGAGTTTAGCTCTCCTGCGCTCTCTCAAATCGTACTCCGGCCACAACATCTCTCCAACGGACTTCGAGGCGACTTCAGGGTTCCTCTCCCTGCTGGGCAAAAAGGAAAGAGCCGAGGAGCCTACGCGGCCTGGTTCCCGACGAGTCAGGAACCTCCCTCAGGATCCGAGGTGAACCCTTCCTCTCGCTCTTGGGGGGATTCCCAACCTGTTTCTTCTCGCTCCAAATTTTCGTTTCAAGGAGTTTATGTCCGGCATCTACAATCCTCATTTCGCCGCCATGTTTGTCAACGGATCGGAAAGAGGTGCTTACGGGCTTCAAGAGGATCTAGTGGGAGCGGCTGTTTACGTGGATTTTATGAGGAGGAACTGTTCAGAGGTTCCTGTGCGAAGCGTGGATCAGCACCTTGGAGTCCTAGAAGGTTGGACTGGAGAAATGGTTCTGAACTCCGAAAATGAGGTGGCGACTCTTAAAGCGAGGGTGGAATCGCTCGAGGCTAGGGAGAAGGGCTGGAAGAGGTGATGTTTGACCTTCAAGGGAAGCTGAAGAACTCCGAAGATAAGTACAAGGCCTTGGAAGGAGACAAGGCGAAGGTTGATGCTCACATTGAGTCTAAGGCTGAGCGGGCCAAGTTGGTCAAAGCCTCAGTGACAGTTCTCCTGGTCTATTGCGAACGTGTTCGGCTTTTGGTTGGAGATGAAGTGGATCTTTCCGAAGTTGGAATGTTTTGCCATGTTGTGGATGGCGTATTGAAGATATCCCAGAAGAGGAGGACTAGGGAGCATGTAAATCCTTGCATTCTTTTACTTGTCTTTTTTTGTGAATCCCTTTGGGGCTTCTTATGTAAAAAATTATGAATATTGATGGATGTTTTGACGCTTTGAATTCCTTATGCTCAATTGTATATCCTTGTTTTAAATTTTTAATATGTTGCATGTTATGCCTCAGAGATGGGGAGTGAGGGTAAGATTTAGTACCCACCTCTCTACCCCACTTTTTTTTGTTTTAGGGGCGTGGTGATTAAAAGGTCCTTGTGCGAAGTTTTGTTGCCTGGTATTGAACGGGTTTCAAATGTGACCCGTGTTGGTGAAGCACGTAGTTCGGATGGATGTCGAATTTAACTACATCTAATCTTCGATTCTCTGCCCTTTGGGGCTTGACATGAAAGGGTTCAGAGATAACCCGTATTAGTGTATGTGTATCGGTAATGACACCATTGAACTTATGCGAGGCTTTGCTCGACTTTGCTTGACACAGAAGGGGGTTCGGATGTGGCCCGTCAAGTGAGGCGGAGTTCGGGCGGATCGAACTTGTGCGAGGCTTTGCTTGCTATTTGCTTGACACGGAAGGGGTTCGGATGTGGTCGTGTCGATGAAGCGCAGAGTTCGGATGGATATCGGTTTGGTTCCATCGAACTTGTGCGGCTTTGCTCGCTATTTTCTTGGAGTCAATTTGCTTGGTTTTTCTAGAAAGACTTTTCATTGATTAAGAACGATTGGCTATATGTCCAATTCGGCCTACGTTGTCGAGGCCTCATTAAAACCTTCCTAGAAAACCCATTGGGACAAAACTGAGGATGAGGAAAAGAGTACCTTGACAAACGGTAGATTTAATTACATTGTTCCCTACACATAGTATTTTCTCAATTAACTATGTTCCAGGTTCGTGGACTTCCTTTCCATCCATTGTGATGAGTTTATATGTCCTCTTCGAGGACTTCGGCAATCTGTATGGTCCTTCAGGTCCAGCGAGGCCCCCCAGGTTTTGGTGGCCTGATGTCTCCCCTTCTGAGTACCAAGCTCTCCTTGACCAAAGGCTCTTGGATTTAATTTGCGATTATATCTATGAAATATTCTTCTTTTTAGCTCCATTCTAATGTGCGCGTGTTCTTGAACTTCCGGAAGTAAGTCGACTCTTCCTTCCTTCTTGAGAGGTTGACTTCTTCGGAGTATAGGATAGTTCTGAGGGTTGGCTTCGCGATCTCCTGGTATCATGGCCTGGAACCATAAGCAAGGTGAAAGGGGGTTTCTTCGGTGGCCAAGTGTGGGTAGTAGATAGGCCCAGAGCACACTCCCTAGTTTATTAGCCCATGCTCCTTTTGCTTGGTCTAGCCTCTTTTGAGTCCTTGGAGGATGAATTTGTTTGCGGCTTCTACTTGTTCGTTCGCTTGGGGATGCTCTACCAAGGTGACTGGTGGGTCACTTTGAAGTTTTCCAATAGTTGCCTAAATTTCTCTCGTGAAACTGGGTCCCATTATCGGTAATGATCTTCTTCGGATTCCGTAGCGGGTGAAGATGTTGTTCCACATGAATTTTCGACATCGGCTAAGGTTATCCTGGCCAATGCCTTTGCTTCAATCCATTTAGTGAAGTAGTCTATTCCCTACCAAATATGGAGATTCCCGCTGTCGGAAGGGTTTAAGAATAGGCCCCGCTAGTCAAATGGCCATGCGGAAGTAACTATAGTCAATCTCTCTCTGGGCGACGTGAAACCTTGCATTTTTTGCACTTCTTGCATTTCTTTGTGAATTCGATAGCATCCTCTTCATCGTTGGCCAATAATACCCGGCCCTAGGGGCTTTCCGGGCCAAGGTTTGGCTCCCAAGTCCTACCCTCTGACTCCCTCATGGATTTCTCATAACACATAATCACCTTGCTCGGGCCCAGGCACTTCAACATTGGTTGAGAGGAACTTCTCCTGTTAAGCACTCCGTCAATGAGGGTGAAGTGTGGAGCTTCTTTGCGGTTTTCTTGCTCTTAGCGGGTCTTCTGGTAAGGTTCCATGTTCTAGGAAGCATTTAATCTTGGATGTCCGTTCAAGGATGGTCAACCCGCAACCGCTTCTCGGCTATTGTTGGAGCACTTAATGTTTCCATGAATAAACTCTCGTTGCTCCCTTCAGGGTTTGGTGCTGGCCAACTTTGATAGGATGTCCGCGAGAATTCCGCTCTTGTGGTATATGTTAGATTTGGACCGTCCAAGACTCGAGATGAGGTCCTGGACGTGTTTCAGGTACTTACTAAAGTCGAGGTTCCTTCGGTGTATCTCCAAAGATGTGGGATGCCATGATCTAAGAGTCAGAAAAGACTTCAAGCTAGGTGATGGACAATTCCTTTGCGAGGTTGAGTCCTGCTATCAATGCTTCGTATCCGCTTGGTTGTTGGAGGTTGGGAATTGGAAGCTGATTGACATTTCAATTCTTTCTTCTCCTCTTTCTAACATGACTCCTCCCACCACTTTGGGTTAGAGGAGCCTTCCACGAAGAGCCTCCATCCATCCACTGCTTCGGAACGTCCTCGTCAGCCCATTCTAGTACGAAATCTGCTAGCACTTGGCCTTTGATGGCTCTTCGCGGCTCATATCATATGTCGAATTCGGAGAGCTCAATGGACCATGCTATCATCCGTATGCTAAGTTCCGACTTTTGGAGGATTTGCCTGATTGGCTGGTTAGTGCGCACCTTGATCGGGTACGCCTGGAAGTCCTGAGCCTCCTTGTGGTTAGATCAGGGCAAGGCCGTCTTCTCAATCTTTTGGTCCAGGAGTTCGGTCAGATGAAGGGTCTTGCTAGTGAAATACAGCGCTGCTGCTTTCCCTCTTTCCAATATTAATGCAGCACCAACAGCCTGGTTCCCGCGCAGGTATAGGATAAGCTCTGCGCCTTCTCCAATTTCGGTGGACGGGCAGGTGGACAGGTATTGCTTGAAGTGCTATAATGCGGCTTACATTGCTCTCTCCATACGAACTTCTTGTCTTTCTTTAGCAATTCGAATAGCGGGAGTGAGCTTCGGCCGGTGGAAAGGAATCGGATAAAGCGGTAAGTCTCCTGCTAGTTAACCTCTTTCCGAGTTGATGGGCTTTTCATCTCTATTATTGCTCTACATTTGACAGGATTGGCCTCTATACCTTGGTGCGTGAGCATGAACCCTAGGAATTTTCCCGAGTTGATGGCGAAAGCACACTTTGAAGGATTGAGCCGTAACCCATGTTCGGAGACAAGCGAAAGTACTTCGGAGGTCCTCCATAAGCGACTCCGAATTGGTGGATTTTACCAACATGTCATCGATATACACTCCTAAGGTTTGCCAGAGCTTGTCTCAAAACCCTATTCATGAGGCGTTGGTAAGTGGAATCTCCGTTCTTTAACCCGAAGGGCATCACCTTGTAGCAATAGTTAGCCTGGGGGGGTCATGAATGCCGTCTTTTCTTCGTCCTCGGATCCATTGGGATTTGGTTGTATCCGAATATGCATCCATAAATGAGAGGAATTTGAATCCTGAAGTTGAATGACAGGCGTCTGCTTGGGAGTGGGTACGATCCTTTGGACAAGCCTTATTTAGATTGGTGTAGTCCACACACATGCGTAGCTTGCCGTTGCGTTGGGGACCATGACTACGTTTGATAGCCATGTGGGATACTACACCTCACGGAAGCGGCCTTTAAGAGTTCCTGGACTTGCCTTTCCACCTCATGCTCCTTATCTCCTACCATTCTCCGCTTCGTTGCTCTACGGGGTAGTTCAGCGTGGGCAGACAATGTGTGGGTCATGATTGTTGGATCCACTCCGACATGTCGAGGCGGACTAGGCAAACACATCCCTATTCTCTCGAAGAAATTGAGTCAACTGCTCCTTGCATTCTTTGGCAGAATGTTGCTTATTCTGGTCGTTTGCTCGCTCTCTTCCGATTTGGATTTCTTGAGCTCGTCTTCTGGCTCGGGGCATTCACCACTTCTCTAGTTTGGACTTCTAGGTCTACCATGGCCACATCCTTCTTAAGCACCTCGAGGCTCGTGTTATAGCGCGCCTTGCCATCTCCTTAATTCCTCTGGTGACAATCTTCCCTTCAGCGTGGAATTTCATGACTAAGTGTACTGAAAAACTATTGCTCCCAGGTTGTTAATAGTCGGTCTTCCCATAATGATGTTGTAAGCTAGGGTCTTCGGATAACGAGGAAGTTCACGAAACTGTTTTTGCCCTCGAGGGTGTTCCGCTGTGGTATGCAAAGTGACGTAACCATTAGGTCGAACTCTGTCTCCTCAAAACCCAAGATCATCGGATCAGGCTCTGAGTCTTTATCTCCAAGCCCCAGTTTGTCGAAGGCATCTCTAAAGAGGATATTCGTCGAGCTTCCTTGTTCATTGTGAGCACGGATATCACCATTGGGTCATCGTGGCCTGGAATGACCTCGGGGTTGTCGACGTCCAGAAAAAGAGTCGGTGAACGTGTAAGGCCTTTGGTTCACGGCTCCTTTCTTCAACCTTATTACCTCCTTCAGTGCTCTTTCTGGATGATCTAGAGGTTCCCCCTCAGCGAAGCCTCCTGAAATGGTGTGGATGGTCCAAAGCACTGGCCCTCGGTGGGGTTCTCCCTGCTTTGGGAGCTTTCTCGTTGGGTGCCGTGTCACGGGCTCTTCTGGGTCCCTCTTCTCAGGAGATAACCTTCGTTTCTTTGGACTTCTCTGGAGGCAACGTCCTGGCCAATTTGCCAGCTCTAATCAACTCTTCCACGCGTCTTTAAGGTCTCGCAATCCTCCGTCCTATGACCCGAGCTCGATGGTACTCACGTATACGAATTTGTTAGTCCGGGAGCAATTTAGCGGAAGGTTTGAGCAAGTTTCCGTGTTGTGGATCTCCTTATAGAATTGGGCTAACGTGACTCGAAGCGGGGTGTACTGGAAAACGGCCTGCCTTTGATGGGTGGTTATCCCTCAGGGCATTTCCTCTCGTGGACTGATCCTCCAAAGTCGCCTTTGGCTACCTCAAGGCCTCCTCCAAGTTGATATATTTCTCTCCCTTGACTGTAACTCCTAGATGTTCTGGGCTCCTTCTTGAGAGTGTTGAAAGTCCCCACGCTTGAGGCCTCGATGAGAGTTACTGGGCGGTCTGTGCGGTTAAATCCATTCTGAAGGGTCTCCTGTGAATCGTTCCAGGTACTCGAAGGGGCTCATTTGGAAGTGGCGGAAAGGAGTAGGCATGTTATGGATTTCAACTTTGCACGATTGGTGGTGAACCGCCAGAAGCGAGAGCTAAGGTCCAGAAGCGATGCACCAAGCTTGTTGGCAATTGGTTAAACCACGTCGCGGATTTTTGCAATGGGAAGGGGAAAGCCTTGGTCTGGGGGATCAGCCATTCCGTCAAGCATCATCCTGGTTCAGAAGATGTCAAGATGCTCTTGAGGATTGGTGGTCCGTCATACGGTCTTATGTCTGTGAGAGGTTTAAAAGTAAGGGACGGGATACTCATGATTGCCTCGTCGAAAGGAGTCTGCATATCTTGATCTTCTTGCGGGGCATAGCTAGTGTTCTCCCGCTCTCCCTCCGTCATACGTTCAGTCTCGCGGACGAGAAGTCGAACCTGACTCATGCTAGGTCGAATGTCAATCATTCCGCTCGGGCGTAGGAATCCCCCGTGCGCTTCATGCCAGGCCTCCATCGGACTCCGAATGGGCTCCTGCGTCGTGCCTCCTTCTTCCCATAGCTTTTCCTCGAGTTCCAAAATTTTATCATCCCGCCTTCTAAGCCGTCGTTCCACCTCTTCGCGGGCACGTAGTCCCTTGGCGCATCTCTTGTGGCGCCTCCGCCTTTCCAACTCCCGCTCTAAGCTGGTCATCCTCATACCTTGCTCCTTTAACAAATTCAAAATTTCCTCATAGGGAAGGTTGGCACCTCTGGTGCCTACCACGAAGCGGGGTGGGTTCTATTGCGCTCATTGCTTCCATCTTGGTATTCAGGAGGTCTCCGCTGTGGTCACCAGTGGCGGAGGCTGAATCTACCCTCTTAGCCCATCGCGAGCCCGTGAAGGTGGAGGTATGGAAGGGCCTAGCATTGAGGCTGGAGCCGCGGTCTGTGAAGCTGGTCGGGCCAATGGTCTTTGTTGGCCATTTCCGTCGCAACTAGTGGAGGCAAGCTGGGACGCAACAATGGCTGGAATGGCATCGTGGGATGGTGGGTGTGGCTGGTCTGGGCCACGGGATATGAGGATATGGGTGTGGTGGCGTGGCAACCAGTTTCATGGTTTGGGTTGGTTGCTCAGGCTGGTGTATTGATGGTGGGTGGTGGGGTATTATGGGAGTGTCGAGGTTGTCCAGGGTGAAACAAGGTGTTGCTCCCTGGCAACGCGCCAATGTTCGTCCGTAACCCAAAATAGGGACTTGAGTTGGCGAGCTCCCTGAATGACTCCTTCGGCGATCCTCCCGCGGGCGGGTGCCTGCAAAGGACTCCGACGCCCAAGTAAGTGATCAGGAAAATAATTGGTGGTGAGGTCAAGTTACCCTGTGTTACCTTCCTGTTCTCCTTTTATACTAGCTTGAGACGTCCTTTTTTAGGTTGAGTTTCAGGTATGGATAGAATATGAATCGTAAAGTATTTCCGAGCTAGTCAAGATGAAATATACCTGCCATGTATATTTTGAGGTAATTCCGATACCCTTGAGGTCCGTCCTCGAATGCTATCGGGGCATCCGACTCGATTTCCAATGTCCGAGGTATGCTTCAAGTTGACCTCGGATATCAACAATTCCCATGCTTGATGTTAAGTTTGTGATATAGTTTTGCCTGTAAACTTGGTTTGAATGAACATCATGACAGCTTTTAAATTGTCATGCATGAGCTGTTTATGGAGGTGGACGAATAACTTTGTAGTAGCCTAGATTGTCGATGTCATGGTTGTGTTTGTTGTTTGTATCTATCTGCATATGTGCAATTGGAGCGGTCTTTTTTGTAAATTTCAATGAATCAGTTCTTAGGATGAGTGCCAAGATAATCATTACAAACAATGGAGTTATTTCTTATGCAGAGCATTGGGATTGGCACCGGTTGTTGATAGAGGATTGTCTTGGTTTACTACTAAGATTAAGTTTCAATCACAGGGAAAGGTAACCTTCAATAACTTCAATTTTTTAATTTTTTTCTTGATTAGTTTGTCCTTTTCATTGATTATTCTGAGTTATTTAATTTGGCAATCTCCAGGCTTTTTTTGGCAATAGTGTGATTCTATGTTGGATTGGCCATCATCCTATTTTTGGTCATCACACTGCTTTGGGCATGATGCCATTTACCTGAGGAGTGATGGTAGTATATACTTGTGTTCATGGTAAACCCTACATATAGCATAATATTCAGCACCCAAAATCTGATATAAAATTATAAACATGTTAATATTTTAAAAACAAGAGATGGATATATTGTCACGTCTAAGGTTCATGACAAACCCGAGTTTATATTATCATTTATCTTACTTGAGAGGACATTAAAATTCAATCATCAGTAGTCAATGTATACTTTATTATGCCACATTTGTTTTGCTCTAAAATACTTTGTTTGAATTTTTGGATCATGTCTCAAGTTTTCATGTGTGTGTATATGTTCCGTTATCTGCACTAGTGTCTAGTAGTTTTGTGCTAATTTGGATTAAAATTTAGAACATAATTTAAACATATTATAATTTGGACACATCAATAAAAATGTTTGACTCAATCATTTATATATTAAAAAGTCTTATAGATAGAAACATGATTAGCGACAATTTAAATTTTCTTTATACTTACCGCGTATCAAAATTAATCTCTAGAACTTAAAAGCTATTTAAATAATGTGAAACTAATGACCCAAAAAGGGTTCAAAAGTGGTTGGTCGCAACAATAATGGTTTGCGCTTTCAGACTAATTTTACGGTTCAAATCTAGAAACAACTATTCTAAGGAGGATTTTATCCCCAGTTCTTAAAACTGGATATGATAGTCCAACCAACTGAATCAAGAACTAATCTAGTGACTAGGTTTGTGGACTCAAAAATACTTTGGAAATGTTTCAAGAATTGACTGTAAATAGTGCAAATCAGTCATATTATTCATATTTATTTAAAATATATCCATATTATTCACACTCATTTTAATTATTTAACAACTTGAAGACAATTAGACAAGGATAAAATAGTAAATTGAAACCTAAAGTCTTAAACTGGTTTTCTCATCAACTCCTCCAACAGCTTGCACTTTTCTTCTACTCTTTAACTGCGCTTTCTCACTCTCCCATTTCTTACTCACTCACGCACGTTGACACTGGTGAAAGGATAAGAGACTGAGCAGAGGGTAAGGAATTTTGTGATTGCAACAAAATGGTTATAAGTGCATTGCAGTGGATTGTACAATCTCAAACATGTATCAGGAAAAGTTGAGTGCGCTTATGGTGCTCATTCTCTTGCTATTGATACTGAATAGAGTGATGAACATGCTGGCAAGTCAGCATCAAGAAGCACCTGCACTTGAAATTAGTTAGAAAAAGTAAGGTAGTGAAACCCCAAAACAGAAACTTAAGATAAAAAGGACCAAAGCCATTCAAGTTTGTGTAAGGCCTGTGCTACAAAATTGTTGCTCTTTGATAAGGCAATGAAGTTTAGGGGTGGTTTTCTTGATCATCATCATCAAGATTTATACATGAAGGACCCGGGGCATAAACCTTTACCGCATAAAAATACATAGAAGCAAAGTTGGAACACATTCCTTGAGAGACCTAATGCTGATAGATGAAAATCTTCGTCCTGAATTACCCCCTGCAACCAATGTGACCAGTGGTACAATATTCAAACTACCATGTTGAGATATGCTTAGATTATGAGACTTTTACCAGACAGTTTCTCGGGTGTTAAAAAAAAAAAGGAATCAAAGATGGAGGAATTGAGTACTTCCATTCATTCAGCTAGTGTCATAAATGGAATCAACACCTCCATCTGACATAATCATACAATATTTGGTGCTAAAATTATCCAACATTTAATTTAAAAAAACTAGAGATTTTAGGAATTTAGGAGCCAAACTCAAGCACTGATGCCGGCATCACTACTGGTGTCTAAACCTTCCACTAATCTCCTCTTGGCAGACTTGGTTCTATAACACCAGACCTCGAAAGCCTCGCTCAAGTCAGGATATCCGATGTCTCGGCCTCTAATCCAGTTTGCCAGAATGTCAGCTTGATCATTTGATGGCAATGTCAATACTAATGACACAATTGCTCCCTCAATAGCCTGGCACAGATCTTCATCCATTTTGTAGGGAAAACCACTCTCCTCAGTGGCTTTTGAATCCAGCAATGGCTTCATCTTGCGCACATATGGAAACCAGGTCTTTAGCAACTGGACCCGGCATGGAGCTGGAAGAATCACACTACCATAACCAACTGCTTCCAAAACTTTACATGTTACCTCTATCAGCTTTATTTTCAGGCCCCACATGACATGGTCTAGCTTCTTGTCCTCAATGATCATCAAAATTTTATTAGAGATAGCAGCCCAGTCACAAACAAAATTCTTCATTAAATCCATTTTTGGGAGTACGTTACACATCCATTCAAGATCAGATACCCTCCTCATTATCCTATTATCTGCAGCCTCGAGCACAAGGGCGGGGTCCAACACCAAGCAAGACAAGTCCATTTCAAATGAATTAATTATATTGTGAACACCCATTCTTACTACTGCCTTAACTTCATCGTCAGCCATAACCATTGCAGTATCTTTGTCTTCTCTTAACATGTAGTCAACTTGCTCTTGAGCAGACGTTCGAAGCTCATCTTCAAATGGGAAACATAGTCCTTCAATAGACATGGCAAAGCGAACAGCTGAAACATACATATCTTTTGTATTGCTTAAATCTACAAGTTTGATCTTATGTTTTCTTGACATTGCTATTCAATTAAGTACCAATACCACATTAAAATATGCAAAATCCCTGTGCTCATCCAGGAACGATCTCCAAGTATAAAACCCTTGTGTTCTTCTCAAGCGAAGTGCAATTTCTACACAAGAATAAAAACAACAACGTTAATGATGTCCAGCAACTCCAAAATTATACTTGCTGCAATATAATAGCTTTAAAGTATGAGACATGACTACCAGCTCAGTCTCAAGGGAATGTCATATATTTTATAATCTGTACGCATGAAATAGTTTTTAAGAAGCCAGCTTCTATTTGAAACTAAAAGAGGCACAGGGATAATAACATTCCTATCTTCCTTAGAGGTCAGTGATCTTCACTATTAGTTGCATGGCCAACTTTGCAGCTGTGAAAATATTTTATGTATACACTGAAAGTCAATACAGCATGAATCACACTTCAAGTTCAAACAACAGTATTTTGAGCTTCAAATAAGCATGATACAAAAAATTGTACAAAGTTTGTTCTTGTCAATAATAGCAAAATAACTCATCAAAACAAAAGCATCCACCCAACCAAAAAAATAAATCGCCAATCAAATATGGAGTTGCAGGGGAACAGTGCACAGCCCCCATATTCATGAATTTCAGATTTTCACTGTCACATGGAATCATAGAAGAGAAAGAAACAACTTAGTGAAAACCTTTGATTCATAGATTGTGGCTCCCAAATTTGTTTCTATCTCTATTAGCTATCCAGTAGTCACAGTATAGTAGACTACTGGTCCATGTCTGCAACAATGGGTTCATAAACATCTACAGAGTCAATGTGGGGGCATGTAAAAGTAGTTGGAGGAGAGACCAAAAAAAGGTCTCGGTAAGCTTTCCCTTAGTATCTTTATCACCTGCTTGTAAAAATTCCTTCAGTAAATGCGACGGACATTTGGTAAACCTGTCTCTCTACATTCCAATTCCAAGGATCACTTCCAAAATAGACACAGGGTAAATTAGCAAAATTCTTCAATTTAACATCTTATCAGGGAAAAGAAACCAGACGAGTAAAGTAATTGCCTTCACATATTCACTTAGTCCAACACAAGTCAGCTCAGACGTACAACTATTTGATCAAATTAAAACATGTGCTTAAGGATAAGTTCTGATGATGACTCAATGACTAGTTGGAAACATAATAACCAATGTCAGTTTTGAATTTAAAAGCTAGTAACTAATACAAAATCAACAACAACAACAACAACAACAATCTTTCTTTGACTAAGTAGGGCCAACTACAAGGATTAAATGACCCCTTTGTATCCTATCATGAACCATGTCTGTTGATAAGCCAGCAGTAAGTATTACAGACATCAACTGAAATTGTACCTGTCATTAGTAAAGAGAATACCAGTGATGAAAGAGAGTGATTGATAAATTTGCATTTGTGGGCTATACTTGGTCGATTATCGATACATTGGTTACAGTTAGTTAATCGAGTAATCAAGTGTGAAATTGGGAGTTAAGTAGAAGCTGACTGACAAGCTAATAATTGGTAGCTAACTTGTCACACAATCATTTCCCAATCAATGTGATTTAAGTTGACTCAGTATTCTAGCATTTAATATTTATTATAATAGTTAAATATTCCATTAATTAGCATCTGTCATAGCATAATTTCCAAATAAATTTCACCTTTCCATTGTGTGAAGGGAAAAGAATGGAGTAGAACTCAGGAGATAGGATAAAAAAAGAATGCAATGGAAAAGTAGCATATTATTATGTTATTGACCCTTGCTGTCTAATTTAGCTAAAATAAAGAGAAGGAAAAAAAAAAAGGCAAGAAAGAAAGATGTATACAATCTGTTAGGATCCATTAGTTAGAGATTAGTTAGGGAAGTTAGTCACTTAGGGTATTAGTGAGTATAAATAAAGGGAAACGAGGATTAGTTAGGGGCCTTTGATCATTAGCAATTGAGTTTAGACTCTTGAGAGAGTAGAAGAGCTCTCACTCTTCCTCACAAAAATGTTAGGACTGAACTATACGGATGTGTCTATTGATGGAATCCTTGGTAAATCCCCAAGAACCCTGGAACGATTACAATGGTGTGAGGAAGAGTGACAGCTCCTCTAATCTCTCAAAAGTCTAAACTCAATTACAAATGATCAAATGCCCCTAACTAATCATCATTTCCCTTTATTTATACTCACTAATCCCCCGATTGACTAACTTCCCTAACAAATCTCTAGCTAATGGATCCTAACACAATCATTCTTATAATCCCTAAATAATAAAACAATCAAAATGTCTAGAAAAATGACAAAATAAAGGAAAGACAGTTTCTCTTGTCTGCAATCCCTCCCAATCCAGTCACAACTGGAAAGGATAAAAAAATGCAAGGCCCACAGAAAAGTGATCACCACATCTCCCTTCCCTTGTTCTATGTAGCCCAACAGAACAAATGAACATGCAAGTCCTTAGCTTGCAACCATTCATTTCTTCCCAGATCTTTTGTTCTAAACAAAGCATGATTTGGAAGAGAGTAAGAAAACATCTTTTAGAACATATCTCTTTTGGATATAAATCTTTTATTTTAACCGGAGGATAGAGCATTTGAATTGAATAGAGCATACAAAACAACAATCACTCAATAGTCATAATTATTATCAGTCCAAATAGAAAACTATCATGAACTTTCCTGTCCACCCATGTTGACAAAGATGGAAAATTTGAGGTGTCACCTATATAGCAAGGAGTACACAGCTGCCCACAGCCCACAGTAAACTTCTCAGTGCCACTGTCAACAAAGGGGTGCAACAACGTGACACTTGAAGCTACAAAACATATCAACAACTAAGCCTTTTCTCATCAAGCGAAGATATCCTATTATGAAATATGTCTATAAACAAGAACCCTTCAGAATATTCAATGCGAATAAAGTAAAAACATCAGTTATCAATAAATGACGACTGATATGTTCAACCATCAACCACGCTCATTGATCACATATCATAATATCATACTTTGCAAATCTACAACTCACATAAAGGGGGCCAAAACAAGCATACATGTGCAAAGCCCAACGCCATAAACTCCCAATATTAAATACAGTACCATTTTTTCACTTAAGGAGTCTAAACCTCACATTCATGAAGTTTCAGTTAATTATATTTTTTTTGGTTTCACAGCCGGATATCTACCATCGATCACTGACTAGATCCTAGCTTACAGATACCTCAAAGGGTAAGCATCTTTAAAAGCTCTAATTGCAGAAGGGAATTCGAACCCTTAACATTTGGTTAAAGGTAAACAGTCCTCCACTCAACCATTCAGTTAATTATATACTCCACTCAAAATTTTAGTGGTAAATTTAAAAAGCAATAATAATTCATTGACCAGCCTTTTCTTTTTATTTATTTATTATTATTATTAAGTAGCTTATCGTATTTGTTTCATGGAAGAGAGTCAAATATCCCAAAACTGAAGTTGCTGGGATACTGATTTATGATTCTCATTTGTAATGAGAGAGTAACACTAACCCAGCAGCACTAAGGCCGCCGCAAGGCCGCAACAGCAAGTGATTATTACGCTCAACAACAGATTTACACACACAATAACTAACACTCAGAAAGAAAAACAGACGTCGAATTCAAATAAACAGATCAGATTAAATGCGAAAAAATATACAACCAACCGTGTACGTCCCAAGCGAGGCAGAGGGCGTATCCGCGTGCGACAGCTGATAACCAAGAGAGAGATGAGAGGGACAAAAGGGTGAGACGAGAAAATGAGAGAGTCCCTTGCCATGGAACAACTTATATGGAGTATGGACGCATTTAAGGTGGGTCCACGGTGTATTCATTGAAGAGATGAGAAAAGAGTGGTAAAATAGATGGAAAGTGACAAGACATGGTGTTTCATGCCAAGTAGTTATAAATAGCATAATTTGTTCTGTTAGGTTATTATTGAAGATGGGTAATGTTATTTCAATGTCACTCTATTTTATCTATTATTACTCTATATTATTTTCTCTCATTTGTAATATTCTTGAAATGCCCTCAAAATTATTTTAATAGTTAGCTAATTTTTTCTTACTTTTAAAACTAAATTAAGAATTGTATATTTAAATTTCAATTATTTCACCTCTTAAATAATTATCCATTTTAAAAGTTTACTTTGCCTAGAAATAATATCTATTTCAAAAGTTTTAGTAGTATTAATTATTTTTTTTACTAATAATATCCCTATTAAATTTTATTAACTCATTATTGAAGGAGGAAGAGGAGTTGAAATATTGAAAAGAAATAAGAGCAATTTAATAAATTATTCCTAATTTTTACTAACATTGATGTTTTACCAATCATTTCCTTAATTTTAATGAACATTTATAATTGGATAATTATTCAATGACGAGGGAGTATCTATTATCACTTCTTATTTATTATTTTTATTTGTAGCATTTCTAAATGCCTTTAGTTCAAAACTTATTTTATAGTAGTAATTAATATTTTTTTAACTAAGATATTAGGGATAGGAGATAAACTTGTGACCTTTCGTAGCTCATTGAGACATTAAGAGTTTACCAAGACTATGTGCTCACTTGCTATTTGTAATTAATATATTGCTATTAGCATATGTTAAATTTATATTTAACAATTATGCTAATTAATATTAAATATAAAAATTAATTATAATTAAACTTGTAGCATAACATAAAAATTCTGAACTTAAATATAATGTTTAACTTGAATTAAAAGGCATAGTGAGATAGATTTAAATAACATGCAAATTTCATCAAACATAAAATATAATAATTGTTTTCCAAGTCATATTTGTATAAAAATAATACATACTCCCTCGTTGTATCTTAACTGTCCATTTTTTATTGAAATTTTTGTTTCACTTCATCTGTTAATTTATCAAATCAAGAAATCATTATCTTTTTTTACCAATTATACGAAATTAAAGTGTACATCGGTTATACGAATCAAAATAGGAATATGCATGTGTGTGGAATTAATTGGATGCTTTATTCTATTCTATTTTATTTTATTTTATTTTATTTTATTTTGTAGTATCAGATTATGATAAAATTATATGTTCATAAAGCTTTCAGATACAAGAATAGTGTTTTTTGTGTCCTGAACACCAGAAGCTTACAAGTCACGTGCTATGGCACATGATTGTGAGGTATTTGATTAAGTATGGTAAGGTCTTAAGGAGTGAAATACATATACCAGAGTGATACACATTGTCAGTATAGGAAACTGTTGAGAGTGGTGAGACCAATCAAAGGATAATGTGACTTCAAAGGTAAATAGATTATTATGAACTAACAATCATGTTATTATACAAAATTTGGATTTTTGCAAATTGCAGGTTCATTTTTGGGAGGTGGTGTGAAATGATGACAATGGCTTTATGCAGGAATTGGAGTGATATATTGTGAGGAGTGATACACAATTTTGAGTGATACACAATGAGGAGTGTCGTGATATATTGTAAAGAGGATTGATACACAATATTGAGCGATATCTATTGTGAGGAGTGATATATAGTGTTGAGTGATACACAGTGGAGTGATACATAAATGAGAAAAAGAATTATACATGTCAGGATTTTCCTATTAGTGCTTGAATATGTGACTTAATGTGCATATCAATATGAGAAAATATACTATGGGTACTACTGTTAGGTGTGTAGAAGATAGTTAATTTCGGATTGTGTGCAAAAATATTCTCCATTAATGTGATTTATATGCGTGTCAATGCAAAGAAGTGACATATTTGGTCAACACTACTTTATAAATGAGACTATAATAATGAATGTAGTGGGTGACATTTCTGAGTGATGATGAAAAAGAAATTGCATGTATGCTCTTTGATTCTATAAGTGACCTTGATGTCAACTTGTGGACTTTTCCATATTTACATGGCATGACCAACTGGGTGGTAATGCAATGTTGTGGCAAGAACCTGGCTTTGGCATGAAGGAGTTTTTTTTATCAAAGTGGATTTGAATGCCTGATCAAAATGCTTTCAATTTTGCCTTGTGGCACTAGCTGATTGCATAGGATTAATGATTTTCGCCTTTGGTGTCTTGAGAGTTGGATATAATGGAAGGCATTTTCATACTGTGCCACATAGATACAATGACGAGTGTTGCATCTTGTACCTTATGTAGATATTGCTATTATTTGGTTGTGTAAATCTCCTCGTGTGAATTTTATTAAGAGTTGTTTTGGTATTGATTAAGGGTAGGTGGGCTATATGTTTTGATGATGTCTTGTATTTTTATTAGATAGTCTCAGAATTGTGATTAATATTTGTAGTCAAGACTATTGTTCTATTGTTCTATATCTTCATCCCCATTTTGGTGATGAAAAATAATATCGAAAAAAAGTGCACCTCATCTATTTTTATTTTTTCAAGAGCATAATCATATTAAATAGGGACAGTCTTGTAAATTAACATATTTTTACACTATTACCAATATTCATTCATTACCTTCTTAATATGTGTTTTTTTTTTAATTTTGGATAGTTGAGATGCAATGAGCGAGTAATGAATCTTATATTACAATTCGTAAAAGAATGATTCATCAAAAGTTTTCAAGCGATGTTTGCCCCGTAACATCGAAAAATATAGTAAGAAAAAAAAAAGATTTGTTTTGGAATTCAGTATATATCTTTTTCGATGTTAGGGACAAACATTTTATTTAAATTTCACTACCACTCAAGGGGTTTTACGCTAAAATCAAATTTATATCACTATGGAAAAGTCTACCTTAGTCTTTTGGAAACTTGGCATGGTAGGAATAGTGAAGACTGCATTCTAGAAAAATCAACCATGCTAAAAATTTATGGAAGAACAAGATTTGGCAAATCACATAGGTCAAATTTGGTTCAATAACTTGATATAATGGTGATGATATAGTTCCTATATATTTCACTTTTTTCAACTTGAAGATTCTATAATGAATGAGTGTTCATCTCCTCCTATTTTTGAATATGTTTTGTCTATCCAAATTTAATTTTCTCTACTCACCGTGATATGGGGTTGATGAAGTGTCTCTTTGAATACTCGGGTAATAGATTGTATAATTGGAATACACTAACTTCACATTGCAATGAGTTGTTAAATTCGAGTGATATGCATATTGAGGACATTGTTGCTTCCGTTAGTAAGTTGCTTATGGAAATAGGGAATCTCTTATTTGTATTGGTTGTCATATTTGAGATTCCATGTCTTGTTGGTAGCATCTATTGATGGTTTGTATCATGTTTATTGAAATATTGGTTTCTTTTTTTTTGCCAAAAGTTTTTTTTCCAGTCATGATTTTTGAGGCTTCGCTGCATGCTTGTATATTTCAAAATCGCTTTCTTTTTGTAGAAGGGTCTAAAAATCTTTGAATCCAAATATTCAAGTATGCTCTAGCTGATACCAAATCTAATATAGGGATGCGGCCTTGATCTCTAATGGTTTCTGTAATTCAATTATTTAATTTACTTATCTTATGATAATTTTTTTCATTGTTAAATATTTTTAGTACAATTTATGGACAATTTATTTCATTGTTTAAATTATCTTATAATCACAATCTAATATTTCAAAATTTGATGTCTACTCATTCAATTCTCAGTGCAATTGTGTGGGTTTGATACTAGTTTTATTTAAATTTCACTACCACTCGAGGGTTTTTTTTTTTTTTTTGCTAAAAACAAATTTATATCAATATGGAAAAGTCCACCTTCGTCATTTGGGCACTTGGCATGGTAGGAATAGTGAAGACTGCATTCTAGAAAAATCAACCATGCTACAAGTTTTGGTTTCTATATAAGCTCTAATTTTGAATGGGAAGCCCTTTTATAATGAGCCTGATATTCATCAACATATGTTTCTACCCCCTCTCATCCTCATCAAATTTTCATTTCACATTTCAGTTTCTCTATCCCTATCTCTCTCATTCTCCCCACCAAAGCTTTCAATTACAATGAGGATAAAGGGACTTGGGTTTCTTTCAACAACATTCCTATGAAGAAACTGTTGACCTTATTGACCACTAATTTTAAGAGATTTAAGGATAAATTTATGAAACTGAGGTCGGTGGAGTTCGAGTTCCCATTCTTCTTGGATGAGTGTGGGCTAGAGAGATTTCCTTTATACTGGCAACACAACTCGCGTCAAATTTGAGAGTGCAATATGACTCTCTTCCCTTGAACGACTAGATAGTGATTGACTATATGGAGGAGAGAGTGAATTCGACCTCTCCATTTCTTTATGGTGTATTGTTGGAGTGGAGGTATAATAATTAAAAAGTCCTCAGTCATATAAGTAGTTATTAAGATTTTCACTCTTGATGTTGTTCATGTGTTGTTGATATTTGCGATGTTGTCTTGGTTGCTTTTCTATTTCACTACTATTGGTGCTGGAGAATTGAACCAAAGTTCACCAATGCGGGTTGAGCTCCAGAACGCAATCAAATCCATCTCCCTTGTAGGCTTGAAAGCGAGCTAGGTTGGAGATTCCTTAGGTGGGTGCTGGGTCTTCGTCGTTTCTCCTTTGGCTTTGGTGGGAGCTTGAGAGATTAAGGACTTCCATGACATTGTTAACACTTCTAATCTCTGGAGCTTGGATTTCCCCTTTTTGGAATTCATTGACCAGGTTCAGCATTCTAAGGACCTGGCCATGGTTGGGGTTCGTAGTCTTTGTCGATATCTTGAGATCTAGGGGCTCTGATCGATAATGATCGCCTGGTACTTGGATAGGGAGTATAGGGGATTGGCGATGAACTAGAAACGACGAGGTCAGGAGGGTTAAGCCAATGGGAGAAGCAGGCGTTGGAGAAGCTAGAGAGGAGAAAAGATTGGGCTAGCACCAGCACAATTCTCCAAAAGAAGGTCACCAGCATGATCACCCAGGCCAACCTAGATGCTGAACTTGTTGAGCTCTAGAGAAAGGAACTTGAGGACGAGAACTAGTGCTTGAGGGAGGAGTTTGAGTCCCTTATTAGGGGTTGTTGACCAGGATGTGGCAAGCTTTCACTGAGCCATTGACCAGGTTTGGTTCCATCATGGGGAAGTCGAGCACTCCTAGTGTAGGCCTTTTAAGAAGATCATCGGGGTGAGCTTGTTGATGCCTTTCCTTCGAAAGGAGTGGAGGAGGCTAGTAAGGACGCTTGGGCAAAGCCCTAGGGCAGCTCAGGAGAGGTTGAAGGGGATCGTGGTGATGACCAGGCTGAAAGGGTGACATCGATTCGACCATCTCCCTGAGGATCAAAGGGAAGCATGTTGATCTTGACTCTTGAACTTCTGTAATAAATTTTTTATTATTGTAATGCTTGAACAATATATTGACATTTGTAGTTGCTAGACCTTCGTATTGTGATATAGGCCTATGGCTCCTTCTATTGTAGTTTGTTGTTTAATTTTTCTTTGTGCTTCCAAGTTATGATCTGCTAGTGATGTTATAATTGACTAGTGATTATGCAGATTAGTCCATGAGTAACCGGTACTAAAT
>JAMLFY010000017.1:1661787-1713787 GCA_030441495.1 Dalbergia oliveri
CCTGATATACTTCTCATCTGATGCATTTCTAGTGATGTAACACCTCGTGTTACATCTTGATATAGTTCATTTGTTGTAGTACCTCGTACTACAACTTGATATAGATCACACGTGAATCCATGAGTTTATAATCAAGCAATTGGTATGTAGTTAGTATCATTATTTTCTGTGACTTAACTTGGTTAGATACTTTAAACTTAATGGTAAAACTCACAAGACTCTTCTGATATACTTCTCTGTGGATCGTACTGTCAACGATGTAATGCCATCACGTTACAACCTGATATAGTTCACTAGATGGAGTACGTCTACTACATTTCATATGCATAGCCTCGCTATTCTTTCTTAGTACATCCCTTTCTCATAACGATGTAACGTCGTTGCGATTACAACCTGATATAGTTCCAAAGGCGTAGCACGTTTACTACTGCCCATGAATCCATGAGCTTACCATTAAGCAATTAATATTACATATGGTGTATTTCTTCAGTTTTCTTTCTTCGTACAGATCTTTAATATTTGTGTAGGAAATCTTATGATTCTCAAGTAAAATCTCTTTTTAATAGTTCTATATCTATACTCTTGCTTTGAGATTTTCTTGAAATCTCCTTAACTCTTATGAGATTTTCTGTTAGTCTCCTGAATTCCTGTAAGACTTTTCTCTTGAAAATCTCCTGAATTTCTTATGAGATATTCTTCAAAATCTTTTGAATTCTTATGAGATATTTTCTTTAGATCTTTTGAATTCTTATGAGATTTCTGTTCAAAATCTCTTGGATTCTTATGAGATTTATCGGTAAAATCTCCTGAACTTTTTATGAGATTTTTTGGAAGAACTGTTATGAGATTTTTTCCAAAGTCTAGTAAACTTTTACGAGATTTTTCTTAAAGAAAATAGTTCAACATTTATGAGATTTTCCATAAAATCCACTAAACTGTTATGAGAATTTTCTATAAAATCTGTTTCTTTATGAGATTTTTCTATAAAATCTTTAACCTAATGAGATTTTTTTGTAAAGTCTACTAAACTTTTATGAGATTTCTTCAGGAGAAATTTATAAAACTCCTTACTTTATAATTCTTAAATCTTTTAGGAAATTAAACCAAGTATATTACTTAGATTTCAGAGTTTTTCTTCTATAGATCAAAATCTCATCCTTTTTCATGAAACTTTATCATCATACTTCAAAATACCAATCTTGCAGATTTTTACAAAACTATTTCTAATTATATTCTTGTAAAATTTTTAGATATCTTATCCTCTTTAAGGAACCAAAATCTCTTCATTTATATAGTTAAATCTCTTACATCAATTAATCAATTCATGAGACTTTCATTCCTAGCATCTTTTACATCTATCAAGCTCAAACATATACATATTAAAATTAAATTTCAGATTTCACCAAATAAGTTCCAGCATATATCAAGAATTTATTTAGCAAAAATAGCCAAACAATCATAAGCAATAGACTAGAATCTTTCCTACCTTTCTCCAAGCATTTTGCTAATATTTTCTCTAGCTTTTTCTTATCTAATTCAAGCCTCAAACCCACTTTTCCAACAGCTTTTATGCTGCTATTTGGACATTTTTGAAATGGAAAAACAAGGTTTTGGCAAGACTACGATGTAGAGGAAGTATTCTTGAACTAGTTTAGGTGTTTATCTAAGTATAGTTTTCAAGGATTTCAAGGTTTCATGGAGTTTCAAGAAGGAGAAAATGAAAATGGTGAAGGGAAGAAGAAAGCAACGAAGAAAGGAGTGAAAACGTGACTATGTGCAACCCAAGAAGAAATGTCATTTCTTTGCCCCTTTTTTCTTTTTATAAAATTGCTACTTGGAGAGAAAGTAAGAGGGAAATATTTCCAGATCGATTTACCTTGTATCGGTATTAGAAATATCTATATTTATTTAATTGTCATAAGTAAAAATTAGGGTATGATAATATCAATTATTTTTACTAGACTAAGTGTTTTGTGTACCGTTATTACTATTTCAGTGTATCGATTATTACCATTTCGGTACCCAATTGACATAAAAGAAACTTTACCGATTAAGATATCTATTTACCCTTATACTTATTTTATCAATGTCATTATACCAATTATAAGGTCTCATTCTATATCTCAATTAAAATATTACTATATTAACTTTTAATAATATTAAATTAATTTTATTTTATTTTTACAACTCCTCATATTATTCTAATCATAACTGTGCCTATTGAAATTTTCAAAATCCCTATAGATTATTCACAATTAATCATTTTATCACAATAATACAAAAAATCGAGTCGTTACATTTTAACATGATTATAATCTCATTCAAAAAGATTCATAACCTTAATGATGTGAAAAATAATTTTAAAAATGAACTTGTGTATGTTTGATATACGAGAAAGGAATTTTGAGATCAAAAACCAAATCTAGATCTTTAGAAAAAAAATTCATGTATTTAGAAAGCACCACTTAATGAAGAAATCTACCTCGCTTAATACAAGTTGTGATTATAGTCTTCAATCTTGCTGAGAAAATTCATATCAAGCTTAGATTGAAGAAATGAAGACAAAGAAAGATAGAAACTAAAAAAGCTTATCAAGAAAGCACATGTATTCAGAAACCGTGTACACTTTGAAGAAAAGGAGGAAAATTTCAAATTTCAAATTAAGTCAACACCCAAAAAGAGCTGACACTGACATTTT
Source organism: Dalbergia oliveri (assembly GCA_030441495.1). Taxonomy (NCBI): domain Eukaryota; kingdom Viridiplantae; phylum Streptophyta; class Magnoliopsida; order Fabales; family Fabaceae; genus Dalbergia; species Dalbergia oliveri. The sequence continues at coordinate 1,664,486 of JAMLFY010000017.1, forward strand.
GCTTTTTCACTTGGTCAATCGTCTTTGCTTCTAGAAGGAAAGATTCAAAAACCAAGGCTAGAAAGTAAAAAGTAGTTTATAAAGCTTCGCTTAAAAACCATATTTAACAATTATCTCTTGCCTGCAAAAGTAGTTCTAATACAATCGAGCTAGTCTTCTAGTTGGCATTCCCCAAGACATAAAAAGAATATCAACACTTGTCAAGTGGAAGCAAAATCAAGGGAAATAGTCTGATTTGAAGATAAAGTAATTAAAGGATATAATGTGCATACAACTCAAGGCTTTTGCAAGACTTTTGACAGAATTGCAAAGAACGCTAAACGCAAATCCCTCTTTTTTTCTAAAGCATTTTACATCATGTAATCAGTTTTTGCTTACGTAAAAATTCTTCTTTCTCAGTTCTCATTAGATAACATCTTCTTCTTAGGAAGAATTATTAGAAAGAAGTCATTCAAGTTTTCAAGTCATATATTGTTTCATTCTTAGAAGAACTTGAGTGTTCATTTGTTGGAGAGAACCAACTTTAAACCAAATCATTATACCCTGATCGTTAATGATCATTCTAAGGTTAGCTTAGAGAGGCTAGTCAAAGACTACTTGGAAGTGATAGTAAATTGGAAATGCTGGTCACGGGAATAGCTTGAGAAGACTATACAAAGACGATCATTCTTTCTCTGGGTTGAGAAAGGGATTTAGTAAAACTCAACAGGTTGTTGAGAACTAGATGTAGGCAGGTTGGCTAAACCAATATAAAAATAAATAATAGTAAATCTCTATATAACTCCTTATCCTTTTTATATTCGCTTTTGAGATTACTATTATTTATTTCAGAAAAACATTTTTAAATAGTTTATGAGTTTTTACCTAGATTAGAAAGTAATTTTATGAACTTTACTAACAAAGTTTTCCACTACCTTCAAATGTAAACTAGATAGACTTTGTTTAAGTTTTATAGAAAAAGAAAGAAGTTAAAGCATGATTTGTAATGCTCTGACGAGGACAGAGTGATCGCCAATGCAAGAAGGCACAAACAAGGAGTGGCTCCTAGCAAGGCCTCTAAGCAGAGGGTACATGAATGAACTGATTACACACCAAAATGAGAGGGATCTTGAATCTATAGGTATGGGACTATATAGTTGAGGATGGCTTATATGAATTGATTGGTAGTGTCTATGCCAACAAAGATGCATCTTCTTTTTGGTAGCCTATCACTAAAGAACTCCATGGTTAAGCATGCTTGACTTGGAGCAATTTTGGGATAGGTGACCTCCTGGAAGTTTTCCTAGGAAGCGTGTGAGTGAGGACAAAGCACGCTAAAAAGACCGTGTTGGTTTGTGGGGACAAGTCATTAATCCAGAAAGTAACAGGATGTTACAATTCAACCCTCTCTCTTGTGCTATTCTCAATGTATAAAGGCTATAAACATAATCATAATGATGAAAATAATGTCATGAGTTCAAACCCATTCACCATTTGGAGCTTGGAGTGCATGGGTACAATTCACTTGACCTTAAATACTAGGAATGACATGAACAACTACCATAAAATCACAAACAACCCATGAACATACCATAATCAGCTTAGGACAACTCTAAGAACATTGGGACAGGACTCAAACTTGATAACCACAAAGAACAACAATGACTAACCACATGAAAATGAAGAAAAATGAATAAACCTAGCAAAAACCATGAATAATTCTCACCTTAAAGCTTAAGGAGGTAAGAATGAGATAGGATGAGAGTGAAGGGTGGAAGAGAGTGTTGGAAATGTTAGGGTTGTGTTTTTGTGAGCAAAACGTGTTTGGAAGGGCTTATATAGGGAAACTAGGTCATTTTTGGGGTTTCTAGCATTAAGGGGCTCACCATGGGAGGGGGAGGCTTGTTGTGGCAAGTCTATCTAAGTGTGTCCCATTCAAGGATTGAACAACACGCTCGCCATGGCGAGGGGTACCTCACTATGGCGAGTTCCCTTGAACATGTCTTACACCCCCTCGTTATGGTGAGTTCTCCTGAACATGCCTCATACTAGAGCTAGCCAACAAGCTCGCCATGATGAGGGTACCTGCATAAGGAGATGTTATTTTTACAATCTTATGTGTCCAGGGCCTTCTAAATGACATAGGTGTGTCAGGGATCCTAATGCCATACTACACTTATCTAGAGATATGTGAACCTAAGGCATCACTTTTTTCTTTAAACAAATATCTAATTTAACCAAATAATATGAATCATGATTAACACTAACATTGAAATCAGGTATAATCAATCAACTATATTTATTACTATTAATAATTTAAGCTCAAATTCAAATTCAAAAAGTTTTAAAAGATCAAATCTAAAAGCATCATATCATATGAAAATATTATTTATGAAAAATTATGAATATAAATTATATTTATTATAATTGATACATTATCTAAAGAAATAAAGAAAAATTCTGGTTTAATTTTTTTAAGTCTATATCAAATATTATTCTTTAAAACAAAACATCTAATTTATAAGGAAATTAATGTATTTGGTTCAACAAAAAAATTAGGATTTATGTCTAATCAATAAATAATATATATGATTAGTGATAATTTAATATAAATTGAAGATTGAAAATTTTAAAATGTTCAAATCTTAAAAAAAAATTGCATACTATTTTCTCTAGAAAAATTATTTAATCAAAATTATTCTAAACGATTGGTAATAAAGCATAATTAACAATACATAATACAATTCTTACATTCTTACATCTCTAAATAAAATAATCCGAACAATAAAATCTTATTAGATTTTGGTCAATCCTATGTAAAATACTTTCATGTAAAAAAAAATTACCATTTGATTTGTGTAATCTATCCCATGAAATAGAAATTAAACCATCTATAACATCCATAGGAAAAAAATTATCCATCAAAATATAATATTACATCAAAATAAGAACTTATCCATCAAGAATCAACAATAAGCTAAACTCACCAATTAAAATGATAAAAGGAAAAATAACTTCCTAAACAACAAAATAAACGGGAAAAAAATCATGCCTACTGCACCAAAAAAGTTAAACTAAAAATTTGAGAATAAAAAATTAACAAAAAGCTTCAAAATCAAAGTATAAGCACCAACAATAAATAAGGTCTTATTCATCACAACTTGAAAAAGTTTTCATATTGTTAGCACCACAATAAAAGTGTAAGTATTCATTTTCTTCAATGAGTTAAGTTTGCATAATTCCATTGATCCTAAGCCATGATAGCCTAAAATGGGAAGAAAGAAAATGAAAGGTAAGACATGAAAAAAAAATAACAAAGAGCTTCAAAATCAATAGGACCCTTGAATATTGATAATAATCAATCTCATGAAACATAAATTAAACAATCTATAGCAATGGTAGAGAAAAAAAAAAAAAAAAAAAAAAACCTTGTGTTAGCTCTAGAATCCTGAGAAAGCTATCACAGCTTAAGTTTTGAATGACAACCAAGCAAATTTTGTTAAAATGTTTTGTAGAAAGAACCAATGAGTTGCTTTAGCTTCTTTAGTGCTTAATAGCAATTTTCTCATATACAAGTTATAACACCCTAAAAAATATTTAAAAATTAATTTGACTTTTATTAATCATAATTTCAAAAATCTGAAGTTTTAACAACGATGAGAATGGTCGAATGGACAGGTTAAAACAAAATTTCGAGGCGGGCATGAATAGTAACTTCGGGCCCACGGCTGTCCGTAGCCGAAACCTCAAATCCGGACCAGGAAATGCTTGAGACCGAGAAAAGAGAGAGTTAAGGTTAGAAATAGTTAGAAATGAGGATTTTATGCCTAGAATTAATTTTCAAACAATGTTTGATTACCCAGGTATAGTGTTTTACCTGTTTGGTAAAATTTTGATGTGCGATTTCTAACAGAAAGATAGTTTAAATTTTATAAATGGATAATGTATATCCATTCAAACCAAGTATAAGGTTAGGATTTAATCTTGAATTACAAGATCAAATCCTAGCCATTCATCTTGTTTTCTTTTAGAAAGAATTAGATATCATATTAAAGAATGTTTACAATCTACACTAAAATCATTTAAGCCACTAACCTTATCTCTCCAAACTCATCATTCTCGACCAAGTTTACTAACCATACAACCACCATTGTTCATCCTCAAAGAGCTTTAAACTTGATTTCAACCTGAACATCTCATGCTACTTTATGAATTGATGACTGTCCACAAACCAACACAGTCTTCTCATGTGCTTTGTCTTTACTCACATGCTTCCTGGAAAACTTTCCAGAGGTCACTCATCCCAAAATTGGTCCAAGTCAAGCATGCTTAACTTGGAGTTCTTTAGATATGGACTATCAAAAGAATATACATCTTATTAGTATAAGTAGTACCAATCAATTCATATAAGTCATCCTTAATTGTAGTCCCATACACACAGTCTCAGGATCCTCTCATTATGGTGTGTAATCGGTTCATTCATGTACCACTCTACTTAAAGCCTCCAGGAGCCGCTCTTTGTCTGTGCCTTCTTGCACCGATGATCACTCCCTGGCCTCGTCATTGGGCATTACACAACCTCCCAACATCATAGCAAACCACAAACTCCTTTTAATAAACTTATTCTACTCATCAATACCTATAAAACTAACCGATTAGAATTTCAATCTATCACCTTTTTCCATCTTGAGAGATCATCCTTTACTATTTAAGGGAGGGATTAGGTGTTGTTTGGAAGGTTTGAAGTGAGAAAAATCATTCTTGGAGTATCCTTTGAAGCCAAGATCTCTAAAGCTCCAAAGAGTAGGGAGTTTGAACCTCTTTTGCTTCAAATTCATTTTTCTATTTTAACCACTGATTTAATTTTGATATTTTTTATTGTATTGGTTGATAATATATAGATATTGATGTATCTAATTTGGTGGTGTGTTTGGATGATGTTAGAAATCATTTTTGTCAAAAGGAATTTTGGACTATGCTACTGGAATTTCGAATTTCTCCTAAGGTGTCAGTCATGAATTTTCTGGTGTAATTATAGGTATTTCTATGGCTAGAAAAATTATATGTTGAAGCTAACATCCAAAGGTAATTTCATGATTTTTCTTGGATCATGTTAAAGACTTGTACTGCTTGAAAAAAATCATGAACTAAAATGATTTTTCTTAGGTCATTATTGGAATAGAAGCTATGAATTTTGTTAATTTTGTTACCATAGCAAATGATTAATTTTTTCTTTAAAATTTTTACAGAATGTTGGAAACATCTTGAGGTTCAACCATTATTTTTATTCTGAATTGATTCAGCCATTTGCTAGGGTTAAAAATTATGAATTTCCGGTTTTGAGCTTAGACTAAGTGGTCTCTAACCACCAAATTTGTCTAATTTTGTTAATATTGTTAAAGAATGATTCTTGTTCTAAATTTTTACAAGACCTTATGGACACATTGGAGTGTCTTAGAAAATTTTTATAGCCTCTGAATTGGTTGTTTATTGTGCAAATTAAATTGTGCTACAAAAGTATAAAATCTATCCATATGTTGTATTTGTACTTAAATGAACTCAAGTATTGATTTGGTGATATAATGACTCTTAATTCAAGTATGATGAGTATGAATGCATGCTATATAGTTTAAAGATTGGTTTATGATAATTACATTGTAAATAAATGCCTACATGTGGCTTATGCATACATTTGAGAAAAGAAAAGTACATGATTCAGTCATATGAGAAAGAGAATGTATAAATTTCAATCATGCATGTTCTAACATAGAGACAAAACAGAAACAAGACTTATGTTGGGTAAAGGGGAAGGCAAAAAGAGGAACTTCCCTAAATATATTATAAGTTAGTAGACATATCAGCTAGGAATAGATCCGTGTGAGTTTCGGAAAAGGAAAAAATGAAGTTTGATGATCACGTATAGGAATAGCTTAGTCCTGATAAGTAGTCTATTTCCTATTGTTGCCATGTTGGGGACTGGGATACATAACACCCAACGTGATCCACTATCAATACCATGTGGAATAAACTAAGTCTTCCATATGTCAATGAAAAGAGAGAAATGCACCGAGTTGAGTTCTATGGCCATAAGTGAAACCAGGTCACTTTGAGATAATTTCACTGCATTTAACATATGCATAATCGTATCATATTTAATTGCTTGATTAGAATTACTTACTATGTGTTTGAGCTTTATGATATATGTGCACTACATGATTGATTACTAAAAGCTACCCACTTCGGAAGATTGATTTTGAACTTTAAAAATGAACCATTATTATATAATGCATGATCATCCTTTTTATAAATAAACCAAAGTGGCTAGAACAATGATGATGACATTTATTGTTGTGTAATTGTGGGAAATGCCATACTGAGAATCTTAGAATTCTTATCCCTATGTGTTTGTGTTCCCGTGTCGTTTCTAGGTTGATGCAGGAGAACCGTGAGGCTACTATAGGAAGGATTAAATGGGAATTGTGGTAGTTTATAGTGGAGACTTGTATCTATTGTATTTAGTTATATGTATATGTCTATAAATATAGTAGAGAATAGATGTGTATTAAAGCTCATAAAAGAGCTTCTTTTGTACTTGACTTTATATTAAATGAATGTTTTATTTCTTTGTTATATATGTTAATAGAACCACAATTTAGTTACTACCCGATTCAATCGATCTTGCTATAGATATTTAAGAAAGGTCCGCTAATCTATAAGTAACAACTCTCAAACCAATTCATGGCTTAAGACTGATGTTGTACTTAGGAGGATGTTAGACAAGTATTTTATTTCTTGGTATATTTTTCATATCATCATGATTTAGCATGATAGAAATTTCATTCAAAGAGACTTATGTACTAAAGAATATGAAAAATAGCACAAAAAGTGAATTACAATATGTAAGAAACTTAAGAAAGCAAGCTAAAGCATCAAAAAGTGAAATTGGGACTTCAAAAACTACCCAAGACATCAGAAAGTGGCATGACAATTGAAGAAAGTACTCTCTCATGATCAAATCAAGTACATCTTCTTCATATTCGTTCATGCTCATTATTTAAGAAGATCAACACTCTCTAAAGATCATCATCCAACCTAGAAAGAAGTTCAACATAAGCATAAAGAGCTTAGAAAGTGTAGAAGCATATAATAAATTAAAGCATACATTAGAAACTACACTGGGCCATCAAAAACTAAAAGGAAATTTGAATTTAAATAAAGTCAAAACCTTAGAAAGTTAAGATTGTGACGTATCAACTTTGTACTTGAAAGTTCACCACCGCCAATGAAGTCTTCACAAGTTGAGAAGTTCATAAACCACACTTTATGCTAAAGATAGTTTCTAAAACTCCTACAAAAATAAAGGACAATGGTTTTCTGGACCTAGCTATCATTGACACGACTAAGCTCACATGCTTAGAAGACTAAATCCTAGGACATACAAAGGCTGATCAACACGTGTCAAGAGGAAAAAAGATCAAGGGGCAATTGTCCTATTCAAAATTCAAGTATAAAAGCACAACACCTTCAAGCTGGAAGGATCTTTTGAACATAAAAACATTCAAAGCCTTCAATATGCTTTATGATGTTGTGCTCTCAATCTAATTTCAATTTCTTAAAATCATAATCTTATTTCTTGTATTCATTAGCTAGCATTCTTCATTAGAAGCTTTGAAAGAAGTCACTTGATTGGTTTCCTTATCTCGATCATAACCCGTAGGAAACTTAAGTATTTTTCTTGGAGTGAAACACCAAACCATTATCACATTGTAACCCAATCCAATAGTGATCATTGTGAGATAAGCTTGGAGAGGCTTGGAAGAAAAACTACTTGTGAGTAAGGGTTAATTGCACAAATTGTTCATTGAAATTAGCTTGAGAATGATAGTAAAAAGACTATCTGAGTTTCTTGTGTAAGAGAAAGAAGTTGATAGTTGAACTCAATAGTTTTGGTTAAAAACTAGTTGTAGGCAAAGTTGGTTGAACTAATTTAAAATCATCTGTGTGATATTCTCATCTCTCTATCTCATTTAATTATTATGTGTTCTTCTTTAAAGTTGTGTGTGATATTAATATTGTTTTAACATCTTTATGAAGTTATTTTAAGTTTCTACACACTTTAGAAAATCACTTTCTAAAGTTAACAAACTTGTATTTTTCCATTGCCTTCAAGTTTAAATACTTGATAGATTTTGTTTTAGTTTTAGAAAGTAAATTTTTTTTGAAATCATGATTCAACCCTCATTTCTCATGCTATCTCTTCAACTAGACCTTGTCCATCAAAATGTTGTATCCCGTATCTTTATTGAATTCAGTTTGCATAATTCTATCCATCATATGTTATGATCGCCTTAAATCAAAAAGAAGAAGATGAAATGTGAGACATGAAATAATCACAAGAAGAAGTATTGAGTAGGAATGAACTATATCAAAAGAGATAGGACAAATAAAAATAATATAAAAAATCATAAACTAACATTGTTGTCAAGATCAGCAAAAGGAGATGACTAATATAGAATACAGCCTAATATATATCTACAATTCGCTCAATTATATAACCTACCACTTGAAAGCTTTTATGGAAGGGAATATAAATGTTTGATTGATAGCCAAAATCATTTGATTGACAATTATAATTATTTGATTGACATTTTACATCAAATGATTATAATTTTGATTGACAATTATCACTAAATCAATGGCTTGATATAATTGGATGCATTCATTGTCTTGTCAATGATTTGATTGATATTTTACATTTAACGAATGAGATTATAATTTTTTGATGTATTCATTAACTTTTCATGGGTGAGAAATCAAATGCAGGGTTGAATGGCATGTCAGTCATTATTTCTTGCAAAATCCAATTATATATATTGTTGGGTACCGAGTTATCGAAACAAAACAATGCAGCTAAAATAGAGTTGAGAGAATTAGGATTGACACAAAATATTTATGTGGAAAGTCCCATAATAAAGAGGAAAAAACCATGAGCAAGATTGAGAAAGATTTTCACTATGCAGAAGATAAAATTACACCTCTCTCTAAATATAAGGAGAGAACAATAACAACTCTCTTATACTAGGAGAATATATCTCTCTCTATAAAATTAGAAGAAACTTCTTAGAAAGCATAATGGAATACACACATTGAATATTGAATAATTGAACTGAAGGGAGAGAGTTGTATTTATAGCCAAGTACCCCAGCACCTTTGGACAAAGTATGGTGAATGCCCATACTTTCAATAAGGAGTTATAATTTTATATTACAAAAACTTATCAACTTCAATCATGCATCCAACCACTCCACCTTATCAACTGCAATCATCCAATCACTCCACTCACTTCTTTGATTTTTTTTTCACAAAAGTGGCTTTCACGAACCACGAATTCATAATCTCCCATTTAAAGTCACTTTTGGTGAGCTTTCAAAATATTTTCTCATCTTACCAGTTCCATGCTCCTACATTTCTAATAGGACAAAGAAAGATCGACACCATTTAAACTTGTCAGTGTTGATTGGCTTTGTCATAACATCTGCTAGGTTATCTTTTGTTTAAATCTTCTGCATGTCAACATTCCCTTCTTCTTGGAATGAAAGGCTAAATTCCGTACAATATGCAAGACACTCTGAGTATCACAATATACTATAATCTTTAACTATTCATGCCCGAGTTCCTCCATTAACCTTTGAATCCAAATAGCTTCCTTGCAAGCTTTTATCGCTGCCATATGTTAAGCTTCTATAGTAGATAGGGATACAACAGTTGTAACTTGGATAACCAGCACACAGCTCTACTTGCAAGTATGAACACATAGCCTGGAGTAGATTTCCTTTATTAAGATCACCTGCAAATCTGAATCAACATATCCTCCGACAATGATCTTGATCCTTCAAAACATAGTGCAACACTGAGGCTCCTTTAATGTATCTTAGGATCCTCTTCACAACACTTCAATGCTCTTTACTTGATCTGCCATAAATCGACTAACCAATCCAACAGCTTGAGTAATATCTGGCCTAGTTCAAATCATGGTGTACATAAGGCTACCCACTGTTGATGAATATAGTACTCAAGACATCTCCATCCTCTCCACTTTACTACTAGGACACATACCTGAGGATAATTGTAATTCAAGGAAGTGGGGTTGAACTGGCTTATAATCTTTCATGTTGAAGCACCGTAAGATTTTCATCAAGTAATTCTTCTTGAAAGCCAGATCTTCTTTTCCTTTCTGTCTCTAAATTTGTATTCCTAAAATTGTTTTGCGGGTCCCAAGTCCATATCAAATTCCCTAGCCAACTGTGCCTTCAATTCTTGGGTTTGATCTTTGTTGGGGCCTACCACAAACATGTCTCCACATACAATAACAAATGATGAAAACATTATTACCAAACCTCATGTAGTATACACAATGGTCTGAACTCATTTTGTTGTATCCAAGGAAAATTATGAAGGAATCAAATCTCTTATACCAACACCTTGGCACCTGTTTTAGATTGTACGAAGATTTGGTCAACCTACAAACCAAGTCTTCTTTTCCTTGTTCCTCAAAGCCTTCTGGTTGGAGCATATATATCTCCTCTTCAAGTTCTCCATGAAGAAAGCAGTTTTCATCTAACTATTCAAGATGTAAATCAAATGTAGCACACATAGTCAACATTGCTCTAATAGTGGTAAGTCTGACAACTAGAGAAAATATCTCATTGAAATCGATACCTTCCTTCTGAGGAAATCCTTTTACCACCAGTCTTGCATGATATTGTTCCACTCGATCATTGCCATCTCGTTTGATCTTATACACCCATTTGTTTCCAATGGCTTTTCGACCTTTTGAAAGTGCAATAGGTTCCTGTGTCTTGTTCCTATGCAAGGCTTCCATTTCTTCCTGCATTGCTATCATCCAGAAAAGCATCTGAACTACTCAAAGCCTCTTTGAAAGTTGATAACTCTCCTTCTTCTGTTAGAAGATAGAATGCATCGTGGCTTGCCATAACATAGTCTGAATGCCATGATGGTGGCTGTATCTGGTGTGTTGATCGCCTAACTTCTGTATTATTTGCTACTTCTGGTACTTGTTCATCATGCTCTGGCTCTGCTTCAGAATCTTTTTCTCTAGTTTTCTCATCTATCTGAACCATAGTTACCTCTTTAATAGTGTTGTCATTTCTTTCTTTACTTTGTAGTTCATTTTCTAAATATAACATCCCTACTGACAATAACCTTCCTGGCGTGGATCCCACAAGCGATACCCTTTACACCGTTAGCATTACCCAAGAATATACATTTCATGGACTTTGGTTTCAACTTTATTCTTTCTTGGGAGTTATACATCATATATGCAGGACATCCAAACACTTGTAGAGAAGAATAATCTACCGGCTTGCCATTCCACATACCCATTGGTAACTTTAAACCAATCATGGTTGATGGCGATTAATCACATAATAAGTTTGACCTTCTACCTAGAAAGACTTGGCTAAACCTGCTATTCTCAGCATTGATCTTGTTCTTTCTAGGAGAATCTTGTTCATCCTCTCTACACTATTTGAGGTGTATGTGCGCTGTAAATTGCCTTTGAATTCCCTCATGCATGCAAAATGCTAGAAAATCTACATCTGTATATTCTCCTCCATTGTTTATCCTCAAACACTTGATCCTTTTTCCAAATTCAAGTTCTACTCTTGCTTTGAAGTCTTTGAATATTGGAAACACATCTGACTTCTTCTTGATTAGGTACGCCCATAGTCTCCTAGAGTAATCATCAATGAATGATACAAATATTTTGCTCCTCCTAGGGACATTTCTGTGACTTCCACACATAAGCATGAATTGTAACATCCTAGCTTTTCTTTAGAAATTGATTGAGGAATGGTTAATAGAAATATTAAAATTCACAACATAGTATGATGAGCACGACTCCATGAGTAGGAAAAAAAAATTGTGAATAGTGTTTTGCAGGCCCAGCTGGAGATTTGGGACCCGGAGGTCCCGAAGTTAGGAAAATATGAGGATTTGGTTAGAAATGTGTGGAAATGAAAACTTTATGCTTAGAAGTAATTTTCGGGCAATTTCGGTTTTATCGGGTAAGGTGTTTACCCGTTCGGTGAGATTTAGGTGTGTGATTTTTAGCATCGAAAGATATTTCCATCAACACAAATAAGTGATATTTATCTAATTAAGACATGTGGAAGGCCAAGATTTAATCTTGGAATCCAAGATTTAATCTTAGCCATCCATTGTTGCTTTATGATATAAGTAATGATTACTTTTGTTAAATATCTTACATGCTTTATTATAAGAAGCCTAGTCACCAATTTCTCTTCCAAAATCAAGAGAGAATTCGGCCCGCCAAGGGAGAGAAAGACCAGCCACCATTGTTGCTCTCAAGAGCTTGTTCTTGAGTTCCAAGTTCAATAACTCAAAGCTAGAGTTGTTGAAACATCAAAGGTTCTTCACAAAACTTGTTCTACACCTCATTCTCTATCAATCTAACCGAACAAAATTTTCATTCCTCATCAAAACCTTGTGTTGTACCTTACACCACACTGCTATCAGAGGGGATTGGAGTTGAATTGAGAGCTTTGGAGGAGAAGGAAGCAAGCTTGGTTTGCCTTGAAGCCAAGAAGCTAATAGATCACTCAAAGTAGGGTTTTTGTTGCCTATTCTTGTGCAATTTTTCTGATCTGTTTTGACATGACCTAAGTCCGAAATTTCTGATGGTATTAATGGATAATATGTTGATATTGATGTGTCAATTTTGGTGGTGGGTTTGGATGGTTTTAAAAAGGGGTTTTTATCAAAGGAAATTGGAACTAGACTGTTGGATTTCTAGTTGTTCTGCAAGTAGTAATTATGCACGAATTTTCTGGTATATTTCTGGGTAATTAGATGATCTACAAAAATTATATGTTGTAGTGGACATCTTAAAATAACTACATGAATTTTCTTAGGTGTTAATTTTAAAGTTTACTACCTTAAAAAAATTATGAACCGAAATGTGTCTGATGTTGTCCTCGATGTTGTAATAGAAGTAATAAATTTGTCCGATTTTATTATCATAGCAATTGATTGAGATAGCTCATGAAATTTTTACACAAAGCTAATAACATATTGAAGTGTCATATATAATTTTTGTGACTCTTGGGATGGCTGTTTGAATACACCAATTAAATGTTGAACCTAGAACAGAAATCCTGCAAGGTGCTGGAATGTGAAAATGGCTAGAATTTCATGATAGTATGATATCTATTCCAAGTCTATGGCATATGAATGCACACTAATTGTTTCAATTTCTTATTCATGAACCTCTAATATAATTGAATATTTAATTGTAAGGTAAACATGTTTTTGAGAAAAGAAAAAAAGAGTATATGATGTTGTTATGTGAGAAACGCAGAAATACTATGTACACATTATGCCGTTGTATATTTGAACATATGGGGAAAATAGAAACAAGGCTTAGAAGGGGATAGAGAGAAGGCAAAAGTAAGGACTTCCCTAGAAAATTATAAGTCGGTAGACGTATCGACTAGGAATAAAACTGTATGTGATCCAAAAATAGAAAATGAAAGTCCGATGATCACGGATAAGAATGAGCTCATGTCCTAGCAGTTTATTGTCCTCTATGAAATTATTAAATGCGTATGTGGCTCTATGTGAAACTAAGCCTTCCCTATGTTGAGAAATTGAGAAAAATACCTGGAATTGAGTTTATGGTTGTACATAATAGTACCTGATTGACTACTTGGTGCCATTCTAAGTTCTCGCGATCTATAGATTTTTAGGATTGCTATTTATGCCCTTTATATGAATATTGTATACGCATGAACTTCTTATATGTACTATGTGTAGCCTCTGGGAAACTACCTCCTGAGAATTTTACAATATTCTCACCCCTCTGTGTGTATTGTATTGTTTAGATCCGCCAGATGCCGTCCCTGTGTTTTTCTTTGACTCGCCACAATGGTGTGGCAATACGACTGGCATTGGATTCCATGTACGCTTCGGTTACTAAGTTCCGTATATATATGTTTTTCGGTCGTTCCTTTAGTACTTCAGCTTTTGCCGCAGACTTCAACCCCGCCTTCCTTTACGAAGGTGTGCCTCTCCATATGGCACATCCTGATGTGTTTGAGGTTCCCCTTGCTCCACCCGCACACCCTCCGACGCACCCGTTTCTTCGTCCTCCTCGTCCGACTTGGACCCTCTGAGGGCCCAGACGCCCCGGTGGAGGTGAGGTCATCGCACCGATGGCCAACGGCTTCTATAGGAGGAAGCGAGACTTTCAGAGACTGTTGGCATGTATATAGTAGTAGTGTAGTGTTAGGGCTTTACCAGCCTAGACGATGTATTATTAGTTCTCTTTTGCTCCATTGTATCTATATGATATTTTGTCAGGCTGAATATTTGAGCAGGTTAGGTATTCGATAGGGGTCTAGCCTCGTTGCTCAGAGTTTTGACTAGTTAGAGGTTGTTTCCTATTTGTCTTTTTATTATGATGTATATATTGTAACTGGGACATGATGTTAATGTATGTGAATATGGTTGTGGCAACATATGTATTAAAACTCTTTTCTACTGGAATTTTTCGGCTAATATCGATCAGGACGTCAATAATACTCCGCTAATTACTATGTCAATACTCGAGTAGAATGTGGTAATTGGGAGGGTGTTACATGAATCAAGTCTAGAATGTGCTTACCCGAATAGTTGATCTACAAAACTTCAATCTATATTGCTTACTTGTAACGCAGCTCACAAATGGTAAGTTTACCGATTTAAGCCCGGAATGAGATTACATTCCACAAGAATCTTCAAACCACATTTTGACATGTGGCCTAATTTGCGATGCCACATCATCATCTTTCCTTCTTGGCTTGCTGATGCAATTGATGCATCTCCACTTACGTATCTCCTTGAAGCCTTAGAGAGATGCTGTCATCTTTTCAACTTTCATCACCACAAAAGCACCTTTAACAACTTTTAAGATCCCACCTTCATATGGGTCTTGCACCCAAGATCATCCAGTTACCCAATAGACAATATATTCTTTTTCAAGCCCTTCACATGTCGTACTCCTTGAATTGTTCGAATAGAACCATTAAACATTTTTATTTTGATAGTACCAACACTAGCAATTTCTAAGGCATGATCATCTCCCATGAACACAAATCCTTCCGAGAGGTTTGCAATTGTAAAACCAGTCACAGTGTAGAGTCATGTGTCATGTTGCTCTTGAATCTATTATCCAAACCTCAATGCCTCTAGAACCAATTGCTATCTCGTTGTATAAGATTTCTCTATCCTTAGAGGTAGTCGCAACACATCCTTGAAAGGTTGATGCTTTCGGAGATTATTTGTATTCTTCTTATTATTTAGACAATCTTTCTTCAAGTGTCATCTCATGCCACAATGGTAGCATTTGAAGTTTTTCCTTCTTCTTGATTTTAATATACTCTGACCATAACTCCCACTAGAGTCACGCTCCATTAATCTTCCTTCGTCACCAACAATGCCTCTAATTGTTTTGAGCTCTCCAATCTATCTTCCTTATTCTTATGCCTGGACTCTTCAAGAATAGCATGGCGACATCATCAAAGGATAGATAGTTGGTAGTATTATTATTTGTGATGAGTTGATCATGAGTCAGGTAGACTTTGAAGTAGAAACTCTCACGTTCATTCTCTGCTATTTTATAATCTGAAGCTGTAAGCTTGGAGAATAAGGTGTTCAAATTGTTGATGTGGTCGTCAAATATGTACTCACTCATCCGAAGAGTATACAATCTCCTCTTTAGAAATATTCTATTGTGAAGTGACTTGACCTTGTACAACTTCACAAGAGTATCTAGATCTCCTTTGTTGTCTTCTTTCTTCAACACTTGACAATACTTGAATCTGTCATTGTAAGATGCAAATTGGAAATAGCATTATCATCTATCTCCTTCCACTTTTCATCAGGAACTTTAGGTCTGCCTTCAATTGCTAGAAAGCAATTGTCCTTCTCAAGATTGCCTTTATCTTCAATTTCCACAAGGAAAAATTATTCCCACTAAACTTCTCAATCTCAAAATTTGCTATCATGGTGTTTATTGGGATCAGGTTCTTCTTCATCGATTCTCACTTTTTCATCATGAATAGTGCCATATACGTGACAGGTAGTATATTTATATCATATATCGAACAAATGCATGCATTAACAATACTATAAAAGTATATAACTACACGTATAAACAGTAATTATGAATAGTAACCCAGCGTAAACTATAACTAGTGGCTCTAATACCATTGTTGGGTACTAGAGTTATGGAAACAACGCAACTAAAATAGAGTTGAAAGAATTGAAACTGTACAAAATATTTACATGTAAAGCCCCCTAATGAAGAGGAAAAAACGAGCAGAACGAAAGATTTTTATTATATGGAAGATAAAATTATACCTCTCTCTAAATATAAGAGACAATAACACATTCTCTTATATTATGAGAATACACTCTCTATAAAATAGGAGAAACTTCTTAGAAGACACTAGAGTAAAATACACATACCGAATATTGAATAATCAAACTGAAGGTGGGAGAGCTGTATTTATAGCCAAGTCTTCCCTAAGCACCTTCCGACAAAGTATGGTGAATGCCTATACTTTCAATAAGGAGTTGCAATTTTGTATTACAAAAACTTATCAACTTCAATCGTGCATCCAACCACTCCACCTTATCAACTGCAATCATCCAATCACTTCACTGACTTATTTGATTTTCTTTTTTAATAATTTCTAAAGCCACAAAAATGGCTTTCACCACACACACACACACACACACATATATATATATATATATGATTTTTCCAATTTTCATTTTTCCCCCTTCAGCTATATGAGATTTCTGTTTTCCCTAATCAACGGCTGTACTTTCTTCCTTCTGCTCAAGGTCTCCTGATGAACTTATTTATTACATTTTAAACATCTGATTTCTCAAATTCAATTCTTTTCTTTTAATCTGACATTGTAATACCTTTCAGGTTATACAATAGTGGTTTATGAAAAGATTTTTTTTTTCATGTGGAAATTGCATATCATCTAGTTATGTACAGCTTGGTCCTATTATTTTTATCTGCTTAAACATTCAGATTTCAACATAACTTGATCAATCATAAAGATGCATATATCAGCAAATTATGCGCTCTCATCGTTTTCCTTTATTTTTCCCCCTAATGTGTGAAATTCAGGTCCTTTATCATTCTAATTTATTTTCAAATTCGATAGCCCGATCGCACAAATGATATACGTTTCATATACTGATCCTAACATGCAACAAAGATCATAGCAACAATAGCATATACATGTACAGATATAGCATTCAATGGATGGAATGCAAAGAAATTACAGTTTTTTAATAGACACTTGATTTGCCTGTTATGAACTGTTAAATTGATTTGCCACTTGATGATTTTGTAAATGCATCTTGTTTGAGAGAGGAATTTGCTTTAGGCTCGTTAATTGCGATGTTGGTTTGTTCTGAGATACTTCCACTCTATCTAGTCTCTGTGTGAAACTGGGGATATTCTGGCTTTTCTCCACATGAGAGTACAAAAATGTATTCCAATACTCTCTTATGATGTTCACATCTCTCCATTTCATTGGTCTATGGTTGTTGAGGAACAGATTCATGCTGGAGCTATATAATTCCATAAAAAAAATTATTTAAATATGAAAGAGTGAAAAATTAGAGTCCTCGAGAATCAGAATTGGCCTGAGAGGATCAAACACCTACTTAAGCTTTTACTCGTCAGTTTGTAAATGGAATAGTTTTGTGAAAAATATGCGGCTTTTCTCATTTGGACCTACAACGAGGAAGAATCACTGATATTCTCAGTTCAAAGCTTGAACTTCTAGTTGTCAGATAACGAATATAACAATACAAATAATAGATATCCAACCACAACATACACAAGTACAAAAATAATGAGCATACGATACAGAACACAAATCCCAGAAACTGAAAAAGAGAAAAGAGAACTTCATGTACAATTTCTAAAAACAAATGACCCAGAATAAACTACTCCTCTCATTTGAGTCATGAATATGTATAGAAGACTTACATATGTACACAGTAAATCTCTTTTCATACATACAAATAAATACACTTATCGTTATCATCGATTAGAAAAATAGAAAATGTTTCTATGGTTTAATAAAGATAGCTTAGAAGACGTTGAGCCCCACCTTGAGATTGAAGAACCAAAAATAATAACAACTCAAGAATATACACAGAGTAGAATGGCCATTAATGAAAAAGGACTGGAATGGCCGTTGATGTAGCTAAAGGTTCATACAAATAATGGAGCCATCTTTGATTGCAAACTTCAGCGAGGTCATTCTTTGAGGGGCCTCAGGTTATCCTGAGTTACAGGCCCTTGAAGGAAGAATCGTGGTTGAATGAAAAAATAATGGTGTCGATTGTTTCACCAGTAACCTCCACAAGAACAGCTTCCATTCTTAAAATGATGGAACCTACGCATATCACGCACTACAATTTCCCTCCCAGTCACAAGTGAGATGTACTTAGTGGCCTCATGGCAATCACCACAAATTCTCAGATTCTTCCTAATATGTATTGTTGTAACGGGGCTTGTGTTCAGAAGTCCGAATGCAATAGCAAGCCTCTCACTATGGCTAGTGAGCAACTGTTCCTTCACGTCTTCTTCCACATCAAGGGTTGAAACGGTATCAGCCACATAACCAGCAGCCTTGATCTGGTCTCCGAGAGCCTCGAGAAATGCGTAGATTCTTCTGGATTGAGGATGATTAGTACTTCCTGAGTAGAATGTGTGAACTTCATTTCTCAACTCCACCAAACTGCAGCCTGGAGTTTTCTGGAGCCCTTCTTTCCATGGCCGCCCTCACTGAGGCCACTTTGTCCCACATTGAAGCAGCGGCATACATATTGACGAGCAACACATGATACCCACCTTCATCTGGGTCTAACTCGAATAGCAGGTCTGCAACCTTCTCTCCCAATTCTACATTTTTATGGGTTTTGCAGGCACCAAGCATTGCACCTAAAACAGTTATCCCTGGTTTGACAGGCATCTCCTGAATGAAATTCCAAGCATCACCTAGCCGACCAGCACGGCCAAGGAGATCGACCAGGGCGCCATAGTGATCCATTGCAGGCTCCAACCCATAATTTACCTTCATGCTTTCGAAGTAGTAGAGGCCGTCGTCCACAAAACCTGAGTGGCCACAAGCTGAGATAACAGACAGAAATGTTATATCGTTCGGCTTGATCACTCCCTTCTGCATTTCATCGAAGAGATCTAGAGATTCTTTTCCAAGACCGTGTGTCCCATATCCATCTATCATTGCATTCCATGTTATCACATGTCGCTCTTGCATCATGTCAAAAAGCCTTCTCGCAGTTTGTATTTCTCCGCATTTTGCATACATGTCAACGAGAGCAGTAGCAACAAAGACATTCTTGTCCATAGAAGTTCTTATAGCAAGTCCATGAATCCACTTAGCCTGTCGGGTAACCGACAATCTGCAATGGCAGTAATGACACTGACGAATGTAAAGGAATCATGTTTAATGTCTTGAGATTGCATCACACAGAATAGGCTCAAAGCCTCATTTACACACCCATTTTGAGCATAGCCTAATATCATGGCATTCCATGTGACGTTTGTTCTCTCCTTCAAACTATAAAATATTGACGCTGCTATATCAACTCTCTTACACTTGGAATACATGGATATCAAAGAGTTCATAACTGACACATCAAAATCAAGCTTCAGTTCACCCAATAACTTATGAACATATCTCCCCGCTCAAGATCGCCTAAATTAGCGCAAGCATGCAAAGCTCCCATCATGCTAACATTTGTAGGCTCCACACCTTCATCCAACATCTTCATAAAACAAGCGAACGCTTCTTCAGATTCTCCATTCTGCGCATAACCATTGATTATCGTGTTCCACGAAACAACGCTCCTTCTACTCATCCCTCGAAAACCAGCCTGGCAGCCCTCACAGAGCCACACTTGAAGTACATATCCAGAAGCGCCATCGCGACATTAGCCACAGACTCAAATCCTGACCTCACAGCACAACCATGAACAGACCTTCCAATCCTCAAAGCCTTCATATCCGCCACGGCCGGCAAAACGCTGACCAGCGTGATCGAATCCAGCTTCTGGCCGCCGGCCTCCTGCATCTGCAGAACCAGCTGCAGAGCTCTCTTGGCGAACCCGTTCTGCGCATATCCAGCAACCAACGTGTTCCAGGAAACCAAATCCCTGTGAGGCATTCTCTCAAACATCTTGTACGCATCATTAATCTGCCTACACTTCGCGTACAGGTTCATAACAGCAGTCATGGCAAACAAATTGGACTCGAACCCGTAAGTTATCAACTGTCCATGGAGCTCTCTCCCCTTTTGAGGTCCGAATTGTCTCCACACAACTGGAGCAAGTAAGTGAAGTCATACACAACTGGCTGAACCTCGTCGCACCTCATCCTGTGGTAGAAGGACAAGGCATCAGCTAAGCTCGAGTTTCTTGCGTGGCCTTTGAGCAGGGTGTGGTAGAGCACGTCGAGCTTGTGGTGGAGGGGCTCGAAGACGAGTGATGCTTCAGCCATGCTGCCGAATTTGCAGAACAAGCTGAGGAGTTTGGTGTGGAAGAAGTGCTGGTTGTAGAAGCCGTTCTTGATAATGAGGGGAAGGATTTGGTGGAGCTCTGTGGTGGAGGTGCAGAGCTCGAGGAGGATGGCGGAAGGGTGGGTGTAGACATGGGTGGGGATGAAGATTCTTTGGTAGAGAGGGGTTGGAGTGGGACAAGACTGGCTTCGTGTGTTGTTGGGAAATGGTGAAGGGCGTAGTGCTAGCAGCTGCGAGCTCATTTTTATTTTTTTTTATCTTTTCCGATCAATCCAATCCCACCTTTGATCCAATCGGAATGTATCTACCAAGTTCTTCCGGATTCATGCTTCGCAACGGAGCAGTTGTCTCCGAAGTTAGTTAACTCGCTACTCTTCCGAAGATTTCGCCAATTGACGTGGCATGTTAGCGGTGATGATGTTGTCTTAACTCAACTCATGCTTGTCGTGACTGTCAAAAAGCTATTGTGTTTTTTGAGCTTTTTAAAAGCATCATTTAAAAAAATAATATAAAAGTTATTTTTAATAAGTATGAGGTATTGAAGTAGCATTTGATAAATATATTATAAAATTATTTTAAAATATAAAATGATTATAATGGGTATAAATAATTCTAGGAAGAATGAAAAATTAAAAGTCTTAATTAGTGGGGGATAAAGTTAAACTTTTATTAAAATTTAAGGGATATATTAATCTTTTAAATTTTTATAAAATTTGAGAGTAAAAACCAGTTCTGAAAAGTACCCTCATAAAGTTCTCTCAAAAGTATCCCTAACTTTTAAAAATCGAAATCAAAAGCTCCACAACTTTTTAGTTTATTAAACAGAAAAAATCAATTTATGCTTTTCATAAACAACACCAAGCTAAAAAGTATAACCAAACCCACCCTTAGGTTTTTTGGTGTCTACCTTCATAAATTTCTGGTGTCCACTCTAAACATATTATAACGTGACAATTTATCATTGGTTAATTAATCCATGTCATCATCCAGTCGACACTTATTTAATATTTAAATATTAGGACTTATTGACTTGCTATTTATAATTTGAGATTTGATTGGTGTACAACAAAAATATGATAACAATTATACAGTATAATGTACATTGCACAAAATGACAAAATAAAAATATGGGTCCAAAGAGAGAGAATAAAAGAAAAGAATGCATGTATAGAATATGGTATAGAATTGTTGGAAAATTTTGTTGTAGACCAATCATTTTTCTTATAATTTGACCCCAAGATTAATTTAGTAAATATTCAAATTTAATAAAATTGTCAATTCTTCATAGATCTAAATCTCTAACTTGTACCACACTTCTTCTAAATTTCTCCTAATTTCACAACCCCAATCATAGTCACTTGATTAGTCATGGCAACATCCACCACTAAGCAAAGTTGTCATCATTGTCGCTCAACGATTAATTTAGTTCAATCTATGAATAAGAACGAAAGGTACCAGAAATACTATAGCCCCATAATTGTGGCAATGATAACTAAATCACCTATGAAGCATGCGTATGAGATTTTTGCAAATGTACCGTTTCGGATACTTTCTAGACATGGGTACATATTGGATGTGTGTGGGTACTCTTATACATCCGATGACTCCATTTTATAAAAAAATTGAGTATAGCTGGTACGTTACCAACATTGGATACACTAGTTTAATGAATTTTTGTATTCTTTTTGTAATTTTTTCCCTTCTTTCCTTCCATATTCCAATTCTTTTTGTATTATTGAATAATTTAATCAATTTTATGTTAAAATTTTAGCTTTCTTTGCATTAAATCTATAATTTTTTTATATTTTTTTATATATATAGACATACATGTGCTCCACTTTTTCTAAAGTTTTCGTACCCCTTATCCATATCTATGCAATATAGTAAATCATCAATTTGTTTTGGAATTTGTGTTGAACCTATGGGCCAAAACTTTTCCTCTTTGTTCAGTCACATTAACAGCCATGACGCGCACTGGTGGGTTTACTAGTGGCAACAAAAATTCTCTCAATTTCACTTCCTAATTAACAGCCACGCAACAACGACAAAGGCAATTCCATATACATGCCATGCTCATGGGGGAGTATGGTGAAGATGAAAAGCAAGAGTAAATGCAACGAGAATAAACTGCCAAGAGTAAGTACACAAATATTAGGGATGAGAATTGGGAAGAAACATTTTTAGAAGAAAACAAGGACGCAACTTGATGTGATTTAAAAGAGTTAATAATCACTTTAGTTCTCATTTCCTTTGTGAGTTATTTAATTCTTGCTTTAAAATGAGTCATTTTGGTCCCTTATACTTATAAACGTGAATCACTTTAGTCTCTTTGTTAATATTCGTTAACCCTCTTAGTTAAGTAATGACAAATCACATTAAATGTATAAGGTTGACTTAAGTGGCTCATTTAAGCCTCTGACATTACATAAAATGAATCATTTTAGTCTTCTCACAATTTTCTATTTCTAATATATTTTTCTCAACATATTTTCTAAATCCAAGCAAACTTGTGAGAGCTTTGTTTAATTTTATTTTAAGGTTGTTTTCTTTTCACTCTTTCGTGCTTAGATAATCGAAACTTTTTTTAATATAATTATTTTGTTTGTGTTTTTTCTTCTTTTTTATATATTATTTTTTTTGTGTATGAAAATGAAAAGGCAAGCGAGGATGAAAGGAGTTAGGTTTGTTTGTGGCATGGTGTATTCTAGTCATTTTTTGTTTTTGTAAGAAAAATTTTCACACTCATTTTCACATCAGAATACAACTACAAGTATAAAAAACAGAGAAGGATTTGAAATTGGAATATAGAAGTGATTTGAACTACTAGCCATAAGAACAAAGTGTGAAACAATGAAAAACTTACCACCGGCAAAGCAAGTGAAGGAGACGACAAGAAAATGTTAGAGAGAGAGAGATAGGGCCTCAAATCTCAAGGAGGAGGAGAAAAAGCGAAGAAAGATAAGCTAGTGTTTGGATTCCGAGAAAATCTGGCAAGAACGATAGACTAGAGAGAAAAGTGGTGAGA
The DNA here is from genome assembly GCA_030441495.1 of Dalbergia oliveri. Classification (NCBI taxonomy): domain Eukaryota; kingdom Viridiplantae; phylum Streptophyta; class Magnoliopsida; order Fabales; family Fabaceae; genus Dalbergia; species Dalbergia oliveri. The sequence goes on from JAMLFY010000017.1 coordinate 1,688,147, forward strand.
AGACTGAAATGACTCGTTTTATATAATGTTAGGGACTAAAATGAGTCATTTAAGCCACTCTTACACATTTAACGTTACACATCATCACTTAACTAACAGAGAGTTAATGGATATTAATGGATGGGCCAAAGTGATTCACGTTTGTAAATTTCAAGACTAAAATGACTCATTTTAAAAGTTAGAGATTAAAATGACTCACGAGAAACGTTATAAACTAAAGTGAGCATTAACTCTTTGAAAAGAAAATAAGATTAGGGTTAAAAAATTGGGAGTTGAAATAAATTAAGAATTTAGTTAATCATGCATTGAAAATTTTATTAAATTTGTGTACTTAGCTTGATGAATGATCCCTGAAATAAACTAGAAATTAATAAAAAAAAGATTAAGTCCTCAAATTTGAAAATGCTAACTGGACGTTTATACAGATTATAAAGACCAAATAAAATTTGTCACGTTATAGCATATTTCAGTGCTGCTTGTTTAACATTAGTACTGAAGTAATCATTTTTTTTTTGTGTAAAAAAATATTAGTTTTGGATGGAGTAAAGGTTCACTTTACTTCTTAAAATTGTAAGTGTGCTTTACTTTAGCCCATTAAATTGTAAGTGGCCTTTGAGCAGGGTGTGGTAGAGCACGTCGAGCTTGGGGTCGAGGGGCTCGAAGACGAGTGATGCTTCAGCCATGCTGCCGAATTTGCAGAACAAGCTGAGGAGCTTGGTGTGGAAGAAGTGCTGGTTGTAGAAGCCGTTCTTGATGATGAGGGGAAGGATTTGGTGGAGCTCCGTGGTGTAGGTGCAGAGCTCGAGGAGGATGGCGGAAGGGTGGGTGTAGACATGGGTGGGGATGAAGATTCTTTGGTAGAGAGGGGTTGGAGTGGGACAAGACTGGCTTCGTGTGTTGTTGGGAAATGGTGAAGGGCGTAGTGCTAGGAGCGGCGAGCTCATTTTTATTTTTTTATCTTTTCCGGTCAATCCAATCCCACCTTTGATCCAATCGGAATGTACCTACCAAGTTCTTCCGGATTCATGCTTCGCAACCGAGCGGTTGTCTCCAAAGTTGGTTAACTCGCTACTCATCCAAAAATTTCACCAATTGACGTGGCATGTTAACGGTGATGGTGTTGTCTTAACTCAACTCATGCTTGTCGTGACTCTCAAAATGTCATCATCGAGTCAACAACACTTGCTTAATATTTAAGTATTAGCACTGATTGACTCGCTATTTATAATTTGAGATCTGGTGTACAACAAAAATATGACAACAATTATACACTATAAAGTACATTGCACAAAATGACAAAATAAAAATGTGGATCCAAGGAGAAAGAAATAAAAGAAAAAAGGCATGTATCGAATAGGGTGTAGAATTGTTGGAAAATTTTGTTGTACACCAGTCATTTTTTTTATAATTTAACCCCAAGATTAATTTAGTAAGTATTCAAATTTAATAAAATTTTCAATTCTTCATAGATCTAAATCCTGAACTTGTACCACACTTATTCTAAATTTCTCCCAATTTCACAGCCCTAATCATAGTATATGAATAAGAACGAAGGGTACCAAAAATATTATAGCCCCATAATTGTGACAATGACAACTAAATCACCTATGAAGCATGCGTACTAGAGTTTTGCAAATGTACCCATATCGGTACTTTCTAGATATGGGTAAATATTAGATGTGTGTGGATATGTCTGGGTATGTACCCAATGAATCCATTTTTAGAAAAAAAAAAAAGGGTATAGCTGGGTACATGTACTTAATATTGGGTATTGGATTAATAAATTTTTGTATTCTTTTTGTAATTTTTTCTCTTCTTTCCTTCTGTATTCCAATTCTATTGAGTCCTAACATTTTCTCAATCCAATTTTTTTTTCCAGAAAATTTAGAATGTAATATTGAATAATTTTAATAAATTTTATGTTAAAATTTTAGTTTTTATTGTATGAAATTTATAAAATTTTTATATTTTTTTATATATATAAAGACGTACCCGTATTCCACTTTTTCTAAAATTTTCATAACCCATATATCCGTATACATGCAATATAGTAAATCAACAGTTTGTTTTGGAATTTTCCTTGAACCTATAAGGCAAAACTTTTCCTATTTGTTCAGTCACATTAACAGCCATGACGCGCACTGGTGGGTTTACTAGTGGCAACAAAAATTCTCTCAATTTCACTTCCCAATTAACAGCCACACAACAACGACAAAGGCAGTTCCATATACAAGCCATGCTCATGGGGGAGTATGGTGAAGATGAAAAGCAAGAGTAAATGCAACGAGAATAAACTGCCAAGAGTAAGTACACAAATATTAGGGATGAGAATTGGGAAGAAACATTTTTAGAAGAAAATAAGGATGCAACTTGATGTGATTTCTAAAATAGTTAATGACTTTAGTTAGTTCATTTCCTTTATGAGTTATTTTCGTCATTAACTTTTAAAATGAGTCATTCTAATCCGACATTTATAAACGTGAAATCACTTTAGTTTCTGTTAATATTCGTTAATCGTCTAGTTAAGTGGTGACGAATCACATTAAATGTATAAGGTTGACTTAAGTGACTCATTTAAGTCCTTAACATTACATAAAATGAATCATTTTAGCCCTCTCACAATTTTCTCTCTAATATATTTTTCTCAACAGATTTTCTTTGAAATCCAATTGTGACAGCTTCGTTTGATTTTTTTTAAGGTTGTTTTCTTTTCACTCTTTTGTACTTAAATAATTGAAGACTCTTTTTAATATAATTTTTTTGTTTGTGTTTTTTCTTCATTTTTATATGTTATCTGTTTGTGTGTATGAAAATGAAAAGGCAAGCGGATGAAAAGAGTTAGGTTTGTTTGCGGCATGGTGTATTCTGGTCATTTGTGGTTTTTGTAAGTAAAATTTTCACACTCATTTTCACATTAGAATGCAACTACAAGCATAGCAAAGGACACAGAGAAGGATTTGAAATTGGAATATAGAAGTGAGTTGAACTACTAGCCATAAGAACAAAGTGTGAAACAATGAAAAATCTTACCATTGGCGAAAGCAAGTGAAGGAGAAGACAAGAGAATGTTAAAGAGAGAAGTAGGAGAGAGAGAGAGAATAGGGGCCTCAGATCTCAAGGGAGGAGGAGAAGAAGCGAAGACAAGTAATCTCTCAGAGTGTTTGGATTTGAGAAAATTTGGCAAGAACGATAGGCTAAGAGAAAAAGTGGTGAGAGGACTGAAATTACTCGTTTTATATAATGTTAGGGGCTAAAATGAGTCATTTAAGCCACCCTTACACATTTAATGTTACACATCATCACTTAACTAACAGAGAATTAATGGATATTAATGGAGGGGCTAAAGTGATTACGTTGCAAATTCAGGACTAAAATGACTCATTTGAAGTCAAAACTAAAATGACAAGAGAGAGAAATGTTAGGAACTAAAATAAGCATTAACTTTTCTAGAAAAAATAAGATTAGGGTTCAAAAAATTGGGAAGTCGAAATAAATTAGGAATTTAGTTAATCATGCATTGAAAAATTTATTAAATTTGTGTACTTGATGAATGATCCTTGAAATAAACTAGAAATTAATAAAAAAAAATTAAGTCCTAAAATTTGAAAATACCGACTGGACGTTTATACAGATTATAAAGACCAATTGAAATTTGTCACATTATAGCATATTTTGGTACTGCTCATTTAACATTAGTACTAAAGTAATCATTTTTTTTGTGTAAAAAAATATTAATTTTGGATGGAGTAAAGATTCACTTTGCTCCCTAAAATTGTAGGTGTGCTTTATTTTAGTTCATGAAATTTTGAAATTAACTCTTTAATCCGTGAAATTTCATTTCGTAAGTCATTTTACTTTACAAAGCGTCAGTCAATCGTTACTATTCTGCTAGCATGGCACATTAAGTAACATTTACCATGCCACGTGTCAATGACGTGTCATATTGTATGCGTGTGGCACACCATATAGCATACTGATGTGGCATCAAATTAAAATAGGCTAAGATTAGTCCTGAATTTAAATGTGTCAAAAATCTAAAATTTCTAAAATATGTCTAAAAAGTCCTAAATCCCAAAATTTCTCTTTTTTTGTTTCATAAAATCTAAATCTTTAGTATTTTTTAACTCACTTATTTTTCTCTCATTGTCGTACCTTATTTAAATAGTCGAAAGTTTTAAATTTCTTAAACACAATTAAGAGCTTGACTAGTCCAATTTGAACCGTCAATGCTTAGCTAACATAACTAATTTATTAGCTATTACATTTCATTTCTTGGAATAAATTATGGTCTAAAATATGAAAAATGGGATGCAAGGGAAGCATTATATTAGAAAGCATGGACGAAGTCCATCAAGGGGCTATTTGATACCTTTTGGTTACAATTTGAGAATGAATTTAGTATCAAAAATCTAATGATAAAAAGAACTTACTCCCATATAAAATATATTTACAAACTATTTTATATACATTACAAGAAACACACAGGATATCGACGATTTTTCCGTTGGTGTTATTGGCGATTTATCGATTGAAAATGAATAATTGAGAAAAAATAAATTTTTTGGGTTTCAGTCAAATTGTCAAAATTTGCCAATAATGTTAGTGCTCCTCAAAATTAATATGGTGTGCTAATTATGAAGGATTTTTCGTCGTAAATATTATGAATTATTTTTAATGTATAATCTGAATTATCGAAAAATCCATAAGTAATTAATTTTGGAAACAATTATTAAAATAATTACCGATTGAAAATCCGTTGGTAACTGATAGGGGAAAATTGCAACAGGTTGCTCTTTTTTGGTGATTACCGGCGGATTTTTTCCTTTGGAAATTCAAAAATCTGCCGGTAATGTATTAGCTTATAATGGCCACAACTTCACTATCCTCTTTATTCACACTCTCTCATCTAGTCTCTCACACTCTCTCTGATCGAACTGCCGAAAGCCTCCCTGCCGTCGACCGCCTCCCCGCCGCCGACCACCAAACGCCTCGTCACCTCCAAACGCATTGCGATCCTGCACGCACGCTGGTCTCTGCCTCGCTCGAGCCTGTCTTCGCCCTCTTGTGCAGATCTCCGCGCACTCACCCCGGTCTCTACTCGTCGATCTCTACCCCTAGCGCTGGTCTTCGTCCTTGCACGTGGCGGCTGAGCCTCGCCAACTGCATCACAAGCCACAAACTGGGTCGGCCTCACAACCCCCAACCCTGCCCCCGCACGACGTGGCAGCAGTACCCCGCTGTCCCCGCACTACGGGTTGCCGCCGGAATCGTGCAGCCCCGGAAGCCCTGCCTTCCGCGTCAGTCTCCTCTTCATGTGTTCTCTATTCAAGGTAATAATCCTCCAGTGATGTGTTTCATTTTCATTGTTATTATTATTATTTTTTGTTGTTGTTGTTGTTACCAAAGAGATCAGGAAAATGGGTCTTTTTAGATTAAAATGGCATTTGGGTTTGTGTTGATTTTCCACATAGGATTGGTTTTGGAGGTTAAGTTAGGTTGTTGATGTGTGTGTGCAATTTGAAAATTGGAATTTGATATGAATGAAGATAAGGGATTTTTTATTATGTGCCTAGTAGTTGAGCATTTTGTTCAATTGTAACGGAAAGCATTGTATATCTTGTCTGTTTATGATCTGAGATAGGGTTTGATGGAAGTAAGAGAAATTGAAGCAAATGAGCAAAATTTCTATAGACTCTCGCTTTTGGCGAAATTTTTCATGGTTGTGTCTCATTTGTTGTGGAATGCTTCTATGTCAGCATGTTGTTTGGACTTTGATGTTGTTCTTGTTTGGTTTGGTTACCTTTTGGTCCTAGATTTATCCTTGAATTTTTAACAGCTATGGTTTATGATAGAACATAATGACATTGTCTAAAAAATGGAAGGAAAGTAACAATAAAAGAAGGAAACTAACCTCCAGTGATGTGTTTTAGATATAAATATCATTTGTTCTTTAATTTGCTAACTATTGGTAAATTGCTTCTTGGATATGGTTTCAAAATCTTACTCGATTTTATATATAGATTATTTAACACAAACTGATTGGTAGGAATCAAATTTATGTAGAAAACACATGCTCTTTTGAAGTTAATAGTCTAAGTAGTCAATGACTTCATTTTATTTGTTCTGAAGTTATTAGTATTTCTTTTGAAGTTATCAATCTAAGTAATTGATTTTGTTACAAACGTTGAATTGGTTGGAGTATTTCTTTGGTGGAGCACTTTATTCTTTTGTCTCTTTTAAGGTAAGCAATTGTTTCTTCGCTTATTTAACTACATTTTTGTTAAGATAGAGACTTATGATTTATAAGATAGAGTTGTAGGAAATTGGGATTGCATGAGGGGAAGGGCAAGATTTCCTTCGACTTGTTTGTATTCTTTGCTGGGATTATTGTGTATGTGGAGATTATAGGATATGCATGTTGTGATGTTATAAGGGGTGTGCCTAGAACGGTTTTAGGATCTTTAAATGTTTGATTGTATTGTGAATTTTAATTTGACTGGATTGATATATGTTTGTCATGAAATCAATTTTTTAGGATGTTTTTGTTTAAGGGGAAGTGCTGCGATTTTTCTTTTAAATTTAAAGAGTTAAATCTTAATTTAAGAGGAGGTTCTGCGAAATTTTGTTAAGTTAAATAGTACAATCTATTTACTTAAAAGACTCTTACTTTCATAAGATGGTCTATTGTAAGATATTTATAATTAAATAAGTTTTTAATTTTCTAAACTTTAAATGAATTTGTTAGGTAAAATTACGCATTCAAGAAGCATGATTCCCGCAAACAGACTATGGATGTATGATAGGGTGCACCCCAGTCTGGGGAATCAAACCTAAATTTTATGTGGGAGTTGAACAATTTATAAAGGTGGCTTGTAAACAGGACAATTTATGAATGAGTAAAGTTAGGTGTCCCGTTAGGTGCAAATGTAGGAAATATTTTGATATGGACACCATTAGATATCACCTGTATAAGGATGGTTTTATGGCGGATTATTGGGTTGACTATGCATGGAGAAGTTGCCACACAAAATTTTGAACATGCTAGTGTTGAAAATACGTATGTTAGAGGTAGTTCAAGTAGAGTTAATATTGGTGAGCATGTCATAGGAAATATGAATTGGGAAGATAATTGTAGACGATATGAGGAAATGATTTATGACACAGTTGGTCCTGGTTCATGCAGATTATGAACCTTCTGCGAGGCTCCTAATGCTAGACTTGAAATTTTCTCTATATTGGAGGCTGGAAGGGCTCCTCTATGGGAAGGGTGTGTACACTTGGAGTTGTCTCTAGTAGTTAGGATGTTAGCTATAAGTCAGAAGCTAACCAAAGTCAAAATTTGTTTGACCATTGAGCAATATTGATGAGTGAGATTTGTCCATAACCTAGTTATGTTCCAAAGGATTTCTATCAGGCCAATAAATTAGTTTCAAAACTCGGGCTAAATCAGAAAAATATATTGTTGTTTGAAGGGATGCATGTTGTACTACAAAGATGATTTATACCTAATCCAATGCAAATTTTGTGAAAGCCCTAGGTTCAAACCAAAAAGATCTGGAAATGGAAGATATAAGGATGTTCCCTATAAAAGAATGCACTATGTGCCCCCAATTCCAAGATTAAAAAGGTTGTATGCTTCAATGAGTTTAGCACCTCATATGAGATGTCACTTTGAGAATAAGAGAAACGATGGTGTCATGATCCACCCTTCCCATGGTGAAGCCTGGAAACACTTTCACCAAACTTATCCTGATTTTGCTTGGATCCTTAGGAATGTTAGGTTGGGCCTTTGTGCAGATGGATTTACTCGATAATCAGTTTAGCAAACCTTATTCCTATTGGCCTGGTTGTTACATCTTACAATCTCCCAGAAATGTGCATGAAAGATCCTTACATGTTTTTAACTTGTGTAATCCCTGGCCATAATCCCAAAGCCAAGATTGATGTTTAACTCCAACCATTGATTGATGAGCTTAAAGAGTTATGGTATTCAGGCGTACAAACTTATGATATTTCCACGAAACAAAATTTCTTGCTTAGGGCATCATTGATGTGGACTATCAATGATTTTCCCTATGGAATGTTGTCAGGTTGGATGACAGGGAAAATTGGCATGTCTAATTTGTATAGGGGATACAAAGGCATTCACATTGAAACATGGTCGAAAAAACTCATGGTTTGACTGCATTGGAGATTTTTAGACCTTGATCATGAATTTAGGGGTAAAAAGGACGCGTTTAAAAGAAGACAATCGAACACGATAAGCCTCCTGTGAGGCTAAGCGTAACCAGGTTTGGCAGAGAGTTAGAGACTTTCCAAATAACTGAACCAGGTAAATCTATATGATTTCCAGGATATGGGATAGATTATAATTGGACCAAACAAAGTATATTTTGGGATCTGCCTTATTGGGATAATCTAGTTCGTCATTGTATTGATGTAATGCATGTGGAAAAAATGTGTATGATAACATCATAAACAATGTGATGGATATCTATAAGACTAAGGACAATGTGAAGGCAAGGAAATATTTGGCAGAATATTGTAAGAGACTGAGTTTGAGTTTACAGAAGTTACCAGGATGGCTATGTGTGTACGCGAAGACGAGTTACACACTAACCTCTGTAGAAACAATCTATGTGTAGGTGGATGCAAGAGTTGACGATGTCTGACGGTTATGCCTCAAACTTGGGTAGAAGCGCCAATATTGCACGAGGACAATTTTTTAGCATGAAGAGTTATGATTGTCATGTATTCATAGAGTGTTTACTTCCTATTGCATTTAGAGAATTACCTCTCCCGTGTGGAAGCCATTGAAGTTAATCAATATTTTAGAGACCTATGCTCATCCATTCTAAGGGTTGAAGATCTCCTAATTATGGAGAGGAACATCCCTATAATTCTAAATTAGAGAGAATATTTCCTCCTAGTTTCTTTGATTCATGGAACACTTGCCTACACTTGGCATACAAAGCATGGGTGTGTGGCCAAGTCAATATAGATGGATGTATCCATTTGAAAGAAATATTAGAAGTTTCAAGAGAAATATGAAAAATAGGGCTCAAGTAGAAGGTTCCATATGTGAGGCATATATCTCCAAGAGACATCTTTCTTTTGTTCTATTACTTTGAGTCGCATGTTCAATCTAGACAAACAAGGGTTGGTCGAAATGATGATAGTGGTAAAAGTTCAGTTCATATACTTTGTCTATATTCAATTAGCCGGACGTGCAGCTTGGAAAATCCAAACCTCATTGGCTATCAGAGAGAAGAAACATGTTGCGTATTTGTATATCTTAATCAACTGTGATGAAGTGCAACCATTTAAAACATAAGTGATATCAATATATCACTTTCAATTGTTGATGCCCTGACATAAATCAAATCTTATTACCTGCAATATTTTATTTATAGTTTTTTTGAACAAGTTGATGGCGACACACCCTTGAACACTTTCCATGGTTCAGATCATTTGTATGTGACCTAACTATCTAGTAACCATTTGATCCAAAACCATATACATGTTCTAGTTGTCATCTTTTGTGTTGATGTTTGAATTTCAATTATTCATGTAGGTGTTTGATAAAAACAATAATGTTTCATGTCCTTATTTACAAAGTTTGGCTTGGGTCCTGCTAACAAAGCAAATAGTTGGCCAATGTATTATGTGAATGGATATAAGTTTCATACATTTGAATGGGGCCGAGGAAAAGCAACAGACAATAGTGGGGTTTGTGTCAAAGGGATGTAGGCAATGGGGAAGGGGATTGGTATGGAGTAATCAAACAAATACTGGAGATTGAATATGTGGGTGATGGACTTAAAAATTGGTAGTGTTGTTCAGTTGTGATTGGTACGACCCAGACGTCCTGACAAATACGCATACACAACCAATATAAAATTACCGAGGCGAATCATACTAAGAGATACGTGTATATGATCCTTTCATTATTGCTCAGAATGCAAGACATGTATATTATGTATCATACCCTGTAAGTGCAGAAAGGATTGGAAGATGGTCATGAAAACTAAACCTAGGGTCGAATTGAGGTCAAAGAACTTCCTAACGATGCTTTTCAAGTGAATGATCCAGTCCTCTCTAGGTAGTCGTTGATCAGGAACATTGCCAAGTTTACGTTCTGATTCGGGTGAGGTTGAGATAATTCACTCTTCCATGATCAATTAGTGAGTGAACACAATGAAAACGATGGTAGTGATGAAGAGGACAAGCAAGATGAGTTTGAGGATGATGTTGAGACAGGGATGATGAAGATAGTCCTCAACTTTCAGATTAAATGTTTTGTATCTACTAGTCTCATACTTATTACATCTTTTTATTTTAAATTATCATATTATTTGGTTTTTAATGCATTGTTGTTTCTTCATAGATATGGCACCTAAAAGGAAAAACAAGGGCAAAGGTAAGGGTAAGGGTGTCCTGAATAATCAACAATCACCCCTCCCACTCAAGCATCTACCACGCCACTCACACATCCACTTCTAGTCCTTCCATGCCACCACTCGTGCCCATATGGAGTTTTACCATGGTCCCTACTCCTAGGCATGTGATCGAGTCATGCCTTCATCTCCACCACCACCACCACCACCACCACCAACAGAACCCCCACCCCTACACAAATCAGAAGGGTGCTAAAGCGGGCAGCTGGAGGCTCCAGGTAGGGCAATCAGGACATGGTTCCACAGGGGAGCTTATCGCTTGTACGTCTCGGTAAGAACAAGTAAGTAATTTAATTGTTCAACTCATGAATTTTGTTGTAATAATTTGAACAATTTCTTGATATATAATAATATTTTTTTATACTATTTGCTATGCAGTTGGCATCCAGCTACACGAGCCATGCACAAGGTGACACACAATGAATGGCCAATTGAGTCATTTGGCAAGCTGTTGAAGAATAAGAGAAGTTGCGCTGGTTTACCAAGTGGAAGGTAAAATAAAATAATCATTACAAAAATGTGTGATTTACTTTATAAACTACTTTCAATTGCCTTTTTTTTTTTTATTTCCATGTGTAGAGCCACTTCATCATCCATCCCAAAGATGAAGATTACATGTTTAAGCTCTTCAAATCAGGGCAGCTCACAGGGCCAGACATGTACATTAACATTAGAACGGCGGGATTGAGATCCCAGGTGGATAAATCAAGCTAGCCTGGACTATTTGTGGCAATACTGAGAAGTGAGAAATTTAAAGAGAAGTCTTTGAAGGCTAAGGCGAGAGAGCGTTGCAAAAGGTGGATCTGTTCATTGTGGTGGTTCAGAACTATTGAGTCTATGCGTCACCAGATGGTTTAGTCATTATTTCAAACATTTTTTATTCTTCTTATTAAATTTATATTTTCAATTACTAATGTTGTCAATGTTCACTCAAAACGCAGGCTAATGAGTTAAAGAGGCCACCCACATAGAGTGAGTTGTTCAGAAAGACTCACACGTGCAAGGTAGACAAGACATGGGTCGATACTTTAGAGAATGTTTGGGTATATATGTTCTGAGCACTTATTGTTTGTATATATATTTAATTTATTACTTCATATATTTGATAGATGTTTGATTAATTTTATTTTCTTATAATATGCGTATGAGAGCTTGCTATCAGAAGGCTATGACCCAGGAGCAGTAGGAGAGGTAGTGCTTACCGATTGATGGGGACCCACTATGGCAAAAGGTAGTCGCCTCCTTACAAGAACCGCATATATGACATGGGGTCATTTATGCTAGTAGTTTGTCCTCTGCCTCCACCTGGGGCATCTACACTATGGTCCACCATTGAAGATGGTGAGGTCCGAGCAAGTGCACCTTAAATGCAAAACTTCATCGTATGCAAGAGAAGGAGAGAGAAACGCCAGTTCCAGGAGATGCAAAAGAAGATTGAGGACAAGGAAAAGGCCCTGGAGACAAAAATAAGAAAGCAGATGAAGGAGAAGGAGAGGAGACAAGATTAAGAAAGCAATAAAGAAGAGATGGTGTCTTTGTAGAAGAAGACGTAATGACTCCTCTGCCCCCAAACATTGATGATGATGATGATGATGGTGATGGTGTGGTGGTGATGTTGACGATGCTTGGAGACTTCTTTATTTGAGTTATTGTTTTTTCTTATTTGTTGTATGTTGAACTATTTATATTTCTGTTGTAAATTTTCTGAATTTTATCTATTTTACATTTGAACTTAAATTTATTGCATTTTCTATTTATTAAGCATTCTTTAATAATTTTTTTATTATTAAATATATTTACATATATATAATTAGCTTTAAATAACAGATAAGTTGATAAAATACAGGGAATAATGAAATTACAGGACAAAATAATTTAAAAAATTAATTACCGACAATTTTTCCATCGGTAAAATAAAACAAAATTTAAAATTTAAAAACAAAAATAAAAAATAATAGTTACCAATGAAATTTTCCATCGGAACAAAATCGATTTTTAAAACATAAATTTAGTTTTAAATTTCAGCGGAAAAAATTCGCTAGTAACTTTCAGAAAAATATAAAAAATATTACCAATGGATTTTTCACTTGATTTAAAGATTTTTAAATTATCATGGAAAATCAGTTAAACAAAATAAATCCGGGAACTTTTAGAGGGGACAAATTTCTTGTGAATTTTCTTAGCCTTTTATCGATTTTTTTGAAAAATCTGCGAAATTCCGCTGCAATATTTTTGCGTTATTTCCATCGTAAAAATACTTACCGACTACGTTATTACCCTTGACAAAATTCGAATAATTCCGGGAACTAAAAATTCATCGGAACATTTAAAATCCATTGGTAAAATCCATCGATAATAGTGTTATTTCTGAGTGATATGTGAGCTAATTGAAAGGAAGAATCGTATTTTTCATTCCATCTTGACAATAGTGGATTGTTGGGGACTACCACCTCTTAGGACGTCCAAGTTGAATAACGATGGTGTCATATAGTTGAAGATGCATATGGACTAGGAGCTAATATTCGCCATTAGCATGCTTGTCGCATTAAAGGTGGGGAAACATTTGATGTTGATGAGAATAAGCCAAACAATGACATCAATTTAACACAGAGCATTTATCCTTACTTTGTAATATCTAGGGAACATGTCCATAGACGAGTTCATATGACTTTAGGTCCCCCATGGCCCACTTGTGTTATCCCTGAACCTCTGAGCATGAAAGACCTTCTTCATGAATCTAGTAAACTAGATCTATAGCTAGTCATAGGTATGGGAAAGGGAGTTTTGGTGGTTAGGACGCTATATTATCGTAAGTGTTCCCCTAGGCGCAGATACCTTTAACCTCATAGCATTCATAGACCGCAAGCGGTCCTAGTGCACGAACAGTGTTGAACGACATTGTTCTATTTAATGACACCCTACCCCTTTGTATACCTTCATTTTGGGATTTCTTCTCCCATTCTGAAACCCTTCCTCCCAAACACATTTCCTCTTTTTTTCTCTCAATTTATCATCAATTCATCTCCTTCCAAGATTAAAGGTAAGAGATTTCATGGGTTTTTGTCTTTCTCTCCTCCTCCATTTCATGTTCTATGTTATGAGTTGTTGTTATTCTCCATCGTCGTCAATCCTGCCTTTTAATGTTGTTGAGTTAGATGAGCTATTCTAGGTTTAGATTAATCTAGAGTTTATGATTATTATGAGAGACATTGGTATCATCCTTCCTCCCTGCCCATTGGTGTTGACACTACTCTTTCCTCCCCTCATGTTGAGGGTTTAGACCCTATAATTCTTATGTTGGTCATTAGAATTATTTTCCTTACATTGTGGCATGATTGCATGATTTTAGAGACTATTTCAAGATATTAGAGATTACTGTTGATTTTGCCAAGTTTATGGAAATTATGATTTTCAAAAGAACATGAAAGAGATGTTTTAATGCAAACTCATAGGACCGTTATTGCTAAATATTTTTATAAAGAGCTATAGGATGCTTATGATTATTTAGAGAATTTATGACTTCCATGATGATATCCAGAGTATTATATTTTATATAATAGAGATTGAATTTAGAGACAACCTGGTACAAAGATTAGAGAATTAAATAGTTTTTATGAATTAGAGAAATAACAGTGAGTTAACGGTTAGCCCTAACGTTTACCTTAGTATCATGTTGTCCTTAGGGACAATCTCATAGAATAGAGAGAATTGAACCTAGTCAGCTGCGAATTTAAATCCTAAGGGATCACAAGAGAGAATTTGTTATGCCATAGTTGACGTGCATAATGAAAATATATATACTTATATATATGTATATTGATATGAAATGTATAATAAGATATTTTCTATTTCTCTAGTAGAGTACTTGTTGTTATGTTTTGAGAGGGTACGAATTTTAAGTTATTATGTTTACATATATGAATATCATTTCAGAGTTATTACATTAACCAGTTTGATGATTATATATGTGTGTAATTTTTTGTGTTGTTGTCCCATAAGTAGGATTATAGGTGAGTGTTGCGATGAATTTTAGATAAAACTCACCCTTTCCTTTTCTATTACAAATTCAGGAGTTGTTGCGGGTTTCTCATCCACCTCTCCCCAATAGATATTGTTAGTTGGTGAGCTTCACTTTGGAGTAAAATATCTTTTGTGTTTTGTAAGAGAGATAGTGCTCCATGTACATTGCGGGGCATGGTCTCAAACCATAGAGATAGATTTGTATTGTTTATCATGATCATGTTGTATTTACATGATTATAGCTTCATGGTTTATTTGTAAAGAGAGCAACTCCTAAATTTTGTATTAGAAACATATCTAGAGCTTGAATATGAAATTGTTTATATGAATCGATTTTAACAGCTAGAGATTTATATAAGAGATGAAATTATGTTTTGGTAAACAAATTTTATGAATTAATTATGCATATAGAGGACTCAGAGGTCACAGGGCTTACGTGATGAGATTTCTCACGTCCTTACGTTACCAAGTTAGGTCATGACATACTTCCCTCCCAATATGTCCTCGTCTTTATGGAAGATTGAATTGCTTATTACTCATCCAATAACAATAGCTTGTTGTTATACATTTTCTCATTATTATTCTATTTGCGAAAATATTTGTCCAAGTATGGTATGAAAATGAGAGAGAATAAGTGGATTTAATAAATATTGAAGATTTAGATTTTATGAAGTAAAATAGGAGAAATTTGGGGATTCGGACCTTTTTTAATTATTTTAGAAAGTTTTAGAACTACTTTGACACATTTGGAAGTTTTAGAGCATAATTTGAATATATTTTAATTTAGTGCCACGTTAGTATGCCATATGTTATTTAACGTGCCACGTCAGGAGAATAGTAAAGATTGACTAACATTTGTTTGACTAGGGATTAAAGTGACATGCAAAATAAAATTTCAGAGATTAAAGTGAATTGCTACAATTTCAAGTAATAAATAAACATTTACTCATTTTGGAGGACGTGAAGGGATTAATATTTGAGTTAACATTCTTATTTTAATCCTGGAAAAATATTACTTCATACAATTTAATCGTCCAAGAAAATAAATTAATTTCATGGTCAAATATTGGAATATAGGATAAGATATTCCATTTGTAAAGTCTCCATTGATGATATGACACATGTGATATGTTCAAATGTTGATGTGACACACAAACAGAGACATTGGTATTCAAATGGTGTCATTTCGAAGAATTAGAATTTGTTTTCTATATTCAACAAAATCACTTCTCTTATATCATAATATTCTAGGTTTTGAGAAAAAAAATAAACACTTGAAACAACTTTATATTGCTCAAAAGATATTGTTCAAAGGATGTGTGTGTGATTCTCACATTTAATATCATCAAAATAATATTGATCTCTCTATAATCACTTTTGAAATAAAGCTTTTCAAATATAAATCACAGTAATGTGAAATCATTTTTTTGATCAAAATTAATTTGCAAAATCAAATTGATATAAATTTCCATTTATACACTCTAATCCTAACACATACTTAAAGATGCCAAGTACCACTAATAGTGGTAATGTAGTTAGAAATAACCAAGCTATATCTTCCGAAATACCAAAAACAAAAAAACAAAAACCAAAGAAAGAAAGAAAATAAAAATGACTGAACTCTTGCATACTTGGCGGGGTTTGTTTAAATATCTCTGACCATGATGATTAGTTTAGATTAACTATAAAAATTGATCCTCCCTATTAACCCATGTAATATTGTGACCCCAAGATTGAAAGAGAGAATGAAGTGGGAGTAACCCTCCTCCATTTAGATGAAAAGGAGAAGACGATGAGGGTAGGTTTACCCTTTAAATATAAGCTCTATCATAAGAAGAAATAATCCATTTAAATTACTGAATTATGTTTTTAACATTTTTTTCACCTTTAAATTGAGTATTACTTTGCATTCTTTATTGGAACTCCTTCACCGCAACGGTCTCTTCATGTAAGAATATGAATATATATATATAGAAACTTCAATACTTGTAAAAAAAAAAGTTAACAGTTAGAAATTTTGTCAAAATTTAGTTAATCTGTCATGTTTATTAACTGTAAAATAATAGATAGGTCATGCCTTTATTTCATCCAATAGTTACTAGAATTTTTTTAAAAATTCTGTTGATAAATTCTTTTGGTTTATATAGCATTATTCAATGAAAAATTTAAACTTGTAAGAAATCCGTGCATCCGCAGAAAAATGGACTAGTTTTGAATAAAGCCGGTCAAATTATTGCTCTCAAATTTTATAATAATTAATTATTTTATCCGTCAGTTAAAAGAAAATAATTATTTTATTTATAATAAAAGACTAATTATTTTAACCGCGAGACACATTTCCTATGTAAATAAACTATTTAAATAGGTAATTATTTATTTACTCTAGGAGTAAGTCTTGATATATTTATTTTAAGAAAAGTCTTGATATATTTATTCCATTAAATAATTTTTTATAAACATAAAATTTCGTTGTTTAATCGTTTAATTATAAGTTTCTACTATATAGATTAATTATATAAAATTTCAAAATAGTTTGATATCTCATCATCCCTTTTTATTTGTATTTACAACGTAGTTTTGAAATACATGTAAATATTGAGTATTAGATAATATATCTACCAATGTGTAATTTTTCTAAAATTTGGTATGATTGATCATCGAAGATAATATCATATAATTTAAGGGTTGAATTGATGAAATTTGTTGTTTATAAGAAAATAATATTCAATGAAATAATTATAGTAGACTTATTTTTGAGTAAATGGATCTTCTCCTCATTTATAATTTTGATTTTTCATTTCAAAAAAATATTGAATACATTAAAACTTTTTATCTATTTTTTAAAAAGAACTTATAATTAAATGCTTTAATAAAAGTATGAGTTTAAATTTGATGCATTGACAATGTAAAAAAAAAATTATAATATTCTAATCAAATTTCTCTATTTGAATGACTTTTTGGGTAGTGAGAATAGGAATTAACTATATTTACCAATGTAGGATTATATGATTGAATAACTATATATTTTGCATACAGTGCAATAAAATTAAATCCTAAAGTATTTGGTTAAAACTTTTTGTTAATCTAAACTTAATTGCAATATTGTAACATATAGTAAAAAGACTTATGTAAAAATTTAATAATAAATTGACTCAATTTTATTTTATTTGTTTAGATTAGATTTAGCTGCAATTTGTACTTTTATGTACATTAATTAATTATATTTATGTTTAGATATTTAGGATAAGAAAAATATTGTAACTTTTTTTCTTTATTATTATTGTTATTATTTTTATTTTACACAATATTTTATAACTTAATTATATTTTGATATAAATTTTCTAAAGGCTTTGAGTAAGATATATTTTTACAATGTTATATATTTTTACCAATATTCATGTGCAATTTATGCTAACATTAGAAATGAATAAAATTTTATTATTTTTTAAAATAATTAAAAAATAAAGACTATATTTTTGGTCTCTAAGATGTAAGGGAATTTTGGTTTTGATCATTGGAATTTTTGTGTTTGGTTTTTGTCCAAACACTTTAAATCAGCTTGCTTTTAGTCACTATCATATATGTTTATTGGTTTGTCATGTAGGTTTAAACAACATGACCATTTGCCACTTCAATATTTAGCACAGACAATTTAATGACAAGAATTAAACCAACCAATTTTAAAAATGTTTAGATTAAAACCAAACAAAAAAATTTTCAGGGACAAAAATTGAAATTCACTTACTTTTTAGAGATTAAAAACATATTTCAATAAAAATAAAACCTGAATATGTATAGAATATGAAAATTTAAGAAAAATATAAGTTATATAATTAAAAGATAAAATAAAATAAATATAACTAAAACTTTTGACAAGCTTAAGAAAAATTCCGCATGATTGATAAGAGTAGTAGAAGAACATAAATATAAAAATTAAAAATATTGAAAATAGTAATAATTTAGGAGAATTTAAAGTTTTAAAATTTAGACGAAAACACCAAATCACGATTGTACAGCTAAATGTTTTATAAATGAAATTTCATGTTATGTATTAAAAAGAGTTTATTCTTATGTAATAAATTCTTTTTTTTTTCCTAGTATTTCATAAAACAAGAACGGAAACTAAGACATTACAAAACATGAGAGAGTGAAATTTAAAACGTGGTTGGCAAGTTCACTCTTAGTAAAATTCAAAATGCCCATTTGGATCGAAGTTGAAGGGTTTTAGAATTGATTTTGAACTCCAAATTTATTCCACATAATTTTAATGATGTTTGGTTTTGAGAGTCAAAATCAATTTTTGTATGTAGATTGATTTTAGGAGAAATGAATATTTATTACTTTATGTCGAAATCACTTTTAAAATCACCAGCTATGAAACATAAATTAATTTATTTTAATATCCATTCTAATTAAATTAATTCTCACATAATCAATTCTACAGAACTAAAAACACACTTAAAATATCCATAAAAATATAGATCTAAAATTTATTGTTGTTGATACTTGAAAATCAAACTGGTTTAGACAATATCGCTATACCAATGGAGAGTAGCAATAGAAAACCAGACTCCTAAGATTAATTTTAGTCCACAAGCGTTGTTAGATACACTTGTATTGCCACCACAAGGGAATGTCTTGGGGTTGTGATTAGTGAGAATATGTATACTCCTTCAAGTCAATAATTATTGGGACATGTCTCCCATCCTCCATATTTAGAGCTAAAGGTTCCTCCACCATGAAGTTGTGCATACTCACATATTGCTTCTCTGACACAACAATCCCATGAAGTTGCTATAGTCCGCAGTGACAAGGGTTGATGTTTGCTCTCTAGAGAAAATCTCAGCTTCAGCTTTGCTTTCATTGACAGGTCATCTAGGTCCATACTTTCCAAATTGAAAAAAAATGGGGATAAGGTAAGATTAAAATTGAGCAAGAAGCATAGCCATGTCAGTTAATGAAGTATATTGTATATCGCATTATGTCAGCCTTAGGATAATATGTCACTCAGAATTATTGGCTAAAACTACTAAAAAGAAAGTAATTAGAATAAAAAATATCCAAGAAATGCTAAACAAAGAATTTCCTCTCGTTGATAGAACAATGTCTTATATAACATTGATGTCACACTCACATTAGCCAATTAAATCTTGTGATAATATTAATGATCAAGCATACACATTGGAGCTTTGATATAAACTTTCACATCTCTACTCCTTAGTAGAGGACGTTTGAATTAGATTTTCATATAATGTGCTGAATGCAAAAATGCAGGGGAGGTGACAATAGTTTTGAAAAGCTATATAAAATGATACCATGGTAAAATATTTCTATTTGACAAACAACTAACCTATGTTATTAAATCGAGAAGTGATTACTCACGAAACATTCTTAAAAGATTTTCAACCAGCAGAGAGGTTAATTATTCCAATACAACAAATAATTTTACCAAGAACCCATGTTTATTATTTTTTTCCCAATATTTCACTATAGTGCATAGTGGCTTTTCAATTGAGGTATGAATGCAGTTCTTAGGAGATAGTTAAACATTGACCATTTTTCTGAAATCTTTCTAAGCATTCTAGCACTTTATGAGATAGCAATTCATACAGAAAATTTCAATTCTGCTATGCTGATTAAAGTAAGACTTAAAACATAGACATTGAAATCATGTTGACTATATTTCTGTCAATGTAGCCCACCTCAGTGATTGTCAGTTAGATTTACTGCTGTCTAGATGTGACAGACATAAGCTACTAAAAAGCATAAGCTACCCAGTCTAAATGTCTAACCTGATTTCAAATGGTCTTTCATCTAAAACAACTGGTGGGCGAAGCGGATAACTTGTGGGAACAAGCAAATGTAGTGGTTTGATTATTGACTGCATGACCAGATACAAAGTTAGTAAAAGGAGAACAAGAAAAAAGAATAAACAAATCTAGGTATATAGTTTTAATTGGAATATAAAGTAACTCACCTTTTTATCGGAAGCATACTGTGGTGTCGGGTGTAGATTAACAGTTACTGAATTGAAAAGTAATTTGACAATTAATCCTTCACCATGTTCCTCCGCACCTTTAACTACTCTCGGAATGGTGTTTTCTTCAGTAATAACTACCTCAGTGTCTATCAGTAAGTTGTTTATCTCTTTTATTTCTTCAAATATAGAATTTTCCTGCAAGTTCTATGAAGGATGCTCTTTTCAGAAATAAGCATAGCAATAATAATGAAATAAGGAAAACTGTATTTATAGAGTTGTCAATTGGATAATTGAAAAGGACAAATGAAAGTGATCAAGAGTTCAAGGAACAATTACCCAACATGATTCTACAATTCTAACAAAACCAAGTAAGAGAATTGCTAGAAGTAGCATGCAGATAGATTTTATGGGAGCATAAAAACTTGTGAGGTTGCTTTTCAAGGACCAAGTTTTGCTTATAAAATACAAAATAAAATTCGTGCATAAATGAAATAAATTCTTCAGCATCACCATCTAATAAATAATGGTTTTAGCACAAAAAGCATCAAATTCAGAAATGATTTTAGAGTTTATAAATTATTCAGCACAGAAGTATGAAATTCTATAGCATTTGGATTATTGTGAGATGATGAAATGAAGTCTAAACTTAAGAAACAGTAAAAAGAATTATAGATTTCAATGGATATGAAGAATATTGTTTTGAAAATTGCATTTAGTAATAGAAATTAGACATAGTACCAGTCTCCTGGGCTGGTTTATCTGAGATGTGACTGAACTTGAGGAAGGTTTCTCTGCACTAGTGAATTGTATGGGACTGCCAGTCATTGGTTTTGAATTAATGAAGCAAGTCATTTTCTTTTCCATTGGAACTAAATCATGGAAATTCAAGCATCTTGCTTGTGAATCTGCAAGACTAACTCCCTTCAAGTTTGTGTTAAATGAAATATTTGAGGCTACATTTATCGGTTCTCTTGTAGATATGCCATCATCCAAAAGGAGTACTGCCCCAATGTCATCACTCGCAGCCATCAACGCTTCATTTGACATGGAGGTTAACTGGAAAAAAAATCACAATTGCAACATTTAGAATGATTCAACCTTTGAGAAGCAATCTTTATGAGTTTTGGAGAAAGAAACAAATGAACAATCACATGGCAAGTTTTAGACAAACCACTTTAATCAAGTGTTGCATTGCAGGGCTTGAATATTCACAATTGATAGTTGGTTCATCCACTTTTCCATAGTCTTCAAGCATGGTTGAAGCCGAAATCCAAGGATTACTAATGTCAAAAGCTTCAGTTGATTTTATTTCAATACCTGATTGTGGCTGTGCAGCATTTTCATGACCTGACATTGACGAAGTGTTAAAAGAATGTTTTCCAGTAAAGCATGTAACAAAGATCATAGCAACAATAGTGTATACATGTATAGATATAGCATTCAATCAATGGATTGCAAGGAAATTACCTTTTTTAATAGACATTTGATTTTCCAGTTGTTGTGAATTCTTAAATTGATTTGCCACTTGCTGATCTTGTAAGTGCATCTTGTTGTCTAGAGAGAAATTTGCTTTGTCAAATGAGAAGATCTTGATAGGCTCATTATTTGCGATGTTGGTTTCTTCTGAGATACTTCCACTTGAGAAATGCTTGAGGGTGATGAGAACAACTGCTGGATTTGCTCTTGATGATGTGAAGAAACATATTGTTGTACAATAGAGTGTATGTAGTTTTCCACTTTATCTAGTTTTTGTTTGATACTGAGGGTAATCTGGCTTTTCTCCACATTTAAGAGTGCAAAAATGTATTCCAATACTTTCTTATGATGTTCACATTTCTCCATTTCATTTGTCTTTGGTTGTTGTGGAACATATTCATGTTGAAGCTGTATAATTCAACAAAGAAAACTTAATGAAACGTGAAAGAATAAAAATTAGAGTTGTCAAGAATCATAATTGGCCTGAAAGGATCATATACCCGCTGAAGCTTTTTACTCATCAATTTGTAAATGGAATCGAGTTTTGTGAAGTATGCGACTTTTAACTTTTGGACCTATGACATGGAAAAATCAGAAACACTCTCAGTGAAAAGCTTCAATTTTTAATTGTTGGATAATGAAAACAATACGAATAATTGATAATTAAATATCCAACCACATCATACACAAGTACAAAAGTAATGAACACAAGATACAGAGCACAAACGTTACTACCCTAGAACTTGAACAAGAGAAAAGAGAACTTCATGTGCAATTGCTAAAATTATACAAGCACAGGAAGATATGATACTATTCATTTCTAGCAATAACAAACAATTAAAAATTGTAAACAATCTTAATTTTGCATGGAAATACGCAAGTTAAAAAAAATAAGTATAGGGTGGTCAACAGAATATTAGAAAAACTGCAACCCAACTAAGGAACAAAATGTTGAATAGAACTTCCTCATTTGGAACTCTCTAAATTTGGTTCAATATTTGCCTACATGGTTTATAGTTCTGAAATTTAAAGACGTTTCTAAACTTGAAATTCTCTATGTTTGGATTGATGGAAGAGGATGGAGTGGAGTAGAATGAGATGGATCACTCAAGACTCCATTGTTTGGATTTGTAAAAATTGGGTATGGAGAATGATGGAACATATTCCATCTCATTCTATCATCTCTTCTCATTTTTCTTCTTAGGAGGAATGAGATAGAATCTCTTGCCTTTTTTATTTATTATTTTTTCTTATAAAATTATGACTTTTTTGTTTCATTCAATTCCATTGGAATATCTAAACAATGGAGCGGAACATTACTATAGGATCAAGTGCTTACCACTAAGCCAAACATTTAGCTTAAGGGGCTGCACCCGTTATAGGCGCCATGGGCCTGATGTTAAGCCCATTGAATATTATGGGTGATGCTAGCTAATTAAAGCCAACAATCTAGTGTCGGCAGGAGGATTCGACCCCATGACCTTGCTAGATACCATTTGTAGGATCAAGTGCTTACTGCTAGATCAAAAGTTATAGCTATTAGCAAGGGACACAACTTTATTTTCTTAAAGGGTCAGAACCGCATCTAGCTTAAAAGATTGCACCCACTATAGGCGCCATGGGCCAGGATGTAAAGAAGGGTGATGCTGACTAATTGAAGCCAATTATTACTCCATTTCATTATTCCATTCTATTTCATTCCTCCACTTACCAACAATCCAAGCATAGCCAAGCATCAAACAAACCATAACCTCATTAAAATTTTAATGTGATTGTGAAACATGAATCAATCTTCATAGAGAATCGCTCATCATTTTAGCAAGGACTCAGAAGTATTTCCTATCAAATGGTAAAAGATAGGGCTATGAAGTATTTAGTTGGCTACGTGACCTAATTACAAGTATAAATAGAAGTAGTATGTTGGGTATTATGTCACAGCGCATTAATCAATCGTACATTCAAAATACTACGAGGCAATTTGATGGACAAGGTTATGAGCAATGGTAATAGCTAATTTGTTGTCACAAAACATCTTCATTGGAGTTTCATATTTTTCTCTCAAGTTACCTAATATAATTTTTGATTCATAGCAGCTCACAAATTCCTTATGTAATAGTCCTCGAGACTTTATCTAACAACAACATGTTACTTCTTACTCCTCCAAATCATCATATTTTCTCCCCAAAACATGCAATATCCTCATAAATCTTTTGTCAATAATAGAATTGGTATAGTTAGCAAAAGAGCATATTTACATGGACATACTTTCACTCTTTTTGAATAACAATGTGCTCTCAAGTGTGGCCATGAGCATTGCAAGATCCAATCTACTTCTTGCATGCGTCTTACCCTAAGGTCATGCTATAATTGGCTAACCACACTAATACATATGCCAAGTTCTGGCCTAGTAAGTGTTAGCTATATCAATCTCCGTGCTTAATAGGAACACTTGTAGCCTTGCACCAAAGTTTTTTAACCTCCTTGAGAATATATTTAGAATGTATTTCCTTTGCTCTGGTGCTTGGAGTAGGCAACTTCAATTCCAAAGAAATATTATATTCCCCAAAATCTTTCATTTCATACTCAACTACTATTTTCTTTTAGAAGCTACTTCTCGACCAAATCATCACTTGTTATAATGATGTCATCAAAATACACAAGTAAAATAGTTTCTATTGGCAGCTATTTGTCATTGGCCCCTATAGCAATCAGTGAACAAAAATATCTTCCTCCATGGTGATCTTGAAGGAATGGTTTATTTATTATATATTTTGCATGATAGAACTCAGTCTAGGAATAATCTAAAACAAAATTGTGAGTTAGCGACAAAGTGATCGTTAACCTTAGTATACCAAGTTGCTTGCCAAAGGTTCAGTTCCATGCCTACTAGAGGACCAGTATTTACAAGCCTACCAGAGGGTTGAAAATTATGTTCGAGAGGGTTAACATAGAATGTTTGCCATAGGACACGGTCCATCCAGAGCAATAAAAGTTATAACATGTTATGAACTCTTATCTGACCGATTCCATAGTTGATAAAATTACATTTACTTTCCACTTTATTAAATGACTCAGCGCTTGTTGTAAACAATTGCGTGAATAGATATATATATAAAAATATATAATTAGTGCTAGTTAATGCATAATTGTGTATGAACTTTTATTTGACTATCCCATGTGTGATGTGGTGTTCTCATTGAGTTGGATGACTTACGCTCTTATCTTCCTATTTCAAATCAAGTATTTGATAAAGATGCTACACCTTCACCATATTAATTGGTGCAGTCTTTCCCAGTGATGAGCTTCACTTTGCAGTGAGGCTTATTTAGTGTTAGTATTTGTTTTAGTTGACTAGAGTTCTCTAATAAAATGTTGGTAGGGTACTCAAACTAGTATAGATCATGCTTGAATTCATTTATGTCATTGTTAGGGACTTTTTCTATGGTAAGCTCTATGGGGGGAGGCCTAGATAGGCTTTATGTAATTGTTGTAACTAAACAAAAATAAATAAAGATGTGAGGAAAAGAGCTAGTTTGTTTAGGTGGAAAACCTTGGTTAGTTAGTTAGGAGGTTAAAGGGTGGTTAGGAGTATAAAAGGAGGGATCACATGAGTGTGACCCTTAGATTAATCATTTCATCAAAAAATTTAGGCCTAGAGAGTAGAGGACCTCTCACTCTTCCTCCATTGTATACATATACATTTTTCCC